>VZRR01011200.1:689749-823173 GCA_013398015.1 Oreocharis arfaki | reverse complement strand
TTCCTTCCTTCCTTCCTTCCTTCCCTCCTTCCTTCCTCTTTCCAAAATTAGGTAAAACTATTGTGCAAAAGACACATCCGTAGGCCATCACTGTAGAACTCCTCACCAATCCTTACCTATGGACACTTTCTGGAGCTTGGTACAAGTTTCTTTCACGTTGAGAACACACAGTGCTGTGAAAGAAGATGAGAAAACCACAAAATCTATCTTATTTATGGGAATAACTTCAACTTGTGGTTTAGAATAGGAAGAGGTTTTAATGTATAGCTCTGATGGAGAACTACATAAAATATGCACATGTGGTACTGAGGTACAGACACACACTCAGCACAGACCAGAGCACTGTCATTTTCTGGTTGACTGAAATTGTGACTGTACACAAGCACCTAGTGCATTGCATGATTATGCTTTTACATGAGACTCTACACAGCTATATGAAGAATAGCTATATAATGCCTGTTCTCGTTACGTGGTAGCTGTAAAGTTCATTTGCACTGAATTAATTAGTTGTTCCTGTTACAGATTCATGCCAGCGAAGTTATGATTGATTAAAAGTAGTTCCAGACATGATCTCCTTGAACATGTGTCAGAGGTCTGCAGCTGAGTGCCCATGTAAATTAGAATAATACAATTTGCCTTTCATTAGCCATCAGGTCTTGGTTTGAAATGCCCCCAAGGAAACTGTGACCTATTCTGTGATCTGTAGAAAACACACTTTACTCCCACAGGCCCAGTCCAGGGCAGTGTTCAGCACATGCCTGGTTTTAAGTTGTGGATACACTGACTTGTTTCAGCTGAACTACTCATGAACTTAAAGCTGTGCTCCTGCACATACTAGCTAATAGTGGATCAGCATGAGAAACCAAATGCATTCTCCATGAACACTTCCAGACAGCTCAAGGCTTTTTCAAAATTTTAACATGGGCAAAAAGACAGATGACAGACATCTTCAGGGGACTAAAATCCAGAATAACTTCATTCATGATGCACAACATCCCTCCCAGATTTCCAGCAACAGCCAAACTAACTGCTTGAATGCTAGGGATGCTGGAGAATCACAGCTCTGGCAGCACCACAGTGGAAACCATACCACGACCATGGACATGCAACTTCCAGACCATGAATTGGGTGGGGGACTCAAACCAAGAAGGAAGCTCCAGAGCCCTTGGAGACCTGGTTGAAGGGCTAGGTCTGACAGCAAGTCTCCTTCCATAGCGACAATGAAGATGCCAGAGGAGCCAGCTGTCTTGGGAGTCTGGAAATGATAAAGTCCATTTCCTTAGGCTAGTCTATTCATTAGGGATTTTCTTGAGCTGAGGTCCCCAAAAGCCCCTGCAGTCTTTACTTTGATGCCATCTTTCAGGCAGTTTTCTAAGTCCCTGGGCAGGTAAGCTGGCAGTAAGCCTGTGAGGTTTCTGAGGAAACCTGGCTGGCAGGAAGGTTTTGAAACCTGCCTGACAGGCAAGGTCATGTTGGAGCTTGGGGTGATTGACAGAAAATCAGCTGAAAGAAGCATGTTTCCATATGATGTTTTACATCTGAAAAAATCAGCATACTCTAAGATAAAATCTCTCTTTTGGAAAATTCCCGTAACCTCTACTTAAAGGCTATCATCTGCCACTGTCTCGCTTAGAGCCTTTTACAGAATTGGATCACCGTTTGCTTGCTGCAGAAAGTCCTAATTGGAGTAATTTCTACAGCAGATTGTTTCTCCGAGCAAGCTTCATTTGGCCACGGAAAATGATATAGTATTTAGCTCCACCACAGTGGAGCCATGCTATGTCAGATCAGAAATATGATAAAAGGAAAATATTCCCATAACACAAAATACTCTCTTGAAAACAAAATCTGTGAGATATGTGGGTTACACATGGTATCCAACAGCTATCAAATAACTGAGTGGCAGCAGACCTGAGACTGTTTCACTTACCTAGACTTTCCTTTTTATCCATAAAGTTTTGCATTAAGAGCTCACCCTACCAGGTTGTAGCGGTTAAAAAACACCATTAGAAAGAAATCTGCCATCCAAATTTTAATAGGGTTTGAGCCACTTCAAAGCTGTTCATTTCTAACAGTTTAAATCCTTTTCAGCCACTAGCTGTCTCCCCACCAAAGTCAAGTCAATTAGTTAAGAAGTCATTAGAAAAGCCCTCAGATATGAAATCCATGCCTTGAAGTCCAGGTTGTTTGCGACCTCTCTCAAAAGACAGGGCTGCTAATTTGGCATGGTTTCAGCCCCTTGGTCTACCTGAAACGCAAATATAAAACCAGCCTGACTCATCTGCTTTGTCTGATTGCATCCTCAGCCACTGGAAGAGGCTTTTTCCCAGAAAGCAGATGAGCAAGTACCGGCAGAGCAGCAGCCACAGCTTTCGTGCTGGCGACTGAATAACGAACCCGTCGCTTCAGCAGACCTGCTGCAACAAAGTTGTGCCAAATTTTTAACGCCTTCAATGATGCTGTTGTGCCCCAGCCTTGCGCAAAAGCCCTGGTGATCAGTGGCAAGTTCAGTCCTAGTCAATCCTCCATGCCATGAGTCAGCCCTCACCCCAGGGCCAAACGATGTGTGCTGGTTCATGACTGCTCTCAATGTGGGGCCCAGAGATTTCTCCGCCAAGAGAAATATTTGGCTTCTTTCTCACTGGAGCTCTGAATGCAAACACTCATACCTACAGCGTGGGTGAAGAGTGGAGCCATGCCCAAGGGCAAAGCAAGGAGTGAACCAACCTGACAGCACAGAAACACCCAGTGAAATTTATTTTCATTTTTGGCCAATCTTCTCCAGGGAGCTTATCTTTTATTGCCATATAAGCTCTAACTCATGCCAGGACTCAAAATTTTCACACTTCTATGCTTGCTCAGTCAGGCATCCTGATGGCAGCAATGCCTGTCCTAGGGGTGTCACCATGTGCACCATGCTCTCTGGATATTCTATGGCCATGATGTGCCAGCCCCAGCTGCACCAAGGACACCTGGCATCCACACCACTGCCACACTCATGCTGCCAAACAGAAGGGGAGCCCTCCTTGTGCAGGGTTGAAGTGTGGCATTTGCTGCCAATGGATCCCATCCTCCCACTGAGCCACACCTCAGCAAACAGCACAGGGGGGTGCAAAATAAATCCTATCTATAACGTGCAGTCCCACATGATGCAGAGATGGTGCATTGGAAACTGTCTACCAGGTCCTTTTACTAAGCCCATTTACATCCTAAGGCAGGCTGTCATCAAACTTGGCATGGCAAAACTGAAACTGGCAGGGACCAAAGGCAAGAAGCATGTGCCTACTGCAAGTACTTCCTCACACATGCCCACATTTTGCATTGCAGCACAGCAGCAAACAATTTTATCAAGCAACCAAAAATCACTCAAATTACACATATTTACCCCTACAGTAAGTCAGAATGGGTGTTGATTCACTCGTCACTCCAAAGAAACTGGATGGAATGACTAATGTGGAAATGATCATAATTTTCCCTGCCCTTAATTTTGAAACTGAATTCAAAAACATACAGTCGGGTGATGGCAAAACATGGGTTGTAAATATTTTGATATGGCAGCATGAAAAAGGAGGCTGAGTGTTAAAAGGCGTCCTAGCAAGAAGCAGGAAAGGATGCTCTTACAGTACTTGCAATTTTCACATGGGTTGTGCAATGCCAGAAAGATGTTGTCAAAATAGAAGAAATTTGGTAAATAGCAAAATGAGCCAGTGATAGGCTTGAGTGAAAAGACCAGGAGAAATACCATGTCTGCTGCAGAAATGGTGTAAAGATAAATCTTCAAATTGCAAGTGCTGTAATGTGCAAGTCCGAAAAATAGGTTGCACCACGAAGATCGGACACAAAAATTGTTCTCTGCAGCCTTGCTTTGAAGTCTGGACCATGCAAGAGCCAATGGAGACAAGTAAACTTTTGCTTCTGAGGGAAAATACAGAGGAGAAGTAGAGTCGGTGCAAACAATTTGTCGCCTGCCACCGTGCCATGGCAGGGTGAGGGTGCCCTGCTCAGAGGGGAGTAGGACAGCTCTAGCTGTGCAATGTGTGTCTGCCCTGGGGGACAGGGACAGCACAGCCGGAGGACACACTTGCCCCTAATCTTCTGGGAGAGGAAAAGCTGGGGAGATGCAGGGAGAGGGGGCATGGAGGGCCTGTCACTTGCTTCTTGCCTGCTCTGTTAATCAAGATATTGGCTCCTCCAGCACAGCAACTGTGACCATTCTGCCAGGAGTGACAAATCAGGGAGAGGAGAGCACACACCCTTGTCCATCCATGCTGCCAACCCCCAACCAGGCCCTCCATACCTGTGGCAGTGCAGGGCCCTGCCAGGGCCAAACTAGCTGTGCTTCATCTCCCTTCCTTTGCCTTGTACCACAATAACAACCCAGAGAGGGTGGCTGTGGAGGGAGGTGGGACCCCTCAGGGCAGGGGTGGGCAGAAGAACGAGGAGGCAGCTGGTCTCTGGGACTGCAACATGGCACTTTAGGCCAAGAAACATACTGCACAGAGGAGCAACCATGGGGAATGGAGAGGAGGCAGAAAGGATGGAGCTTGTGCCTGCCTTCTGGCAGTTCAATCACAAACTGCAAAACAAGGATCCATCTTCCAGGTTTTGAGGGTCCACTACTAGGCTCGTGGACGAGCTAAAACATCCTCCTCCCTCCCCCAAATATCCACATGATGGTATGGGCAAATTTGGAAGAGGTAGGTGGAAAATGTCCTGTGTGTGGAGGTAGAAGTACCCAGCACCACTCTGTGTGCAGTGGATGTTTTCCAGGAATTCCTGATGTCCAGGAATGCTAGGGACAGCTGCTCACAATGAGCAGTTTGCCCCAGGGCCCAGGACAGTGTTGCAGCCCCGGTCCCAGACCAGGATACTGTGATTGTAGCTGATACAGGACTAATGAACATATACCAACAGTGTAACACCATGGGGGTGGAGTGAAAGTCATCCGCCACGTGCCCTGCCTCTGGATTATTGCACTCATGTGGAGGTGTCTTGGGAGATGACATAACATTTCTGTCTGTCAGATGACTCTCTTATTCCAAGCAATACTGAGAAACAGCTATGGACAGCATGTGGCTGGGATGCCAGGTTTGCAGAACTCCTCAAAGTCTTCCCAATGTCATCCTGACCTGTAAAGAGCCTGATGTTTCAGTGCCAACTTCCTTAAGTGCACTTCTGTTTCAGATAAGCCCCCAAACAATCTATTTTGTGTGTGTTTTAACTTAAGGGGAAAACATCTGGCTGCTAATGGTGCTGTTGTTATTGGAAGCATAATTAAGACTTTTGTTTTCATAAACTAAGAATAATGGTGAGCAGTATTCAGCAGCCTGAAATCTTTATGCTGTATATATAGGAGTCATGATTTTTCTAGCGAGCTGGCTGATTTAAATGTGTTTATATGTCTAAAAAGAGAGCTAAGCAGCATGTAGTCATGTTAATTGCAGAGCTGACAAGTTGTTCTACCCTGTTATTACATTGCCCCCTTCCACATGATCCTAAGTCATAAGCGATCCAAAAAGTTGGTTTGGTTTGTTTTGTTTTGTTTTGTTTTGTTTTAAACAGACCTCCCTTGGTGGGGCAAAGCTCCCTGTGGCCTGTGACTAACCCTCAAATGGAGCTCACCCAAATGCGATGCTTGATTGCTGTTCGTGCTTCAGCCTGGCAGTGGCTCTGGCATCCTGGGAGTTAAGTGGATAAAATGCAACACCTCAAACCTGTTATCTACCCGGTGCAAAATCTCATTTGGAATACCAGCCACTTCTGGGAAGGGTCAAACTCAGTTCTTTATCCAGGCCCCAGAGAAGGAAAGGAAAGAGTTGGGGAGATCTTGGGTTTCTAGAGGTGTCATCACTGCCTGTAGAAGCAATACAAACAAGGGGCTCAGTCCAGGCTCTCTCCAAAATAGCCAGCAGCCTCTTGACACTGCAGCAACACCATGACTGCAAGAAGGCAGATGACATCTGTGGGTCTTGGAAAAACAGTGAAGGTAACAACCAGGGCAATTCATGTACGTTTCTGGACCCACAGACAGGCTGGCATTAGCGAGGGACAGTTTGCTCATGGCCAACTTCCTCTGTGGCTGTGAGTCAGATGAAAAGCATGATCCCACTCAAAAACCCACTCTAAGTCCACACTCATTAGGGAGTCAGTTTGCAGCAGGGAGAGGGCAAATGGTCCTGCGGAGGAGAATGACAGTACTGCAAGCATCTTAACTACACTGCCAGAAAACCTGCAATCAGAAAGCATTGTAGGTTCTGCATTTCATCTGCATTCTGGAGGGCTGCAATATGCATGGTCCATATTCCCACATTAAAAGCTGGAAGTCTAGCTTTATCACATAACTTTATCATAAATGCACAAGCTAGAGCGCACAGACATTTGTGCAATATCACAGGGCTTGCAACAGTATCTCAGCTGCAAGTGCTGAGCTCACAAGGCTCTTGGTCCATGCAAGAAAAGGGATTTATAGTTTATTTGTAGATAGCTACAATAAGAACAGACGAAGTAGAAGAATAATTGTCGGGGAAAAAAAAAAAAAAACAGATGGCAAGAAGCCACAAGAAAAAGAGAAGGTTCCTACTGCTGAGGAAACAGGAAACTAAGACTTCCTGTTTCTCACTGGACCAGAAATATTACAACCTCTGTCTCTCTCAAACCCTGGCATAACTTGGGCATTTTGTCTTGTGAGGACATTTTGTCAACATGCTGTTGACAAAAACAAGCACAGAAGAGGAAAGAGCTACCCACCTGTTTTTCATGATCACAAGGGTCTTGGCTGGGGACCTGACATCTATGTGAGATGCTCCACCAGTGGTTTATTTGCTCCAGCCCACTGGAGCACACTTCAGGAAGACTATCCTGCTAATGCTGTAATGGTATTTTCTCTGGTTGGCCCGTCCCTAGTACACAATAACACATGGCCAATTATAACCACACTCTATATATAGCTGGCCCCATACAGTTAACGGACACAGACTGAGTGGGGTTTTCCTTTTCCTTCCCTTAGAGAGAGTTTATTTCAAAGGAATGTTTTCTCCTTATTCCTCCTTACAGATGCCGCTGCCTGGGAACTGCAGCTCTGACACCAATACACACACACTTCAGGAATGAGCATCCTTTCCCTCCATTTCTTTTCAGTCTCTGAAGAAACAGAGAAACATCTTTGCTTAACACAATCAAGACAGAGGCTAACATCCATAATGTGAGCCATCAAGGAAGCCTATCCATTTCATCTCTTTTCTAACACAAATGCAACAAAATAATGAAGAGAGTCAGGTTGAGCAGAAGAAACAGATCACTGTGGTCTGGTACATTTACAGTGGAGAAAACACTTTTATTGTGTAGCCATATGTACAAAATCCTGTGTGACAAACCCTGTAAAAACAAATAACACACAAACCACTGAAGGGGCAAGGCATTCCTACCTGGTCTGAAGGAAATTGCTCTACATGATGAAGCACAGAGGAGCTGGGAGCTTACTCTACCATTCTGGTGACTTGCTTAAAAGCTAAACAAACTTTAGCATGCCAGCAAGAGACCACTCTTTTTTCCTTCTTTTCCCCTTTAGAAATGCTTAAGTTCTTTTGGCACATTTGGGGAAAAAAATGGTGGTTTCCACTCATTAAAGGAGAAGATATATTCCTGCAACGTGATGAGCTTGTCCAATTCCTACTGACAGAACTGTTTTTTTAAATAATACACTATCTTTGCTGACTGATACATGTGCTGACAGGTTATATTATTAGAGAATAACATATGAGGAAGTTTACTTTACCATAATCCAAATGGACAGAGTTCAGATTAAATGCTATTGTTTGGCTTTTGAGAGATTAAGTTAAGAATTTACCATTCTCTTGATATTTTTTTTACTTGTATCAAGTTTCTAACTGTAGAGTGCATCAGTACATGCAGTCAAACAAGATACTCAGTATACACAAGAGGGTGAAATTACAGCCTCTGGAGATTCTGACAGTTCCTTTTTTGTATTCAACAGACATCCACCCAGTAGCACAGCATAGATCCTCCATTCATTCAATCAACTTAAGATGAACAGTGCTTAGCTACAACTAAACTCATGCTGTCTTCTGTGGCAGGATCCATAACAACCACTCGTGTCCTGCCAAGGGTTTGGTTAAAAACACACACCTACACTCTGCAGCAGAGACCCACCAGCGGGAATTAATGTAATAACACCCCCTCTCAGTCTAGGGAGACGCACATTCAATAACATGACGGTGGCCAAAAACATGGCTTGATGCTAAAACTAGTTGACCATGGCCATGTCCCATTGAAAGGAAGGCTTCCCACAAGCTGTGAAAGTGATGCTCCTGTATACACCCTCACCTTATGTACACATGCCCCCCTGTCAGAAGCAGGGACAATGGGGAATCCTTTGATCAGGGCAACACAAAGGGCTCTCTGCCCTGTTTCTTCTAGGTCAGCAAGCAAGCACTGCTGTTAAATTGGGGTTTAATGTATAAACTGCCACTCAGTTGTTTCTGATTGTCCAGAATGCGTCTTTGTTTAAACACATAAACCCCCATCTGGTACCCATTACTGGCCCGCTTCTTTGCCTTGTGCATGGGTAACTAAACACAGAAGCTTGCAAGGAGGTTGAGGCTTGTCCACATGGCCCCACGGCTCCCTCCAAGAGCCAGCTGGGCATCCACTCACCATGTCAAGGAATCATCTCTGTTGCTAAAAGGGGACCTAAAGGCAGGCACTCCTTTGTCCAGGAAGCCAGATCTCTGAGACAGAATTAGCAGCAAGTGTGGTTCAGATAGGCATGTTTCAGTAATGAAAAGGAGTGATCAAAGGTAGAATGACTGAAATAGAGTGAGCCCAACCCAAAAGGGTTCAGATCACATGCTGAAGTCATAAACGTGGACTGCAACACGTGTTTCGCAGAAATCCACCTTTTCTTCTCTCACATGTACATCTATAGGTGTCTACAGCTTACATCATTGTTGTAATAGAAATCTGCATACTCTCATTTGAGCTCACTTAGTCTGAACGGGGTAAAAAACTCCAGCCTCCAGTTCTACCAGGTTCAGCAACCTTCCCTGTGCTATCAGATCTCGAGTTTAATGTACCCTCAGCAGTTACTTCTGAGTTGACATAAATCACTGTCATAGCTATCCTACTTCAAGAAGGCTTTGAGGAACAAAACCCACCCCAACCCTATGCTCACAAACCCATTTATTTTCCAACCAACACAGACCGCACATCAGCCCTGACTGTGGCTCCCAGAAATGTCTGTCTGTTGTAAAAGTGGCAAATGGGACAGGTCATCTCTTTGTCCAAACTGATGTCCACATCTTTTTTTTTTTAAACATTGCATTTTATATATTTGTAACTTATTGTATAAACACCTAACATTTAAATCCTCCTGAACTTGAGTTGAAGCTCATGCTGTCTGTCACATAAAGAGATGCTCCCATTTTTCTTCTGGCCACTAGTGCATGAGGAGGGCTTTAAAAAGCTGGCTACTCCAGGAGCACTGCACTGCTGTCCCAGGTTTTCAGATCCTGTCAGTTGATGAGGAAAAGCACCTCCTTTCTTGGCCATGTCCTCACCTTCATTCACCCATACTGGGAGCTGGCAGAGAACCACATAAAGCCTTTTGCACTCTAAGTCCACTTGCTGTATTCAGAACTTCACAAGGTATCTTCACAGTGGGTGTGGTGAGTGGCAACCGCATTCACACTGATGTGAAAAGAAGAGTCAGCAAGAATAAAACTACTCAGAATGATTTGATTTTAAAGATAAATGACAAAGGGCAAACTCCACACTTTTGCTGTGACAGCT
Organism: Oreocharis arfaki; assembly: GCA_013398015.1. Classification (NCBI taxonomy): domain Eukaryota; kingdom Metazoa; phylum Chordata; class Aves; order Passeriformes; family Paramythiidae; genus Oreocharis; species Oreocharis arfaki. The sequence continues at coordinate 813,366 of VZRR01011200.1, read as the reverse complement.
GCTCTTCTTCTGAGATAAAGGATGACCACCATGTTAATAAATCATGTTGGGTCAACTGTGCCTTTCTCTTCGGATGCATTCAGTCACTGAAACTCACTAATTTCTCAAGTCAAGTGAATTTCACTAATCATCACAATACTTTTAGCTTTCTTGGTTGCAGGAAAAAGCTTACACCAAATAAAGCTAAGAAATTGGAAAGGAAATTGTTTTATGAAAAGTAGGTAATAACCATGGTAAATTTCTACTCCTTGACTGACAGTGTTGGCAAAAACACTGATGCAGCCAATCTGCTGAGAATTGGTCTGAGAATTCTGACTTCTATGATGACCTTCATGAAACACCTATGGCCATCAAAGGCTGAAGTGATAAATTAGCCTGTCAATGCCCACCATGCACTTCCAATGAGATTCTGCTCTCCGATTCTCCATCGGCAAAGAAAATCCACCTGCCATGTTTAAAACACCACAGTGGGAGTAGGCACAGTGCTGAAAACAGTGCACAAAAACCTCACAGGTCCAACACTCAGTTTGTACAAAGCCACATTTGACATCACAGTGGCCAGAGTCTGTCCTTCAAACACCCGCATCCCCAGCTCAGCAAGGACCACACAGGAATGAGACTTTGTGTTTCTCTACCTGCCACTTACTTTAGGTCTGCCACTTGGATTCCCAGGAACTGAGGAGGTGATACACACATACACACACACACACAGAGCTTTCAGTCAGCCAAGAAACAACGTCTGCAGAAAAGACCTTGCTTGTTTCTAAGGAACACACTAATGAATGCTGTTATCCCGAAATTGGTCAACAATAGCATTGGTTTTCAAGGCAACCTTTTGCCTTCCTGTGCAAAGCTGAAGCTGTTATACATTGTTCCCTCAGAGAAGAGTTTGCCAGAAAGCTTTTATGGACTGGCTGATCATCAAAATGGTATGGAAGAGGAGGGAGGAGCCACAGAAAATACTCATTTCAAATAAATTCGAGATGGTTTCACATCCCTGAGGCAGACTCATGTTGGTTTTGGCAGGGACAACATAAAAAATAACACTGAGTGTGTGGCTCATGAGCAGTTTCCTGCATGGGCTGTGAATTTGCTTTGTTTTCTGTTATTATTATTATTGTTATTAGATGGAGGTTGTGGAAAAGAGCATAGGTACATGCAGGAGGTGAAATAGGAAAAAGTTAATCTGTCGTGTCATCACTCTTTTAATTCAAAGCATAGAAACTCCGTTTTTTATAGTGTGAGGTCTGATAATGATAATCCAGCACCACCTGAACAAACAGTCTGCAGGGCAGTCCATACCACAGCGAGTGGGAAGAGAGCGGTTCTCCGTCTGCTCCCTGCTCCGAGAACACTGGCCATGCTAGAAGGCGAACGGGGCACACATCTCAGTGCTTGTCCTGTCAGCTGGGCCAGAGCATTTAACTGAAAGGCTTAGTCACAATGAAAAACCTGCTTGAAAGTCTTGCCCAAGACCTTGCCCTCTGCCAGCCATGGGTTTCAGGACAGCCTCCTCTTTTGGAGACAAGCCCATGTCTGAAGAGGAGTGAACCTGTTAAAAGTGTTTAATGTCTTCCTTGTAATAATGTTTACCAAAAAAAAAGGTCAGTAGCAAGAATGTTTCTATAACAACTAGTACCTACAAAAGGGAATGACCTCAGCTTAGGTCATGGAAAGATCAGGTTAGAAAGTACTTAAATGGACAGATCCTCTTAAATCACACAAGTCTGAGGAAATTAATCCAAAAGTACTTAGAGAGCTAACAGAGGCAGTTATTAACAGGCTCATTAGTGGTCATCTCTGAGAACTTGTAGATGGTTTAAGAGGCTGGAAAAGGGTAAGCATGAATCTTTGCTTTAAGAGGGAGAGAAGCAAGATCTCCTGGTAATATGACACTGGAGGAGGCTGCCCATGCCCCAGAGGACAGGAGTACAATTCACGTTGCAAAAACAGTCTGAAAATAACATAGTATAATTCAGTTTGGATAATGAAAGCTTCTAAACGAATATTGGGAGAATTAGCTGCACTAGTAGTTGACAGAGAACCATCTGAGCCAACAGCAGTTGTACAGGAGGGGAACCTGTGGTTATAGTAGAGCACAGGGGGTCTTGTATTGCCTGCCTTAGCCCCAGTCTGAGAGGTGATACAGTAAAGGAAAACTCAGAATGGGCAATGCTCTTCTATTCACACAGGGAAGCAAGTATGGGCAGGGAACATCAGTGAAGGAAGGTGGCCAAACACACCTAGCCTGAGCCCAAATGGCACCCAAAGATGGACAAGTAGCTTGGTGAAGAAATGAGACAATAAATTGAGGATGACAACCCTCTAACCAGTGTTGAGATGACGTCTCCAGCTTGTGTTGCTTTGGGTCCTTTCTCAGTTCTCTATGACTATATATCCCAAAGGACTATATCATTTCATCTCTTTCCCTCTCCAGGCTTACAGAGAAAGTTGCATTGAGAACCCACCAAAACCCTCCAGTGTCTGAAGGGGGCCTACTGCAAAGCTAGAGAGAGACTCTTCATCAGGAACTGTAGTGATAGGACAAGGAGTAATGGGTACAAACTGAAAGACAGGAAATTTAGGCTAGATTTTGGGAAGAAATTCTTTACTGTGATACTGAGATACTGGAACAGGTTGCCCAGAGAGGCTGTGGCTGACCCAACCCTGACAGTGTACTAGGCCATAATGGATAGGGCTTTGAGCAACCTGATCTAGTAGGAGGTGTCCCTGCCCATGGCAGTGGGGGTTGGGACGAGATGATCTTTAAGGTCCAGTCCAATCCTTAACATTCTGTGTTTCTGTGCTTGTATGAAAAAACAGACGGAAAATTCAGTAAGGACAGTGTAAGCTAAACCAGATTCATATTAACTTCATCCCTCCATCGCCAGGTTGTTTAGGTTCAATGTTTCTTTAATTGATACATCCATTAGATGTGTCAATTTGCACAGCATACTCCTCAGGGCGATTGGCCAGAAAAGCATGCTTTATGCATTTATATATTTGTATGGTACTACTGACATCACCAGACGTCATCAAGTCAATACATTCAGAAATCTGAGGTTTATTTGTTCAGGAGAGTGAGGAGGAAAAGAAGAACAGACCAGAAATTAAGAAAATGCTGTGCCTTGAAGGCTTCCATGGGTAGGTTTTGTCTGCAATGAAGGACGAAGAATTAGCACTTGGAAGAGGACTCTCAGAGGAGCAGCTGTGGCGTGTCATGGCAGCATAGCTGCTGCAGACTTCTCTGCAGTGCTGGCTGAGAAAGGGGCAGCCGGCACTTCAGGACTCTACAGAAGGGCTCTGCACCATTTTATCATTCATTATGATGTGTCCAATGTGTGAACGTGAACAGGAGCAGCTGCTTCATGAATGGAAACTACAGGAGCCAGACTATCCCCAGAAAATCACTAGCACTGTAAACTGCCCCACTATAAAAAGCTGGGGTTTTACAGGAGACACCAAACTGATTCCATTCCCTCTCTGACTATTAGGCTCCTTGTTGCTCATCTTAATAAAGAGGGGGAAAGAGGCTCAATTGAGCCACTGTGAATGAAAAGAAGTGGGTCCTAGATTAAAAAAAAAACCAAGCCACTTCTTGTTCATCAACTCAGACATTCTACAAGTGAGGTGCTTCTTTCATAAAGAGCTAAAGGCTCAAACACGTAATGGTCACCCTCTAGGTTACCCCACTGGTAGATCACCATACCTTGAAACAAAACCATTTCTAGGAAAGGGTCTGGACTTGTAGAAAAGCTCCACAGGAACTCTGTTGTTTGAGTGTGAACCTCACAGGGCTGAGGAGATGGGCAAGCAGCATCACAGAAGTTGGAAAACCATATAGAAAAAAATCATGATTTTAGTATGAAAACCAAAAATAATGGAAGAGGTGGAAGTCCTGAAAGGTTTAATGGGATACAAGGAGAACATAAAGACTCAGAAGTGTGAAAGCTCTCTAGATACAGTTAGGTAACACATACACATACACAAAAAATTAGATAATACCCATAGAGACAGGGGACAAAGGTTTCCTCAGCTCACAGTTTGAAACTCCCATTGGTGCAATCTCAGCTCAAGTGGTTTCAGTAACATGAAATCCAGTATTTGTAGCACCAAGCCAAAGGTCGTGAAATTGTTACTTTTTCTGTGATTGACATTGCCCCTGTATGACACTGGCTACCACAGAATTTCTCTAACACACATGACCATGCCAGCAGCCATGTTACTGCCCTCAAGTTAGTCTTCTTTATCTTGTATTTTGCATATGAATATGGATCTTCTTTAAAGATTAAAAATTATTTTTATTTTGCAGGAAAGAAACTTTACCTCTCTGCTCTCTAAAAACTGAGGAAAATCCCTTAATTTTTTTTCCCCCATGTATTTTCTGTGCTAATGGTGAAACATTAGTCTTGTTTCAAGAAGGTATTCAAGAACATGAGTAACTATAAGAAAAATAATATTTTGACCAACTCCATTGGAATGAACCATCTGTACCTTGGTGAATCAGGGCTAAGAGGTTTATTTTGATGTGTAACAAGTACACACAGAGAAGCACAGATGTGTATGAACGCCCTACAACCAGAGACATAAAACAAGTCAGCTATTTTAAGGCTTTGGTATCTGTTGGTCCATTCACTCTTGAATATTTATTTTTCTTCTCATATAGGAAAAAAATCTGCAAGACCTTGCAGACTAGTTATAGTGGAAACGAATCAAAGCGTGTCCCTGTGGCACACTTTTCTGTCTCATCCCAGACTTATTGAACCCAAGCATGGGTGAGCCAAGAGGCAACGATGCAATCCTGTTGAATACCGCCTATGGAGTCAAGATATTTTCCCTTTAGTTTCTTGATGATTATGGAAGCTTATCTGTGCACAGTCCTGCTTCTCCCACAGAAACCATCAGCTGTGTCCTGCAGACTATTTCAGTTGTGATAACAGCTGCTCTTTGCCTCCCTGCTTTCCCAGTCTTTTCTAAATTGCAGTAAGCTTCCTGTGGTGTACTGGTTCTTCCAGCTCATAAATTGCTTTCAGTGTCACTGAGTATCATGCCTAAAATCTATGCACAAAGAAGGAGAATGAGAAAACGAGGACTGGAAGAAAAAAATGAAGGAACAAAAATGGCGTTAGTTCCTCTCAGGAAGTGTGCTGTCTTAGAAAACAAACTTAAACAAACCAACCCAGCCCAGCGAAAGAAAACATTCAGAATTCCCCAGATAAGATCACAAAACGTGGAGGGAACTGTGCTGTTCCTCGGGGCACGAGCTGCAGTCAGCTGGGAGGGCAGCAACAGACAGCGATAGACAGGCAGCAATGCAGGATTGGGGTTTCCCAGGAGCTGGGTTAGTCGCTGCTCCCTTTTGCACCAAAAGCAGTGCTGAGGGCAGCTGTGGGTGCCAGGCAGCTCCCTCTGTCCTCTGCACACAGGATTTGCCCATGGGATACCCCCTGCACCCCTCCAGCACATTCATCCCTGGCTGCTGGTGATGGCTTCTTCCTGAGGGGCACCTCCATCTCCGAAGAGACCAACTTTGTGGTTCATAGGTCTGTTTCACGTTTGAGGGCAAATCTAGGGAGATGGCCTATTTCTTCCCATTTTTCTTGTCTTTCTCCTCTGGCTTCTGGGGACTCAGAGAGGAAGTACCCCTCCTTCTAAGGGAAAGTCAGCAGAGAAAACGATAGGATCTCAAGTGACGGGATTTGAAAGACTCAGTCTTGGCTAAGAGACAGCAGGAGACAGGAGAAGAAAATGGCTGTGCCCCTGGATTTTAGATTGTGCCAATCTATGGATATTTCTGTGGGGCTCAGCAGTGAATTATAAACATCTTTTGCACTGCATGCCTTCCAAGTCCCCCTGTAGGAATAACAGGTGAGGTGAGGAGGTGAGGAAACTGCCATCAGAAACCTAAATAAAACTGCCCTACGCAAGCATGAAAATTAAGCTTTCCACTCTGCTGTTTCCAACAAGATCTGGGAACATTATGGTCTTACAGTTTTAACGGAAATAGTTCCATTGTGGCTCAGAACACTCTGGGAGCAAATTCGGTGGCTGGGTTCACATCTGCTGTTATCTGAGAGTCAGAAGATTATCCTATCACTGAAAGTGCATTTCTCAGAGTTTTAAGCGCCCAACTCACAACTTTTTCCCTTCTTTTCCTAAAAAGACACAAAAATTTGTAAAGCAGTGTAGTGTATTGGGAAGTGACACCCATATCCCATCCTGGCAATGGGCTAAATTTTATGGGTGAATTACCCTTGAACATGCAAGCAGCCGTGTCCTTTGCAAAACAAAAGAGGCTGCCTTGAAAAATAACATTAAACATTTAAACGTGCACAGTACTGCTGTTCTGTTTCCATTTATTCATTTCCCTGCTCTTCCTCTTATTCGTGCATGTCCATGCATGGAGTCGGCAAACCCCAGGATGGAGTCTGTTGAAATAACAGAATCAGTGCTCACCTTCCTCCCAGCTACAGAGGAGATGGTACCTCTTTTGCTATTTCTTACCCTAAAGCTACCAGAACAAAAACACCCACTCATTGTCTCCAAACAGGGCCAAAAAAGTAGTATATAATCATACACTAGAACTAAGTGCTCCAGGGGCAAATAAACAGACAATTTGGTGCATGGCAACCTGGAAAGCAACTGAAATGAAAAAGGACATTTGATGCTAACATCTGCTTTTTTTCCCCTTATCAGGGCTGGCTTGTACTTCTGCTGCACCCTGGGAGAAGTAGCTGTGTGCTGTGAAGATAAGCCTTCATGACAGACCAACCCATGGCACGTATTCCCAGGTCCTCACGCCACGTGAGTGCTGAGGACGAGTTCTACATCTCTGCCTTTCCTCCAGCTTCTTTCTGAACAGCAGAGGAAAAGAAACATGGAGACAGAGTTACCAATGTGGTTTCTTGCAATATGAACATTTTCCCTAGTTCCCACAGAGTACTAGTGAGGAATTTCACTTTCATCTATATGTTTTCCTCCAAGACATCTCAATGATGTCTTGTTCTCAGGTCATCTGTCCTGAGAGTCCCACATGCTATTAAGCCATTGAAACATATACATAGCAAAGGCCCCTCTAGCACACACCTTTCATGTCGACAGTGTCACCTGTCTGATATGGCTGTCTCCTCAATTCCTACCACTAAGGGGAACCATCGCTTGTGGCTTCATCTCCCCAGGCTTTCAAGAGCTCTGCAAAGCCAGCATTCGGGTTCTGCTCTGATGCAGAGTCAGCCACACTCGAAAGCCTTCAAAAACCTCAATAAAATCCCTGCTTGGACCCACACAAACACACATTCACGTGTGCCCCAAGTATTCAGTGTCTTAAAATTCAGTCTCATATACGGCCAACCTAAAACAGGGCAGAGCATCTCCTCCCTCCAACTCTGTGTACACACAACAGCTGTGTGTACATCAAGAACATACAGAGGTAAGGGCATAAATCAAAGCAGGGCATATTTCAAAGAGCCAGAGTCTGAACTTCGTGTACGCTGCAGGTATCTAAACTCTGTAGGCTCCGAAGTGAGTAGACACCTACAGAAAAGAGAAACAGCACATTTTTTGACAGCCATGGCATTTGTTGTATACCTCATTGGATTTGGAGAGGAGGGAAAACGAAAAAATGGGGAGATAGAGAGGTGGGAATAAAGCAGACTGTTTGTTGTTTCTCTCAGGACCATCCACAGACCCATTTGTCAGCGCTCACATTTGCTCAGCTGCTGTGCTGCAACATGCATGACCTACATTACAATGCCAGGTGAGTGCCAGCATTTTCTCCTCTGTGGCAGGATGGAACATGCCACCCAGAGAGATCCAGGCCCTCCAATACTGGATAAGCTGGGTGATTCAAGAGAGAAGCAGAGGTCATGCAAAATGCATGTGTGAATTTCTCTGATATCTTGTTTGCATTTTTAGGGAAATCTCCTCTTCTGTGTATTTCTGAAAACATCATGTGCGACCAAGAGGAGTTGCACCAATATGTGAATCCATCTGTTTCACTGTAAGGGAAGAGTGTAACAGTCAGTAGCTCCACTCCAACCTCCTACCTGCACTCTCCCAGTGCCAGGGAGTGCCTGCTTTGGGTCTCACCACAAAGACAATGGCACCAGGTTGCCAGCAGGGCCCTTTGCATTGGAATGGATTCACAGCCAGGTACTCTTGGTAATGGAGTGCTTGCACACCATTTATGTGCAACTGGTAGGGAATGTGAGCAAGGGTGAAAAGCAACATCTAAATGGGGGGAAAGCTCCTGCACACAGAAACTCCTCTGCCAGGTGCTAACCAACCTACCTGCAGACTGATGCAGGATGTGGATCTGTTCACATTTTTCAGCCACAAAAAAATTAATGGCAACATCTATGAAAAGTACGGAAGGAAACTGATCCTATTTTGTTACAGGCATCCACTTGGAATAAAAGCTTTATTGTATTTACAATGAAAGTGGAACTAAACTTAAGATTGTGAAGTCCGTGGCTGAGCTGTGGCTGCCCAGGTAGCTCATTCTTTGAGAAGAAAACCCAACATCCAGTAGCAACTGTGAAAATCATAGTATGAGAATACTCATGGGGCACAACTAAATGCAGTGACACTCCTGGAAACTGCTGCTGTACAAGAGCAGAGAAGCCACGATTATCTATATAAGCATGTGTATTCAAAATCTGTGCTACAGAACTAGGCAGAATTTCCCATATCATATCCTCTGGGGCTTTTAAATTTTTTTTTTCAGAAATGAAGATAGAAAATTACTGATAGAATTATGTAAAGAAAATTATCTTCCTGTCTGCAAAACTCACAGTTGCATTTTAAAGAGCTGAGTAAATGCCACATACAATTGTCAGGTGGTATGGATAGGAAATACATTCAGTGATCAACCTAAACACCTGTTACTCATCCGAAATTCTTTCTTTACAGCCTCAGCCAAGAAAGAAGAAATATTTCATATACCACCAAAAGATGCAAATTATATTGCATTAGACTAAAACCAAATCCTTGCTTCTGTTTTGGTATGCTTAGTACAGTTTAAAACCTTCTTCTATGATTTTAGGAAATTCAGATAGTATATTTAAATGAACACACTGTTTCAGAATAAAAGGTTGAAAAGTTTCATTTATCAAATCTGAAAATGACATATTTTTGTGTTCAGAAAATTGCCGCAATGAAATGTTTTGACTTTGTTAAGTCTCACTGCTTCCTTTTTTCTGTCAAAAATACTAATCAAATCTCATCCCTTTTCTTGAACAATTTCAGTACCTCTGAAAGTACATTTTAGGCAGAATGAAGCATGTATCAACACTCCTGGAGGATGGGATGCCATTCAAAGGGACCTGGACAAGAAGTGGGTGCATGGGAGCCTCATGTGTTTTGAGAAAATCGAGTGCAGGGTGCTGCACCTGGGTCAGGGCAACCCCTGTTATCAATCCAGGCTGGGGAATTAACGGATCAAGAGCAGCCCAGTCAAGAAAGACTTGAGGTGCTGGTGGGTGAGAGGCTGGACATGGCCTGGCAATGTGCACTGGCAGCTCAGAAAGTCAAATGTGTCTTGGGATGTATCAAAAAAGGTTGAGTGCTGCATCCAGCTCTGTGGTCCTCTGCACAAGAAGGACACCAACATGTTGGAGCAAGTCCAGAGGGGGCCACCAAGATGATGAGAGGGATGGAGGACCTCTCCTATAAGGCTGAGAGTTGGGGCTATTCAACCTGGAGAAGAGACAGCTCTGAGATGATCTTATTGTGGTGTTTCAGTACCTAAAGGGGCCTACAGGACAGCTGGAAAGGGACCTTTGACAAGGGCATGTAGTGATAGGACAAGAGGGAATGGCTTTAAACCAGAAGAGAGTAGGTTTAGATTAGATATTAGAAAGAAATTCTTTCCTGTGAGGGTGATGAGGCACTGGAACAGACTGCCCAGAAAAGCTGTGGATGCCCCTTCCCTGGAAGTATTCAAGGCAAGGCTGGATGGGTCTATGGGAAGGTGTTCCAGCCTGTGGCAGGGGGGTTTGGAACCAGGTGACCTTTAAGGTGCCTTCCAACTCAAACCGTTCTGTGATTCTATGATTCTGTGATGTACTGATAAACTTATCCCCTACTGTATTATCACCTTTCTTAAGATGATTTTTTAATAACATAACAGCAATGCACTTTGTCCATTTTCGCTCTTTATTTTTAATTATTTTGATCTTTAACTTTCATGAGGTATGCCTGCATTTTTGTGGCCTGATCACAAATGTGCTTTGAGAGTGAATTTCCTTCCTATTCTCACACACCATGTCTTGGTTAACATCATAGAGTGCTTTGGGAGCATGCAAACTGGATTACTTTCATACAAAACCAAACTGCAGGATGTGCTTGAGGAACCCATCTAACACATTCCAGCTGCTGAAGGGTGTTCAGTCTGCAAGGCTGGATCTGGTGAGCCCCTGCAACAGGCACAGTGCAGGGACAAGTTCAGCACTGACTTTTAATTTGTGCGCCTACTCCTGCTGCCCTGATCTACTGCTGTGCAGACAGAGCCAGAGTCCCCCAGGGAATGTCTGTTCTCAGCTCTTGACGTGCTTTACAAACCTGACTCAGCGACACCAGTCCCATTTTGCACAGGGAGAAAGTGCGGCTGGCACTGTGCATTTATGGTTGGTATTTTCCCAGGTGCTTGCTAATTTTACATACATCATAGCTGGGCAGGCACTGAGAGAAACTCGTGGTAGGAATCACCCAGCTGGGGAAATCTAAAAGCTAGACCTCTGTGTCTGAGCTGGTCAAGAAAGAGGAACAGAGACCTTCACAAGATAACACATATCTTGTCCACTTAAACACCCAGAACACAGAAGAGGTGGCTCTTCCATAAACTGATACTGACCATAACAGAAGCCAGATAACCAGCTGAAATTTAAGTGTCTTTCTAAACATACAGCAGAAGCCAGAATGCTTTCAGATAGTTCCCCCAGAAGAAATGTTTTCATGTACAGTGTTGACAACCCACAGAGGACAGAAGGTCTCTGGATCAGGCTCAGACAGAGGCTGTAAACACATCTGGAGTACATCCAGGCCCAGCGTTGTTCAGGGCAGGGGCAGCTGCAGCCAGTTTCTCACAGCCATGTTCAGTGTGGTTTTGAGTATCTCCATGGATAGAGACTATACAACCTCACTGGGCAACCTGCTCCAGCGTTTGATTACACCCAACAGAGAAAAGCTTTTTCTTATTTTCAGAGGAAATATCCTGTCATTTGAGTTTGTCCTGTCCCAAGATACCAATGAGAAGAGTCTGGATCCATCTTCTGATAGTCAGTACACAAGTAGTCAGATTAAATTGAGCAATTGCTTTGCAAATGTAGGAATATACTCATTTGTTCTGGCAATCAGTAATTCCTAAATTTATACACCCCATCAGATTTTTCTTACTAGCCTATTTAATTCCATGAAAAAGTCAAATAGCCATTTTCTCAAGCCTCACTATCAATCTCCAACTGCTTGTATTTAGAAACTTCACAATTACAATGTTTATTCATGTTTCATAACCTCAAATTCTGTGTTGAAAGACGCAACGATGCACCAATAAACTTCTATGTATGCCGTTAAATGTTTATTGCATAACCCATTCCAATTTTCACGAGATTTTTGCTCATAAATTTCTGCAATCCATTTCATCATTGATATGTGTGCACAGAGGGAGAGAGAAAGATGACAGATAGACAGTCATTTTTATGTTTAGTCCTGTGTAAATGAAAGCTAACATTCAAACTGACTTTGTAAATGCACACTGTGATATTCACATTGGCATTGAAAATGTATATGCAAGGATACATTATATGGTGCAGGTGTGGAACCATGGTGCACCACTGGGCACACGTTTTTAATTTTTATTTTCTTACTTGAGTGTCATCAAAGTTTATGTCTATATCCATTGTCCTTTGACAAATTATGATTCGATCAAATTAAATTGTTTGTGTGCATCTTCACCCCTGTTTCTCTCACATTACAATCTAAAAGCCACTTTCTGAAGAGAAAGAAATCCAGCAGGTGCCTGAAAACAGCTTTCAACAAGCAGGAATTTAAAATGCACATGAGGTCAAACTCTCATGGCTGTAAGTACGATGAATGTTGGGTGCTTGCCTCCCAAGTGGTGATTTAAAAAAAGCAGAGGCAGGTCATCAAAGAAAAATCTATTCTGATGGTTACAAAAATGTTTCCTTTGCAACGTGGCAGCCACCTGCCACAATGCCCTCAATGGAACAAAGTCCCTTCTCATCCACCTCCAGGAAATCCATTCGGTTTCAACCCGGACCAGGCAGGCAAGTCTTGTTTGCCAACTGTAAACTGCAAGCTGGAGCAGTTCAACAATATATAGACAAAATGAAAGAGCATCTAATATGAACATTTTTAAAACTAATTAAAAGATGCAACAAATCTTCTGGCTACAGTTTTTGGGAAAGGACTGAACCTGTCCCTCTTCCAGTGCCAGGGAAGGCCTCATCCAGCCTCAGTTCCTGAGACTGTGATTCTTGCCCACACCATGACTATGTCAAACAAATGGATGAATTATTGACCATGCATTGGCGACACAAGACAGGCTTCCCCAAGTGTTTTCCCTAAGGCTTGATGCTGAATTGAGGCCAGGCCCCTCTTTCAATGATGAAGTGTTAGTAAATGCAGTAAAGAAGTTGTGCATTTGAAGATGCTCCCCACTGTCTGTTTTCAGTCCATGTCTAGGCCAGACCAAAATGTCCTGCTCCCTCCCTGCTCCTGACACACAAAAACTTTAAGGGAAACCAATGGAGCTTTGCTTGTTAAGGACAACTATTTATGAAAATAAAAATTTGCACTATGAATGCTAGTCCTAGCTCTGAGCAAAAATGAAAGACTATTCCACTTCATCTTAATGCTCTCTTTTCTCCTTTTGTCTAAGGAAGCCCAGCCAGCTGTCAACAGCATTTCATTGGCAATTTTGTAGTGAGCTCATAACCAAAAAGACAGCTAAAAGCAGTCATGAACAGCTTAATGCTGGTCCTAATTTGCCAAGTCTTGGAGTGAGTGATAAGGCTGTATTCAGCCCTCTTCCCGTGCTGTGGCTGCCAAGATTCTCAGAAACAGTAATGGAAGTAGCATTTTTTTATAATTTCTTTCTGTCTTTTTTTCTTTCTTTATCTTTCAAGCAAGAATACACTGTTCTCTAAAAAAATCAGGAGTAACTACTCCAGCTTATCTTGGGTGACTTTGCCTTCCAAAAAGATGATCTTTAATGCTATATTTAATGCTAATTCTAAGTTCCTAAACTGGATTTTCCTTGTAAACCTCCACAGCTAAAGGAAAACAGAATGTACTTCAGAAGCAAAATGAGATCTGTCCATAAAACATCTTTCAGATGCCTTCAGTTGCTCCCCTGCTTTTTCATCTGTATCTTTAACAATGTAGTATGGTAAAGTGAGCATTATGTGATAATGTGAAGTCTTTAAAAGTCAGAGACTTTAATGGAAGTTGTTGGCAACAAGCCCAAGCAGTCAGGGATTTCTGTGCTCAGACTCTGAAACCTCACTTGACCATTAAACACCACACCATGTCAAGGTCACATTAACACCTTTGGCTATGGAGACCCACCATAATCTGTTGAAATAAACACATCAACATCAATCAGTTGGGATGCCCTCCTTCCATTCTAATAGCTATTGAACTTTTGGCAATATGACAGGCTTGGAAGTTTGCTGGAGAGTTCCAGGGAATCATATCACAGGAAAGTAGGAAGGTCTCTGAAGAGACCTCCTTGTTTGGTATAATCATGAGGAGAATGATATTGGCATATCACAAGCCTTCACTTTTCTTTTACAGAAGGAGATGGACCTTCCCCGTGATGCACACCTTTAGAAAGCAGCCCTTGCCTTATTGCCAAGATTAGTTATCTCAGATGACTATCAGACTGTTTATAGGAAGATTTGGAACTAGAGTCACTGATAAATAGTCTGGCAGTGCAAAGTTGTCATAAACATATTTGCGGAAACAGCACACAGCCCAAGCATCCTTCCATTTGGCAAAGTCCCCTCTCCTTGACATAATTGCCAATTGAACTTGTGGGTAGAAATGGCAGAGGAGAACTGAGGCAAGACAAGATAGATCTTGGTCACCTTCCTGTTGCATAACAGGAACCCATCTATTTTTCCAATGTCTCTCTGGGCAACTGAAGTGTGCCACAGGCTGCATCAGTATACTTGCCACCAGTTAAACCACAGCATTGTAAAAAGAGAGATAGAAAATTCAGCATTTTTACACACTAAATAACATTAGGTGACCCTGGAGACTAATGAATCTTCTAGTTTTGGAAGAAAATGGCCTTTGGAGTTCAGTGAGATGATATTCAGCTTCCAAATGGAGGCAGTATTAAGAAGAAGCATGTCTAAATGCCCATGGAAACCAAGACGAAAGGATTCCCCCATTGTGCAGCATGGCAGTAGTTCTGAGCATCACAGATCATCTGGGAGGAGCTCACCTCACAGGACCATGGTGGAAAACAGGGACATTTCCAGTGGCTGCTATCCTTTGCTCATGAACACACTTCTATTCTATCTGCTCTCATTTTCCATCACTGCTTTAAAAAACCCATTTTCAAATGCCCCACCATTCAAACCAGAAATATTCTCTACAATTAAAAGAGCAACCTTTTTAAATTCTTCTGAAACTCTATATCTCTAAAATACCAACTTCCCTGGAAACACTTTCTTTCACTTGCTTCTCTGACAGGGGTAAAATTACTTCAGCAAGTATTTCTTTCTAAGATATGAAAACCAAAGATTAGTGGGATTTCCAAGGCTGTATTTGGTGCCTTTTCTATGATCTTTTCTATCTAACTGTGATATGTAATTTTGATTTGGGACTCTCCAAAATTACAAAGTCGCTTGTGTTCTTTAATATAGTAAGGAGTTAAAAATAAATCAAACTGTTGAAGAAAATATAGGTAAGTATAAAAATATGATATGATATGATATGATATGATATGATATGATATGATATGATATGATATGATATTATATTATATTATATTATATTCTCAGACATCACATCTGCAGTACGCACATGTGCATGCACTCTGCATATTCATAAACACATTTATGTTAGCCCAGTAGCAGTGACAAAACATACAGGAATGTATCACACAAAATTCCACAGTCCTTTTGGGCTAAGATTTACAAGAATGTTCTTAAGCTAAGCTCTGGAACAGAAAAACTACCAGGAACTGGGGATTTGTGAACCTGTATTACAAGAGAAGGCTAGAAGTCTTCAGCTTTAGTCCTCCAAAATGAAGGCTGAGGGATTATATTGGTACCTTCTCTAAATTTACTGTGGAGATAAAGGCCAAAAATGAAGGCAGACTATGGAAGTTGGCTCAAGAAGAAATGGTCAAAATCTGGCCAAAATTAACTAAGGCTAAAAATTAGAAGTCCTGTAAGTTTTAGGGTAGTGAAATTCTCGAAATTCTTCAAAGCAACTCAGAAGACTGCCTACATAGTTGCTGTTTCCCTTAAAGTCATCTCCTGGCACGGTATTGGCCAACCCTTCCACTGTCAGAGTTAAAATTCTAGTGACACACATGACCTCTCCATCACCAGGGCAAAAGAAGATATTTTGGTGTCTTGAAAAGGAAGGATTTTTTTCCAAGAGCGAAAAAAGAAATTCAGCCAAGGCCGGGTCAGATGGGGTTTGAGAAACCTGGCCTAGCGGAAGGTGTCCCTGCCCATGGCACGGGGATTGGAACTGAATGACCTTTCAGACCAAACACTCTGTGATTCTATGAAAAAGCATGTTTATGAATGACTGGGCTGGCCAGACAACAAGGCACCCCTCCATAGTGTTTGGTACCTTGCTCCTCCAAGCAGGCAGCCGTGTCGGGGCCTTTCTCTGGCACCTGGCTCATATGGCTCTGCCCCAGACCTGTGTGATTTGCCAACAAGAGGAACTGATTTGCTCCCCACATGCACTCAGTGCTTGCCTTGTGGGGGCTGTGGCCGTCACTTGGAGCAGCAAGAAACCAAACACTCTACCTGCAAAGATGCCTTCTTCAACTAACCCTGTGAATTTGTGATTCACAAATACCATTTCATCCTTGGGAACCAACATCACTGCAAAGCCCCCTGACTCCACAGCACCCACATGGGCAGCTCCCACGCCAGCCTGGGTGCATTGTCCTTCCCCTCTCTTTTCAGCAATGTGCTGGCAGCAGCTTTACTTTTGTTTTGCTGGCTGATCCCTCCATCTGCACAGTGGCTGGGCCCATTCAGTGGCCGTGTGCCTGTCTCCCACTGCTCCCAGCCCCGGCCCCAGTACAGCCATTGTCTCTGGAAAAGCAGTCAGTCTTTCCAAACAAAAGTCCCTAGAGCTGGGTAAATCCTTCTGACATCAGCCCCACAGCAAAGGCAGCTGAACTTGGACTTTCTCCCCAGCCATGCTCTTTACGACTTGTTCAACGTTGCTGACCTCATGTCAAATAAGCACTGAAACAAAGAGCACCCTCACCCCCATGTGCACTTAAATGTCCCTCCTGATCCAGGCTGGGACCCACCAAGAGGCTGGCAGAGCTCGAAAGCTGCAGAGACCTTCTGGGCTGTCTCAGCTTGAAAATCAACAAACAGCAATGCAGGAAAGGCAACATTTCTGTGCAAGTTCATCCCTGCATTCTCTGCAGTGATGGATCAGAGCACAGCCACGCAACCCCAGTATGCTCATCCTTCATTTCTTCTCGTCAATAGGGAACTACGGGATGGAAACTGAAGTTCTTATTCGCAGACTATGCGAAAAAGTGAAAAAAATGTAGAGAAAGAAGAGATAAAAACTTCTGACTGTCCAAATTGATCTGGTTTTTACTTGAGAAGATAAGAGAGAAGCACTAAAGGAAAGACTTGTTCTATATTATAGACACCTACTTAGAATTTTTCTATTCTTCACTGGGAATTGTTGTTAATTTCCACTATGATACCTCCCACCATAACCACTGAGATTGTGATGATACTATTCAGCTATATTTATGAACTTGTGATTGAGAGCTAGGTAATATTCTCCAAATTAGGAGGAAAAAAAAATATTACCAAATCCCTCCACTAACCCTTCTCAGCCAAGTATGTCAGTCAGACAAGCCTTTCCAAGTTAGTGACAGTAATAACTTAAGAATTCCAAGTACCTCATATTTACAAAGTGACAGTTTTCAAAAATGAAACTTAGAGCCCTCCAGAGGTAGAGAATAGTCTGAAATATTTCCTCAATTACCTAGATTACCTTTCCTCTGACTTCCTCCTGATGTGGCCAATGTAAACTTTCTCATTTTCTGCTTTTTTTTTTCTCTTGGAGACCATGCCTTATAACAGAAACATGAAATCCCACAACTCCAGTTGCCATTGTGCCAGGGGTACTTTTAGAAGCATAGAATCATTTAGGTGTGAAAAGACCTTTGAGATCATCCAGTCCAACTGTTTACCCAGAACTGTTGAGTCTACCACTAGACCATATCCTTAAGCGCCACATCCACTCATCTTTCAAATACCTCCAGAGCTGGTGACTCCACCATTTTCCTGGTCAGCCTGTTCCAGTGCTTGACAAACCTTTCAGTGTATGAAGATTCCCACAAAATGGTGGGTTTGGGTCATTAGTATGCCAAGCAGTTTTTTTATTTATTTTTATAGACAGTTCATCTTCAAGGCTCAATGCTGCTCAAAGGCTTCAAAGAATATTAGCATTTTCAGCATTACTTACTTGTGTGATTTGTTTTCATCCTTCATGAAGACGAGAGAGGACTTTGAGTGTTTTCTCTCTGCATCTGACAAACGTTAACAATGGGTATTTGCATAAGAAAGGCCCATGATTTATATTTTGATTTTCAATCTATAGTCAAGATAAGCCTAACCAGAGATCATTTGGGGAAGATAAACATTTATCCCATTTTTCCTTTGACATGCTGGAAAACGCAAAAGTTCAGAATATATTAAAAGGGAGGATGCAGCCTTCCTACACTAAATTTATAGGCCTACATTATCAGACCTGGCCTTCACATTTCCTTCCCTCCTCCCCTTTTCTGTGCAAAAAGCTGTAGAGCATGGACCTTGTGCTTTTTTTCTTTCAAGGCTCTTAGCACTTCCTAGTGGTGTCTGAATAATTAATAATACTACATTTTTATATGGTTATGCATGCAGAACTATTTGTACCAGAAAATAACAACAAGAACATGCACAGAAACTGTGCACATAATTTCGAGAGGTTGCCTGGCCTATGTGTTCAGTGTTGTCTTAGAAAGACTTAATATCTTAGCACTGAAAGTCTTCATGCGATGGTAGAATTGTATTACTGGTTCCACAAACCCTTACAAGAGTTCAGACCTCACAAGAATAAAAAGTTGTTATGGGTAGGATGATTTTTTTTTCTCCAAACTTCCCCCTGAAAAAAAATTATTTTGCAAGTTTTTTCCACCTATTTCATTTAAGAGATGCTCTCAGCAGATAAGGTTAGCACAGTACATATGTCCCTTTCCAAATCCTCACTCATCTTCCTCACTAACCATGCCTGAGATGCAGATGGCTGGTCATGCTCAGCATTCATTCTGTGCATGACTAACTGAGTCTTTGAGGAAACCACAGCTTCAAAGTCATTGTTCCTTATGGCATTTTTTAGCTGCTGCAGCATTTTTCCTGTGCCCACATCCTTTACCTGCAGGGCTTTTCTTAGCAAATATGGTTTACGTTGCTCTATTGCATAGCATTTTTAACTGTGGGACTTTGCCCTACCTCATTCCAATTGCTCAGTTCCTACCTTCATCAGTGTGCCCTAACTGGTGTGCTGGCATCTCACCCAGCTCTTCATCTGACAGCCAAATTACTTGAGCTGGTGCACACCACTTCCAGATCCTGCAGTCTGTAGGATATAAACAGCCATTCATGGGAGCATCCCTTGTTCCTTCTCTCACCTTCATCTCTGCACCTCAGCATGAAGCTGATACTTGGGCACTATTCCCTCGGGTATAGTGTTACAAATCCCATCTCTGTCACCTTCCCTACGTGCCAGAGTGATTCTGTAGAGGTAATCTGGTAGGGCAAGTCTCAAGGGACGTGCATGAGGTCTGCTAGAATGATGTGGTGCTCCCATCCAGCCTGCGTACTCCACCACCTTGGCACAGCAGGGAATAGGAGAGAAAGGTGCATGCTCTGGTCATGCCCCAGCATGGAGTTTGGACATGCCTGAGGCACACATCCAGGCACAGATGCTGGGAAACTGCTGGGTTCATCAGTGTGGGCATTGCTTTGGACAAAGGCTGTTACTGCGTTTCACAGCTACTCTGCTCAAAAACGTGGGACACTGACGATTATTAAATCCCTCTGAAATACGTGCCACCAACCATGGCATTCCTTACCGCCTGCCAACAAACAAGACCAAGTCATTGCATTAACATCTATAGCCCCCAGGAGTGTTAAACACTGGCAAAGGGTGATGCTGGGGAAGGAGAGGAGCTGGAGACACAGACAGGAGGGAGGGGAGAAGTCTTTCCTTACATATAGGAAAAAAAAGTAGTCTCAATCAGAGCTTGTGATGTTCTTTCTGTGATCCGCCCCAGTCTGCATTTACCAAAAGCACTGCAGAAGTCACTCCAATCATTATGCACTAGAGTAGAAGGTTCTCACTGGCACATAAGCACTTGTGTGCCAGAGATGCCAGAGTCATGGCTTTCCAGACTAATGTAGGTCTTGAATGTGCACATCACCACTGATAAGGGGATGACCAGCAGAGGAGGAAAAGCATAGGCTCTTGCAATGCAACTCTTCACTTTTTTCAGCTTGAAAAAATGCAGTCTGTCTGTGGGGTACACTCCAGTAGCTCAAATGTCCTTTTTTCTTGCCCCCAGTTTCCATTGCCCTCTCTTGCTGTGACTTTGAATGCTCTTGCTTGCTCTGCTTTTAATTGACTCGCTTCTCCCTTCACAGCCAGCGGAGCACAGCTCACCAGTGCCCTGTTGTTCTACAGCACCCACCAGCCTTTGGCTGTATCACACACTGGAAGAACAGCTGTCACCTACTCTCACCCTCTTGCCAAGCAATGCCTTTTGCTTTTCCTTTTGTTGAGCACTTGCAAGTTGGGGGACCCCCTGCAAGCTGCCCAAGTGTTGAATGAGGAGGACCCTGGGATGCATGATCCTGCAGAGCAGCAGGTATCCTGCTCTGTACCTGCTCTGACTACCATGGGGTGGGTGCATTCCTCCAGGACTCTCTAAAAGATTAGCAACTAACTTGGGAAGAGATAAGGGATCAAATTAAGTCCTTAAGTGGTTTGGGTTACAACACAGGAGAAAAGAAAGCCAAGTCAAACAAACAAAAAAAAAAACTTTATCTCTACTCTTCCCTGATGCTCCAGAATGGAAAAGAGGTTTGGAAAATCTGCAAAAGTACAGTTATGTGAGAGGCAGTGAGGTCTTCTACCAGCCTCCTAGATCCACTTTTATGTCTACTTATATACTTATTGTTTGGCTACATAGCAAAAAAAAAAAAAAAAAGGTCTCTTTTGTGCAATTTCACATTTTTATTTTTATATGAATAACTGTTATTAATGCTGGAGAATTTCTTCATGTGATGACTCTATCCTCAAGCAGAGGCATGTTCGAAAGAAAAGCCCCTCATCTACAAACATACGATGAGATTCAGTTAAAAGCTATCAGGTACAGATAAACCTCTCAGGAAGCATAGCTGGCTATTTCTTTACTATTTAGGAGAAAAGCAGAGTTAAAGAACTAAAAAATTATGGTGTTTTTCTATAGGTGTCTGTGAACAAGTAACATCTTGCAAGCCTTAAAAATTCTTTCTCTGTCCATACAAGTAAATTTCTAAAAATCAGCTGCATGCACTTATTCACTTGGAAATGAGGGACAGATTCAAACCATTCAATTTTAACAACCTATGGGAGATATTTTCACAGAATTCCAATAGAGACCTGAATCTCTGTCTCTGTCCCAGTGATGGTGTGAGGGGGAATCCAACAACAGAGTTCAGGGTGACCTCCTTCTTCATCTGGGCTCTGCAGGGAAGTGTTACAAGTCAGGTCAGATCAACACCAGGTTCAAGTTTGCTGAGACCTATCTGAGTAATTGGTCTTGGCAAAGGTAGCAAATGCAACACTGAGAGCAACCAGCTGTCCTCCAGGTGAACGTCCCACACAACCTGAGCAAGCATGGCAGGATTACACCAAACCTGAGCAGCATTATTAAATCTTATTTACCTAAATATGAGATATTACTTACATAAAACTTTGCAACAACAGGCCTCTGGTTATTTTAACTTCTAAACCCTTCAATAACTTAAAAAATACTCATTTTAATACAGTACAATATGAACAGCCTAGTCCTCCCTTCAGGAGGTACTTCACATGTCAGAGCAATTCATATACTTGTTACCAACAAGTACAGGCCCTTTAAGTAAAAGAAAAATACTTTGGCAATAAAAAAGCAACAGCCAGCAGCTACAGACAGTATTATTTAAATAATAGTGACTTCAGGGTCACCTTTTGAAAGGTAAAATAAATAAATCCTTACTGCAAAGCCAACATAGCAAAGCATTCTGGACTTTCTTATCTCGAACACCACCACAAGTCTTGTGTAATTTTGTGTTCTGGAAAAGGAAGGTGCTGATAGAAACTAAAGTCCACCAGGCAAAAAATGAAAGTAGTTAGTGCATGAACTAACAACAGAGGGAAAACGTGGGGATTTATTTGACAATCCTTTCTACAACACTCCAGAAATCTGATAAGTGGTTGGGACTTTTCTCTGGAAAAAGGAAGGAGTTGAATACGACTTATTTTTTAAGGATAACATGGAACTAAATCTCTTTTCCTTGATATTTCCAAAAGACCCACTATGAAAAAAAAGCAGAAAAGCAGCAGTTATCTGTGAGTGCTGCAAAGACTCACTCACTCAGTAATTTAAAAACTCTAAACTTGTTTTCTTAAGGATCTTGCAGGGATTAGTCCATATGTTGTAGGAAAGGTGGTCACACTTTTCCTTGGAAACCAACTGGTCAGCCACCCTTTTATGGCTATGGTTGCGGGGAGAGGAACAACACATCATGGCCAAATATGGAGCCCATCTGAAGTTGCTGAAACCATTTCTTTTGTTGGACCCACGCCACTAATTCTGCTTTTTTATTGCATGTTGTGTTCAGCTAGCCCAGATGTTACAGAGGCATCGAGATGCAGAAACACTGTGCCTTCCCTTCAAAATACTTCCCCTGAAAATACTGCACAGCCTAATTAAATAATGACATTTGCAACAAGAGAGATAATGCAGAAATTAGAGCAGCGTTTCAGCTTGCACTGCACCCCTCCTTGACAAGGAGCCCAGAGTAGCTGACAGTATACAGAACATCATGCTGTGCTAGAAGACCTGATGTGCTCAGAAAAATAAAACCCATCCTCAGCTTGTGCTGCAGTGGAGGAAACAGGCAAGGAGGTCTCCTGGGAGTCCTCATACAAGGCAGTCCATCACCCAGACCTGCACAGCAATGCCTTCTGAAGGCAAGAGCACATGGCAGCGCATGTATTTAAAGGCAATAGTGCTGCTGAGAAATAACTACAAAGAAGGGATTCTCAGAGACTCACCGATCACCACCAAGACATTATTCAGCTCCTCTGCAGCTCAGCACCAGGCCCTGGCTGCAGGCTGAGCACTGGGATTCAGGGGGGGCCTGTGGCACTGATGGGTGGCAGGCATGTACGGGGACTACTGGAAACACGCTCAGCCAAACTTGCCGGGCACACTGGGGAAACCATTCAATAGTGAATTATATGATGCCCTGGAAGCAAAATGCAGTGACTAAAAGCAGCTGGGCTCATTCAGAGATAAGCTGGCCTTTATGTATATTACCTATCACCATTCCTCCATTTCTGTAATTAGGCTGAGGAAGGAAATTAAAAGCAAACAAGGAGACACAACAGCAATATCTCTTCATCAAACAAGAAGAAGCAAGCAAGAGCAAAAGGCAAAAAATTCACAGTTGTTTTTCCCCAGACCTGCTTCTCCAAGACATCCTTTTGTGCTCCTTCATCCCCACCTTTGCTGTGCCTTGTGCTGGCACAAGCATTTGCTCAGCTCTGTGGTGAGCCAGACCAGGGGAACTAATCCAGGCTGAAACTAATCTTGCAAAAACGAATTACAGCACAGGGGCAGGAATGCACAGCCAGGGCAACGGGAAGGGTAAAATCGGCTCCCTCAGCAGCAGTCCCCCTGGGGTCATGTCATACCTGTGAGTGCAGATGCTATCACATAGCAGGGAAAACGGTTCATGTGGCCACAGGCACACAGGGACTTTAAGCTCAGTGCCTCAGATGCTTGCTAGCAGTGGAGACAAGAAAGCACCCAGCTCAGCACATGCAGCAGAGCCTGCTTGACAGGGCGGCTAAATATTTAAGCAGTTATCTCTGTGCTGATGCAGCTCCACAGTTAGCACTGATTTAATGCCAGCTCCAGTGCGTTTGCATCCATCATAGTCACCACAGAGAATTAAGCACTGCAAGTGTAGGTCAAGAACTAGAGCTGGTCCCATTTCTTCAAATTCAAACTGATGTTCCAAATGCAAAAAGCAACAGGAATTTTAACACTTTTTTTCCCATTTCTGCTATTTGTAAATAGCCTTTAAGAACACTGAGAGGAGCACTGCCTCCCCAGAATCAGTCACAAGAATTTTTTTCCCTGTATTAGTCTTTGATCTCCCCCTCCAGACACCTCCAATTTAAAACAGCATTCATTTATGGTATAACCATGTTGGCTACGCTACCAAAGAATTACAGCAGAAATAAGGTACTAATTAAGATTGCAGTGTCTTCTTCAATCCAAAGCCTCTCTGCTCGTGCCCAGCTCAGCTCTAAGCCATTGTGTTGCTTTCACCAAACCTAGAGCTGAATCTGTTGCTGGCAGAAACCAGAGCAAACTGGGGGCTGTTAATGAGTGCTGACTTGCAACGGTTTTTCAGAAGCTATTATGTTGTGAAGGCAGATCCAAGTGCTGTGCTCTTCAGCCACGGGAATGCAGTATCCCTCGCCTTGACATGCTTCCTGCAATGGGGAAAACCAAGAGGAACTGGCATCAAATTGGGCTGGCTCCATACCAGCCAAAAATGCCCTGGAGCAAATATTCATTTGCCCTGATAAGGGTGTGTTTAAGACCCTTATATGCTCCTCTAGCAGTTCATGGTGACCTCTTCAAGGAAGGTCACTGCAGTAAACTTCACCCTTAACAAAGGATGGGGTAAAAAGAGAGGGAAGAGAAAAAAAAGGAGGGAAGGAAGGAAGAAAGAAAGAGGATAGAAAAATTAATTTTCTGGTTATTA
This sequence comes from Oreocharis arfaki, assembly GCA_013398015.1. Lineage (NCBI taxonomy): Eukaryota > Metazoa > Chordata > Aves > Passeriformes > Paramythiidae > Oreocharis > Oreocharis arfaki. The sequence goes on along the minus strand of VZRR01011200.1, from coordinate 789,043 downwards.
GTTTGCAACATAGTGTTAAGTAAATGATAGTTAATCCTAAATTAAATGCCATGGAGTAAAAAAAGAATAGAGGATGGAGAAAGACAGACCAACACACGCAGACGTGTGACAAGTTAACTCTCAGAGTCTCTCTGCAGAGTCACTATGGCACTAACGAGCACTCCTGTGATGCAAGGGGTGGATGCCATGTTCCTGATATCTCAGAGGAGGGTTCAATTCTGCTCTCAATTACACCACCAGAAACTTAGAGTAACTCCCTTTACGTCTGTGAAAATGAGATCAACACCAGACCCAAGGCCCCTGCTCCACAAAGCTTGCTGTGTACTGCTTACAGTGAAAATGAGGAGCAAAGACATCAAACCTCTGGGAAAGAGAATAAAATAAAGGTGACCAAAGAGCAGGAAAAAGGGGTGGGGGAGAAGAACTACTCTTAGAAAAGCAATTATAGCTTCTGTTTCATGTTTCTTCCTTTATGTTTAGTGGAGACCAATGGTGTCTTGCTTTTAAAAGCCAGGTGTGGTAGTAGGAATGGAGAGAAGCTGAGAAGAAATTAATGGGAATTTCAGAGACAAAAAGAACTAATGACTTTACTCTAAAAGCTCTCAACAATAACCAGTCAAGGCCAGTCTCCTGACTTACCGCGGTTGGTACCAGTCTTCAGCTGGTAGGAAAGTCTGTGGGTGCTGTCCTACCCTGCCACACAGATGAGGCATGAGGCTCTTTTAGAAAAAGAGTGCACAAAAGATACCATGCAAAGAGAGCTGGAGTTGCCATAGCTTGTTCCTCAAAAAATCTAAGCCTGAAAACATAAACCTAGGGGTGATCTATACTCCTGTTTTGAACTGGGCAGTCTCCTTCAGCAGGTACAAACTTCCTAATCCCAAGCAGCAGGGCTCTGCTCCACCTATCAATAAAGATCAGAGCTTGTGTGCAGCAATGACTCAGATACAGGATGGAAAATGGTGCCTATGCACATGCACACACATTTCCATGCACGCACATGCAAGGGTTCAAATTTCATTTTGAGCAATAACCTTAACACTTTGGGATGAATGGCAAAACAGCCAAATCATAAACTGCCAATCACTGCCACAACTTAGAAATATAAAATATGCCTAACACTGTAACTCCTGGCTTGTGGTGCTGGGACTTCACTGGCTATCAGTAGTCATGCATGGCCCAGAAATCCTCTGAAATGCATAGGGAGTGGAGTCAGTGGGGAAGGCATCCATTTGCTTTTCCCAATAGTAGGCATACTCTCCTTCCAGTCCATTTCTGGGCAATCAGGAACTCACCCATGAGGGCTCTTTCTAATGTGGCGCTGCCTAAATGCAAACATGCCTATATCTAGCCTGCACTAGATAGATCAGCAGAAAGAGTAAAAGCTCAGCTTCTTACCTGCCCCCACTGCTCACCTGGGGCTCCTCATCTAGGGGTCCAGGGCAGGCAGGGCTGAGCCAGCCTGGGGGCTCCTGGGCTGGAAGGAATCCCTCTGCTCCCAGGTAAAGAGCTCCTCATTCACAGGGGAGCTCCTTGGGACTGCTGGGACCTGGCAAAATGTTTCTGCCACATGGTGCTTTTGGAGGGGCAGTTGAAGCAAAATGAAGGCTCTTGGTGAATTTTTAATCAACTGAGACTGCCGCATAAGGAGGGCTGCAGAATTCAGCGTCGCTTTACCAATATGCTGACTAATAGCCTTGATTAAAATCCTAGGGCGCTTTTTGTAGCACACAGGAGCATTAATTCCAGTTCAGTTAATTACCTGTGCCTAAAGAAATGCCATTTGCAGCTTCAGCCAGCCCTGAAATTCTTTACCTCCCTTCTTTAAAAAATGGTGGTGTATTCACACACAGAGCTGCCCCATCTCCCTGGGATCCAAGATCCTCTCTGCCCCTTCCCACTTCACCCAGGAGGCAGGAGGCAGGATGATGCCTGCATGGTGACTCCAGATCCACAGACGAAAGATGTGATACAAGGGCAAAAGATATGCGCTGCCTCCATGACCTGATTTTGTCCTTTTCCATTTATCAGATGTTGGGTTTTGTAGCTTATGGCTGTTTCAGCTTCTTTTGTAAGCATTGCATTTTTAAATGGGAACTCTCAACTGCGCTGCAGTGGCAGCTGCCATTTTGCATTCATGTGCAGAGAGTGAGGCAGCAAAGGAGCTCTGAAGAAGAATTCACGTTACTTCTTTTTTTCCTCCTTGTTTTACTGTTGCATTTAAATATAAAATAAAGGTCATCCTGACTGAAAGGATAGAATCGCTCTATGGAAACATATAATGAGTGCACTGGATGTAAAAAGGGCAAATGTCCTTTAAGCAAAAACACAAATCAAATTGCCTTTTTAAAAAACACCCAGCTTTTTCATCCTCAGACAGTTTCTTTTTGTGACTAGTGTGGGTCAAGGCTTAAGGAATTACAAGCTCACATGAGCTGCCACAATTGCAGCAGAGGAAGTACTTCCACTGCACAGGAGCCATTTTCCTCTCTGAACTTTCCTAGTCACTAAGTGGAGAATTTTAGGAAATGATAGAGATGAAAAATTGGAAGAGAAAAATTACTTTTGCATGTTTGACCTGTTTCATGTGCTGCTCAAACCTAAAATTATTAAGCATCTCCAGTATCACTATTAGGCTTACTGCTGTGAGGTTTATCCCTATTTGAAGGCTATGGCACTTATAGAAAGGAAATTAAACACAGCAGAAGGGAAGCCAGTGGCAGAAGGAGTTTCTAAGTGTCCCTGCCTAGTGCCTGTTGCCCCACTGGTACAGACAACACATCACTGACCTAAAGAAGTCATTTCATATTTTCTGCCAGGTAAGCTCTGCAAGAGGAGTGTGCCGAAGGGGGCACAATGCTGCTCCTTGATGAGCAAATGACACCCTGCAGCCCTCTTCCAGCAGCTCTTCTTTGCACTGCCACACACAGAGAACAAAGACCTTATCTGGCATAACACAACCCAAACCTACCCCATAAATGCAGCAACGCTGTGATGGCAAAAATGCTGGGCTTGTAACACTGAAGTTGTTTGCAGTACAGTTTCCTTTCTAGCCTTCCCTATCTCATCCCTTCCAAAGATGTTCCCAGCTAAGCAGCAACTGCTTGTTATAAATCAGAAAACTTTGGTGGGTCACAAATTGTGGAAATCAGAGCTCTATTGGGTGCAAACATGGCGACACAGTGTTGCAGGCCAGGGGCCACTTATATGTTGCAAAATATATTTAAAATCCTGGTCTATACATGCACTGAGTAGAAGAACAAACGTGAAACCTCATCAGCCCAGCCAAGAATTAACCTGGAGTCTGGAGAAACCTACTACAACACCCATGAGAACAATGCTATTTTAGGATTACTACACAAAACTGAGTTTCCACCCAACACATTATGACAGCCCTTTCAAATGGAGATGCTCAATGACAGGAAAAGGAAGGGAATTAAAATAAATGGGAGTTTCAGATCATAATAAAAGCCTTGGAGGAGAAAGATCAATCCCATCTAGAAAGAGGTTTTGAAGAACAATAACAGTTCAAGTCCCATCTCTAACTACCACTTTGGGGGCAAATGCTTTAAACCTGTCTTATCAGCTGCTTTACTCTATAGGAATATTATAAGCAATATTTTACTTTTATATTTTCCATAAATACAGTGCAATATATGTACACTCAGAATAAAATCCCATTAATACAATCATGCACACTCACAGCAAATGATTGGAAATTTCAAACACACAGACTATGTAACACTGTCTGCCCCAGGCAATGCAAAAACTGTGACTTACACTTCAAGCCGGAATGAGAGTAATTTTAAAATCTCAATTTAAAAAAAAAAAAGTTTGGAAAATCGTCTTGAGAAGATCTTACTTCATGTTCTGCCTTTTGAAACTTTAGGATTCTTATTTGCCAGATTTTCACACAGCCAGAAGGATTAACAGATGCAGCCAGAATCTGAGACTGAGAACTATGTCAGGAATTTGAAATAAACCATTAATCTCCGACAGCTCTGGAAAAGGTTGAACTCAAGTGACATCCTCATTTATTTAATTTTAAATACATGTCACTCCCAGACCCCGACTGGGTTTTTGCAGACTCAATAACCCCCCATAGGTGATTTTCCTAGCAAAAATGTAGCCTACAGTGGACACTGGGCACAAGCTGTGAGGTCCAAACTGTTGTCAGTGGCAGTGAACTGCTGGCAAGCACCAAGGCTGGGGTTCCCAACCACCCCCACATCACCTCCTGCCCTGTCACTGCCTCACTACAATACCCATTTGAGCAAAGAGAGTAAAGAAAAAGCAACCACATTAATTTCTTAAAACTAATTTTTAGAGGGGAAGCAGGGAAAAGTCCCTGCAGGTGCTGCCACAAGCTGGGATGCTCTCCTGCCAGGGCTTTATAATCCAAATGGGGTTTTTCAGTGCACAGCAGCTTCAAGCTCGCAGGTGCTGGCCACAGGGCGGATGTCCAGCGAGTTGCTCTGCCAGTGGCAGCTCTCTCCTCATGTGCCAGCACAAGTAATTTTGGCAAAGTGTCTCACCATGCACGGGGAAACATTAATTTTGCAGCAGCCTGGAGAAAGAAAACACTCATGGAAGCTTTCAGCTTTTGAAGTTTTCATCTTTTTACCCCAAAAATCAGGACTGTGCTGCCGGCCACACTGCATGTGGGCAAGGGTGAGTCTGTCAGATGGGGCCCTGCCCTCATGCTGTGGTGCCTGGAAAACTCGTGCTAGCACCCTGACTGGTGCCACCAGACACCTGAGGTAAGTGGGGCTGTGAAAATATTGAGCAGCAGAAAATCCTCCCCTACTGTGTTTCTTATGCTGCCCTTGAAGAGCATTATATTTATCATCTCCTTTGAATCCTTACCAGTAAGTTCTGCTCCCATCCTTTGCCAAGTCAAAGTTGATGTGCACAACAAACAACCAAACAAAAATAGGTAGGAGCAGGTCTCGACTGCACATGCTGCCAGCAGGGAAAGCAGTCTTTTCAGCAAAGCTATCTGTGAGCAGCATGGAGTAGGGAGGGAATTCCAGGCTGTGGAGAATGCACAGCCTGCACTCAGAGCTGCTCACACCAACACAAAGTATGGTGTTACTACTTCATGAAAAGCTCGGGAGACAGTGCTCCTTTACCTCCACCTCTGCTACCAGAAACATGTTACTCAATGCTTCCTTCAGATGCAGTCACTACAAAGCAGTGCTAAACACGCCTACTGACAAACTGATAGGAATTTTAAATTCTTTGCAAGTCCTTAACTCTGCATCTGTTTGAAAGCAGGAAGATTCACTCCTCTGCCTTTTTTTTTTTCAAACTGCACTTTTTTTTTCTGCCTACAAATTCCCACAATATCTCCGTTTATCAAAGCTGAGGGGAGCTTTAGGAAAGTACTGCTGCCACTATGGAACATTCAGGTTCCTTCAATGCTCGTCCTGCAGCTCCACATTTCTCTTCCTGGGAAGAACATCCTAATGGTTGGATTCAGTGATCCTAGAGATCTTTTCCAACCTTAATAATTCTATGATCTACAGAACTTTGTACTAGACGTACTAGACACTGACCCTTGCAATTTTAATTACAGTATCTGCTGGTTGCCAGAAGCCTCAGGTCTTGGTATCACCTGATTGCCTGAAACCCTGTTTTGATTTAAAACTAAATTTCTTCTAGCTAATCTCACTGCAGATTAATGAAAAAGACTTGAAACACTTCAAAATGTTTCAAGACCTATAATAATAACAACAATAGTGACTATTTTTTTTTCTTTTCTTTTTTGAGCAAATCTCAGGTGACTTGGACATGACTTCTGCACACCTGGGGCTGCCAGCAAAGCAGAACTATTTTCACATTTTCTCCTTATCATGGCAAGAATTCCTGCAGGCCCAGGAGGCCAGAGAACTCAGCATCATGACGATTACAAAGATTACAACTTTCTTGTGAAATAGAGAACTCAGCAGAGGTACAAAGAGATGTAAATAGCATCCAATGAATCATGTGAGAAAGGTAAAGCCAAGCTGCAAAACATCCTCTCTCTTCTTGGCTCCCAGCCTGGGGGCTCAATCTTACCATAAAAGTCCTTCACAGATTATCTAGCAGCAGAGCGTATAAATCTCCTTTTATTTCAAAGCAGTAGGTAATCAATACCCTAAATAAGACAAAAACACAGCTCTTTTTAGAAGATTGTTTTCTTGATAGAAGACAGGGAATAAATATTCCTAACAGGTACCTACTTACTTTTAAATAATAATGGCATCAGCTCAGTAATGTGTGATGCCTCAATTAGAGCCCCATTGTGCTATGAGATGTACAAACAGGTCAAACTGGTTCAAGCTATTCTTGTGATAATTTCTGAAAATGAACAGAACATGGGAAACCTCAAAATGCTGAATGTAAAACCTCTTGTAGTTCTGTCAGACATCTTGACTTGAGAAATCCCCAGGAAACAAATGAAGCAAACTAGTGGGATAGGCAGTCTTAGCATAAATAAATAAATAAATAAATAAATGAAAAATGAAAGCAGTGAAAACTGATTTTACATTAATTCTTGTCTCATGGATTGCAGGGATGAAAGGCAGCACAGAAGTGTAACTCATGAAATAACTCCCTCTTTTGATAATGCACACACATGCACACACACGCACACACACACGCACATGCACTTGCCCTCTTCCTACATACAATAAAGAAAATCACTCTGCTTTGATTTTCATAAGTAATAAATGAGTCACATCTAGATATAAATTAACATGATTAATACTGAAGAGCAATCCACTCCTTTAAATTTGCCCACTGGCAGTTGCACACACAGGTATTTTCAGTGTTGTTTTAATTTGATTTTTCAAAAATGAAACCATCGCTCATCCTTCAGTGTCTGAGATATGAATGAGAGGTGGTTTGTGCCAGTAGGCTCCAACATTGAGAGATTGTATTTCCCAGGTCACTTTAAAAATGGGTTAGAAATATGATGATGGAATGAATTTCCAAACTTCCCTTGATTCTGTTGCTAATTACATAGATAGTCTGACAACCTTTATTTTCTCCAAAAAGTGCTTTGCATCCCCACTATGTACAGTAAGAGATGTAGAGTCTTTAATGCTGTTCAGTTATGTACAGCCTTCCACAACAACTCCAAAGATCCTGGAGGTGTAAAATGCAGCAGATCAAGGTTCAGTTACTGTTATTATGAGAACCGGTAGAAAATTTTCCTCTGGAAAACAATTATGCAGAAAACTGGGTTTCTGCTTAAGGAACGCTTTCTACTAAACTTCTGTTTTCTGTTGAAAAATGTCAGTACACTAAATCCTGTAGAGCAGAGGTGTTAAATGTTGCTGCAGTGAACCTGGGGAACTATTTCCATGTGTTGCTCATGGTCTCACCTCGGGGTCGTATCCTGCACGCCTCAAAACCCCACATCAGGTGCCCGTCTGGAATGGGCTGTGTCCCTTTACCACATGGGAACCATTGGCTTGATCGGGCTAAAGGGAAGAGTGGAAGCCTTAAGTATCTATAACTATAAAGGTCATAAAGTGCCCTGGCTGTGTTTCAGAAGAAGTATATTAAGATGTTAGGGAATGTACTTCCATCGAAACCTCACAAACTTTATGGGAGGAAGAAAAAAAAATCCCTCCATTTTCAGGTCCAATTACCATCATGAGAAGCTGATGTGATAACAGCACTGGTGTCAAGTAAAAAGCAGATAGAAGGACCTGCTCTCTGCCTGGGGGAGTTTGTGATCTAAGTATTTCACCACTGTCTGCCAAAGTAATATGCAAAGGTATGGTAAGAAAGATATAAGCAAATGCTTCAATTTGTATATCTAAAATATTACTAAGTGCTGACTCCTCTCATCCAGTGTCTCTCAGCTGCGTAATTCTGTGTAGAAAGCAGAGTCAAGGAGTGTCTTCAGGGCCAGGAAATTACTTTACTTAAAGATCAACTGTAGATTTAATATCTAAAGTATGGTTGGTAAAAGAAAAAGAAAAATCTGCAGGCAAGGTTAGCAGCACTGGTGGGGTAAATGAGTCAGAGGACAGCGTGGAAGAGAAGCATGCAGAGGAGAAAACCTCTGAGGGGATAAGGGTGCTTGAACATAAAGGGAGGAAACAGAGGTAGCTATTCAAAGCGGGTGGCAGCATGGCTATAGAGAGGGAGATGAAAGAAGTAAGGCTGTGGAAGAATAGAGTGGTGTTTAGGGCAATGGGTAAGTTCTGGGTGGAAGATGGGAGTCTGGCCAAAGCTTCTGCTGCAGATGATTTGGGACATGAGAGCAAGAGGACCCAAAGGTGATGGAGGGCTTTTGGCATGAGGATCAGGGTGGAGAAGCAGGATGGTGAAGTACAGCCACATGTTTCCTAAACCGGTATCTTTGTGCAGTTCTCACTGCAAAACTACCTCCAGCTTTCCATAATGAGCTCAGGCAGCCTTGGCCTCTCTCCAGCCACCATCTGAGCTTCATTTTCCAACACTGATGTTTGGGCAGTTGCAAGTGGATTCTAAGCAGACAGGAGATCATCACTGTATGCTCTCCATTGCTGTAGCCCTTGCAATGCTAGGACTAACACCTGAGCTTTTTCCTTTCCCCCAGGGAACTTTCATGCCTTACAATGGCTCTGCAGTCAGAAGGTCCTCTGGGTTACAGGGAGCAGACCTACAGACCCTTCTCCTCCTGTCCTCCTGTGGAAAAGCCACGTCCTGAGAGGTCTCCCAACCAAAGACTTATCCATCACAGGCACCTGTGACAGATGTGAACCACATGGCTGGGCAGAGGAGAATAGTGCTGCTGGAACTCTGAAGAGTGATCACCATAGGCTGGTGGGCAAGAGGCACAGGAAGAAACTTCTGCATTCCAGTCTGGAGATGTGCCAGGAGCACATTCAGCAGCCCTGATCTCAAGTTGAGGAAAAAAAAGAGAGAAACTTGCAGCAGCTTTGTTCAAAAAGAGGCTCTTAAATACAGAATTTAGGAGACATTCAGGTCTGTCCTAGAAATTGAAGGGTTTAACTTCTTGTCATCAGATCTGAAGAGACCACAACAAAACAGAAGCTGGTACTTTACAGAGATCTCCCAATTCCCATGTCAACCCATGTGTGCAGTTACATAATTCAAAGGAGGAGAATAAACACAGGCATCTTTGGAGAGGAACAAAGCAACACCACCACCTTGAAAAGCCTTTCCTGTAAGTGACTTGGTCCTTCCCAGCTCGCAGGCCTGGTCCCCAAGGAAAGAAGTGTTGAGCAGCTCTGTCAGAGCAACCAGACTTTATCACAAGTTTTCTCGTCCATGGCTGAATTCAGGTCACGCCTCCATGATCATTAATCCTGGCTCTTTGCTCTCAGTACACATTTGATCTGGATCAGCCCAGGGCACATAATCACATTTAAGATGAATTAGCTAGAACACATGATACGGAGTTTATGCTGGCCTCACGCCAACTGTGGGAGGATGAACGACACCCGATCCTGCACAAAGCCTGCCAGCACAAAGTTACCCTGGTGCTGTTTTTGGAACAAATGTAAACCAGCAGAGCCACATCAGTCCCCTGGAACCAGCCCTGCGCACAGACTGGTTGCTGCATTTTTGATGCAGTTATACTTAGTCAGAGGCAGACTGACTAAGTCTCACTTAATTATGAAGTCAGAGCAATCAGACTTACTCTTAGTCAAATCACATTTCAGTCCTTACATCAGAGTTGTCCCACAGTTAGAAGGATCTACATTACACCTAGACTGGGTGTAAACAAACACACAGTACGTTCTTAGCTTTGTCTCCTTCCTTGCTGGGTCTGCTCAGGGCACATCCCACGGTTCTCCAGCATTAGAGCAAGAAGAGCCACATTCTCACTCCTCCCTCTGTGCATTTTGGAAATGAATTGCCTTACCCTTTGGAGCACATAAAAGAAAATTAGAACACTCTCTTGATAGACAGCTGATTTAGCCTGTGACTTTACTGTTGCGTTTCTGCACCATCAAACTAAATATTGGAAGGTGGAGGAGGCGGGATGAGAGACCCCCTGGCCGGTGCCTGCTGTTTTACTGCACCAAAGCAGTCACCGTCAGCTGCTATCTCTGCCTGAAAACATGTTCCCAAAACATCTGCTGTGCATGCCACTGCTAGACTTTTTAAAATACCATTTATTATATGACTTTAGTGGAGTTCAACATGGTAGTTAGAAAGTATAGAAAACTGGCAAGTGTTAAAAGTGTCTATGTGTACATAGACAGGCAACACAATGCACTGTTTTCCTGCCAGTGTCTGGGTGACAATATCTATGCATGCCATTCCAACATGAGCTTGTAACCAAATATTCTCATATTCAGGTTAAAAATAGAAAAAGTTTACTGAAACGATTATTGTACCAGTTATCTTTTACTAGATACAATTAAATGGTACTCAAACTTCATGGATTGAATCCCTAACAGAGAATTAGGAGGGAAAACATAAGTTCTAGAAAACAAAAGCCATAGGTGCCTCACATGGGGATGCTCTTAGAAGTGAGAGAGTTTGAGGAGGGCTCTGAACAGCAATTCCACCATTCTCCTCATGACAGTGAAGGAAACAAATGGAAGAGAAAGGCAAAGAGAAAACCTGGTTCATCTCCTGGCCTCCCACTTTGCCTTGTCCTTTGTCTCAGTCTGCTTTTCCCTAGTAGGACAAATAATTTCTATCCTACATCTTGAACCACATAATTCATTTATTTCTAAGGTGTGATAACATTTCCTTATTCCTGCCAGTTGTAAAAGAAAGCTTGCAAGGACCTTGGTGAAACATCTTCTGTTCTAGCCTAGCTGATTCATGAGATAATCTGTTGTTAATAAATACAGTCCTAAGCCTGTAGTTCTTAAGTTTTAGATCAGCACAATATTCATTCCTTGCTGTGACTCAGTGGAGGCTGCAAGAGATGGCAGAGGGGAAAAAAGAAAAGCATTTTTATAGCAGGTTATTTTTATTAGAAAATAGTGTGTTGTATAAAAACGGTCTTATTGAATTGAGGTGTTCAAAGCAATTCCTGCAGAGTAAGATTATAGTGAGCAGAGTGCAGGTGAGAAGGTCAGAACTGCAAACTAAATGCAATTTATTCCACTAGTGCAGAAACCTAGGAATGTACTCCAAGGTAATCATAAACACGTGTGATACAAGTATCTCACATGCATCGGTGTACATCCCACCACAGAAATCTTGAACTGTACTCAAAGGCAGTAGCACAAAAAAAAGCAAAAATAGTAAAAAGTACAAACTTTTAGTCTCCTCGCTAAAACATGTAATAGATTATGATCAGCACAAGTTACGAGAACAAACACACAGCTAAAAAGACTACACTTGTCATATGTTTAAAGAAAACATTTCAAAAAAAAAAGGTGAGCATGCAGAAAGAAGGATGTGTTTGGGTGTGTCCATTTGAATCCATAGTAAAGCCCAAGGCACAAAGGAGATCAGCTTGAAAATAAAACCCAGGTGGTACATTAAGTGTACACAGGTAACTAAACAATACAATGCAATGTGGAAGTACACAGGATTCAAGCCAGTGCAAGAGGGGAGGTAAGACATCTGTAAATTGTCCAGGGGACGCAATGGATGAGATCATACTGGTATTGTAGCTGTTTCAATGCATGAAAACCAGGGGAGCCATTTCTGCAGAATGATCTCACATTCATTAAAGAATGAGCTCTTACTGTCCAGTTGCTACCTGCTCCAAGCTCATCTCAGATGTCCTGTGTCTGCTAGAGAAGTGGGCAAGGAAATGCACATTGAAAGAGTCTCGTAAAAAGCAGAGTTCATTTGCAGTGCTATGAAAATGGAGGGGATGACGATGGGGAGAGCAAGAGCAGTACACAGCCAAGTCACCAAACCACCTGGTGCAGTCTTGTGTTTGGCATGAAGACTAAAGTGCTCTGAATGCAAAACCAAACTGTTCACCAGCAGTATTTTGAACAGCGCTTTAATTAAACTCAGCCAGCCAGAAAAAACACATTTATACATATTGATGCCTCAATAGCTACCCAGGGTGAAAGCAAATGAAGATGGAGGTGGGGGGGTAGGAGGGGTCACTGGGAAAGGAGGTTTTTCTCCTTTATTCTGCAGCTCATTCTATATATTTTCTGAGTGGCACGTTCTTGTCCATAGCAGCCTCATGGCTTGTCACCTCTAGTCATGCTTAAGCCTTCCAATTTGCCAGTGGAAATTAGATGTTTGAGGCTTGCCAACATAGATGCCGTGTCCATCAGCAAAAGACCACACAGACCATGTTTGCCCCACTGGCATTTTATTACATCAAAATAACTAGGAGCCAAAAAAAAGCTGAGAGTTACGTTAATAAAAATTTCTACTCACCCATATTCTCCATTGCTTCAAAAAGAAAGACAAAATGTAGGAAAAAGCCCAAGGAAACCCAACACACGGAAACCCATCATATTGTAGCTTTCTTGAAGGAACAATCCCTTTCTCTGAAGAGCATCTGCAGTATAGTATGTCAGTCAGGAACTAGAATTTCCTGCAATTAATCAATTTAATAAAAAAAAAAGTGACAGACTTCCTTCACATGCTGCACATGGTTTGGTTGCATTTCTGTTTCTGGATCTTTTGATCAATCATGGAAAAAAAGTGACTGCATGGACTTGCTCTACTGAAAATGAAAGATGAAGTGGGAAGCTCATTTATTTTACTTGGAGAAAGAAACAAAAACAGACAAACTGACCAAAAAGCCAAACCAGGCCACTGGCCAAACCAATTATTTGTATCTTGCCAATCATTTCAGTCCACATTTGTTCCTCTAACAAAACTGAGCAGACTGTTCATACAGTTATTTGCCTAACAATGAAGAGGGAATCTAAATTCTTCTGGATTGTTTCCAAACAAATACTGAATATAAATTGACATTCTGGTAATTATTAAAAAGAATGAGTTGGAGGCTTTCAGGCCTCCGCACCTATTAATACCTATGAAACAACCAGAATGAAGCTGACTCACAAAAGAAAATGTCTTCTTAGCTGATGCATAAAATTTGGCATTTCTGGCTTGTGTCTGGAGAGGAAAGTGATTTCCTCTATAAATTATGCTCAGACGTGCCACTATCCAAACCAGAACTACACAGTAAACACAGGTAGGGGAAGATTGAAGAACAGGACAAGACCCTACTGGATACAACCAGAAGGTTTGCCCTTGATTTATGGTCTCACAGCTTGAACATACCTCACTAGTGCTGCTGCTATAGTAACAAACCAGACTGGTATGCAGGTTTGTGGCAATAACGTTTGTTGAAAGAGTTTTCTCAGTTTTGTATTCATGCTTCCGCCTTTTTTTTGGCCTACCTCTAAAGGAGGTTTGTATTTGAAAGCAAGAAATGTAAAACTAGAGGAGAAAAAAGGTCTGTAAAGGCTTTATAACAGAAATACATGAAACCATGCAGTTACTTCACAGAGATAAGTGACCAAAATGTTAACGATTATTTGGGAATCTCCTCAGCATTTCAGCCACACTTCGGGCTTTGAAGAGCCTGACCTGGAGGCACAGTCCTCCCAAACTCTAGAAATACTGGCAGCTTTCTAACTTAAGCAGCAGTGAACGGGAACTGAGGGGCAGAGAGCAAGACTTGGTGTATTCAAGGCCAAGTTCATCCTATGGCACCAGTGACTCAACCCCTTACACACCTACTTTTCTTTAAATGTTACAAACAGCCCCTGCTCATGCAGTGACAATCAACAGCAAAACTCCCGTCCCCTGTATGCATAAAATTACCTGTGAGCTTTTGCTCTTGTGTGGACAAAGACTAAACCCCATTTATCACACTGACCCATTGACTGAAAAGAGAGTCTGCTGTTTGGCCTTGATTCAGCAAATCCCCTTATCCAGAGAAGATCTCCTGTAGTTGATTGCAGTACATGCACTGCTGATCTGAGATCTTAAATACATCCCTTAATTATCACAACATTAAGGGCATGGAGGTTAATTAAAAAACAAATGAGGGCACTCCATAAAGGTAATTCTAGTTACTCTGACCTGCAGAGGCATGCAAGGCTTTTGCTCTGGGTGTTTAATAGACAGGGAAAGCGGTTTAGTTCAATATTATCATGGCCTCTTGAATATAGCATTTAGCATGGAAACCCAGGAGTATACTTTCATTTCTTGTGGACCAAAATTCTAATATTTCAAAAAGAGCCAAGAATTTGGAAAGCAGTGTAGAATGGCATTTGTCTTTACATATTTTCTAATACATATTTTCAGTATTTTTTAGTATGATATAATTGATCTGTCACTTTATTCTTTCATTTCTACTCTGTTTCTGTAGAGCCACAAGGAAGAACAAGGGCCTTCCACACCTACTCACACTAATTATCTTTCTTACTGCTGATGTCTCACCCGCACTGATAAGCTGAGGAATGTGAATCTTTGACTCACTGAAAAGGGGAATGGAGATTCATGCAGCTGGTCTGTGGTTCAGTTCCTCCACTCAGGACACCAGCGTAAAACTAAACCAATGTGAAAAAAAAATTTTCACGAACTGTGGTCCGTGAGGAGCTAAGAAATGGCATGGATTTCTGGAGTAGGAAAAAATCTCCAGTCTGGCATACAGATGGGGAAATGCTCATCACCTAGAGGACAACTCACCTCATTTAACAAGAAGAACAGTTTCTGCACTGCAAGTTGTTTATCCAAGGTCAAAACAAGGCACCAACACCATTCTTGCCATCATAACTACTGCAGTTCAAGGAAATAAACCATCCACCAACACATCTCTCTGAAAAAAACCCAAGGCCCTGCATGCTAGTGAATGAGGTCCAAACCATTTATTCAAGCTTTTTCACCTTTAGTAAATAAAGGCAGCTACAACATTGCTCTTTTTGAGTACATCAGTTTTGGCTTTTGGTTTTCTGGCAAAGCACCAAGGTACCCTCTCAGTTATAAAAACCTGTGATCCCTCTGAGACACCAACTGTTTGGAAAGTGGAATATGGATTAAGTGGCCCTTAACTGTCAGCCCGCGTTAACGAGACTGAGCAAGAACAATGATAAATGAGGGGGGTAAAGAAGATACTGTAATAAAGTACCCTGAGTCTGGTAGAAATTTCTAAACTCAAAGTGTCACTCTGGCTTCTTTCCCCTACCCCCAAAAGAGGTCAAGAACCAAACCAGGAAATTACAGAGAGGTAGGATTACCATCTGGCACAGGAAAACTTTCAGAGGTGTGACATGAGAACACCTGGAAAGACAGTTTGATTAAGGACAGCCAGCATACATTCAGACACAGGAGGTCATGCTTAACTAACCTGCTGGATATCTTTGAAGATAATGCTGCTGTGGCAGATAAGAAAAGCATGACAGATGCTGTATAGCACATTGAGGTTAGATTTTTCAAACAAAGTTTTGACAAGTTCCAGCCTCAGAGATGACTAATGGAGACAAACAGAAAGTTATGGATCACAAAGTAAAAGGACAGAACAGTGGCTGTGAAGCAAGAGTTCAAATAAGATATAAAAAATATGTTGGAAAAAGAGTACTGAATGCAGGGGTCAGATTTACAAGGGTTATCCCATCCCACTTGCCCCGAACATTGTTTCTGTGTCAGACCAAAACATCGGCATGACCTACAGTACCTGTGATTAGAGCTCTTACATTATGGCAGCGATAAACTGTGGCCTTTAGAGTTGCTTTTGGTTCACAGCACTGAGCCTGTACTTGTACACTGATGTCACTGCAGAAACACTGAAGAGAACACCTTCACGTGGTTTTCAGGCTCTAATCTAAGCATCAAGTCTAGGCTGAGCACGCTCAGTGCTGAAGGTGAATTTAGTTCAGTCAGCAAATCACAGAATCATAGAATCTTTCAGGTTGGAAAAGACCTTTAAGATCATCAAGCCCAACCATCAACTTAGCACCACCGCCATGCTCATCATTAAACCATATCCTTACATGCCATATCCACACTTTTTTCAACATTTCTAGGGATGGTGACTCAACCACTTTCTTGGGCAGGCTGTTCCAAAGTTTGACAACCCTTGCCATGAAAAAACATTTCCTAGTATCTAATCTAAAGCTCCCCTGGCAAAACTTGAAGCCATTTCCTCTTGTCCTGTCACTTGTCACCTGGGAGAAGAGGTTGACCCCCACCTGGCTGCAACCTCTTTTCAAGTAGATGTAGAGGATGATAAGGTCTCCCCTGAGCCTCCTTTCCTCCAAGCTAAACACCCCCAGCTTCCTCATCCACTCCTCATCCGACTTGTGCTCCAGACCCTTCCCTAGCTCCTTCTCTGGACTTGCTCCAGCACCTCAATGTTCTTCTTGTAGTGAGGGGCCCAAAACTGGACACAGGATTTGAGATGTGGCCTCACCAGTGCCCAGTACAGGGGGACAATCACTGCCCTGGTCCTGCTGGCCACACTATTGCTGATCCAGGCCAGGATGCCCTTGGCCTTCTTGGCCACCTGGGCACACACTACCCCATGTTCAGCCATTGTTGAGCAGCACCCCCAGGTCCTTTTCTGCAGCTTTCCTTCGCCATCACTGCCTGGGGTTGTTGTGACCCAAGTACAGGACTCGGCACTTGGCCTTATTGAACCTCATACCATTAACCCGGCTTGTGCAGATCCCTCTGCACAGCCTTCCTACCCTCCAGTGGACCACACTCCCACCCAACTTGGTCTGCAAACTTGCTTAGGTGCACTTGATCCCCCCACCCAGGTCATTGATGAAGATATTAAACAGGCTTGGCCTAGTCCTGATCCCTGGGGAGCACCACTTGTGAGTGATCACCAGCTAGATGTAACTCCTTCACCACCACAAATTGTAGCTCAACACAAAAAGCACAAAATAAATTAATCCCTGAGAAAGGAATCAGGCAAAGCTGTGCATGCTAAGTACTGTAANAAAAAAAAAAAAAAAGAAAGGGAGAGATGGGATACAACTTTTGTTAATAGACATATGGCAATAACAACTAGAAATCAATGGCTTGTTCTGGAGATGGAGGCTTAACAGATGCTCTGTATTAGTCACTGTATGACAGAGAGAATATTATTGGCTCAGAGGGTGCAAGAGCAGGGCAACAAAAAGTGAAAACAGATCTTGGCCCTTACTGGGTCCTAAATTGTTAGGTGGGTGAAGTGAGGGTAAGTTATGCTTACTTTCATTGGGAAAGAAAATATTTTGATGTGACCTAGTAGATGCTTTTCAAAATCATGACAGGGGTGTTCCTTACCCATGCTTTGGTAAGCTGTACCAAGCTAGGGTGGAGCAGCAGGGGAAAGGAAGGCAAGGTATGCCTAAACAGCTGCAAACATCTCAAATAATACAACTGGGAAGAAACAGGGAAGTTGTCAGGTAGAACTGCCCCAGCTTAAAGGCAATAAATGTGGAAGATGTTATCATGAGACGGAGCTGAAACAAAGGCTGTGCATGAGCTCAAAAGACACTTGGACTTATTTCAAGAGAAGAGAAGAATTTGAGGATTTTTGTGAAAACCAGAATCTTGGGATTAAGATGCACTGTAAAACAGTAGGTATGCCAAGTGAAGTCAGGATTCCTAAAATTGTTCATACTGTCACACACATAAAGCAGAATTCCCTGTTTTGCTGCCACACCTTTACCCTGGAGCCACAGTCAAGAGAAATATCTCCATGTAGAAATCTTCCTTCTTGCAGCTTCTTTTGGTCAAACTATTCAAGCTGAGAAGAGCTCTTCTCCCAAATACCTCAAGGCTACAAATAGCTGTAACAAAGGTAGAAATGAGCTGCAGGAGTGCCACCAAGTTCCATTTGCAGTGACCTCCTCAAGCACAGACTGTGCCTGCTGCTGCGGCTGCTGCTGCAGCTTTTGCTGTATGGTCCCCCAAAATACTGGCTGAGGTCTAGGAGGAAAGGGGCAACCAGAAACAAAGTTGTGCTCACTTTTCAGAGGCATCTTCCCATGTCCTCAGCCTTTCAAGCCCTGAAATGGTCATAAACTTTAAGAATCAGGCTCCCTGCAACCTCAAAGCTGCCCCGACTCCAGGCTGCCACAGACACAGCCAAAGCCTCTGAAATGCAGTGAGGTGGGGAGTAGGACTGCCCACTGCTGAGGGTCCATTGCAAGGACCCTTACAGCTGTCTGTTTACCTGTCTTCTTTATTGCATTTTGGTCTAAAATATGAAAGGAAAAAACTTGCTGGGCATGTGCACTCTAGAAGGAGATGCACTCATCCCTCCCATCCCAAGGCCAGGATCTGATCCACTCCATGTTAACATCCCTGCTACACCAACAGCCATGTGATGCAGTTTTTACCAGCATCATGTCTAGGTAAGCAGGATAATTGAAAATGGGTATGTAAGAATCTTAACTCTTTCTGTTTAATTTCTATTCTTATTTTAGAACAGCTGCCTCAGAATTAGCATCAGTTTTGTTAAGAGAAAAATAATAATGGTTCCTGATTTAGAAATTTACACCCACCAGTCTAGCTTCAAGCTCTTTCTTATGGATGAGCTGTAGCATGCAGAAATTAGGTGACTGTTTTGGAAATTTTCACATGCTTCTTTCTAAGAGAGAATTCACCACCATGCAGATTTATTTTCACATTTGCTGTGTGTTGTAGAAATATGTAACCCTGAGATTGAAACAGCTTTTCTCTTCTGATATTTTTTCTATTATCTGATACCCTGATATCTTACTCAAGCAACATTATTAGTTCCTAGCATTTATTTCATTTTCATATGTCATAAAGAAAAGCAAATACCAGAGCTGTGCAGAAAAGCATAAGTAGCAATATAAGCATTGCAACTGTAAACAAGAGGAAGAATAAAGTAGATGAAGGAACTATCCTGTCAAACATGAGCATTCTGTTCTAACGACAGTGATAATAAGAGAGACAGGATTTAGAAGGCACAAGGTAATTCTTTTTTTTTTTTTTTTTAGTTGTGTTACTGTTCCTTTAGACACAACTTAGCAAACGATGCTACCTTCAAATATTCCTTGGACGGGTGTGTTTACCTTGTTCAGCAAGCACTGAATCCAAACAAACACTAGTCAAAAGCCCAGTTAGTATTCTGCTTTCCCTTGCAAACCAGAGCTGTATCTCCCAGCTTGGTTTCTTCAGGGCATCCACAGTATTTCTCTCCAGGGGACCTGCTGTATAATCGATGTCAAGTATGAATGTGCAAGTTTTTCTAGTTTGCAAATCTCAGGCAAAGGATTCCTTATCCCTCCTGATCACAACCAGCTCCCCAGCAAAGGCCTTTAGCTGGCCCCAGTCATCACACCATCACTGACAGGGATAAAAAATGGAGACCTCTGGGGAAAATCAGTATTATTAGGCAGGGTGTAAAAACAATTAACACTCTTTGGGGTAATGACAGACCACATTCCCCACAGGTGTAAACGGATTTTTGACCATTTGTGGGAAGGCAGAATTTGGCTGTTGGAGAGCCTGCCAGACTCCTCGATACATGCTCCAGCATGCACTACGGAAACTTCATTGAAGACCACCTTTATTTAGAACTGTAGACAAGTTCCTTCCAAACCCATCCATTTTTTCTTTTGAAAGTTCTCATCTGAGTGATTTATTGAGATTAAATACTCAAGACTTAATTTGCCTACAGAAGACAACTGGCATTACTCAGGCAAAGAGACAATTGCTAAGAAAACCAAGTGATGGGTGATGTGACACACTCTTTTGCTCAAATATGTTGCTTTGGAGTAAGCAATTTCTAATAAAAATGTGTATTTTACATTTGTTCCTTGTTTATCACAAATTTTCTTCATGTCCAAGATTTATTTAGGATATGTCTTTTCAGTTCAAGGATTGAGAAAGGACTGTTTTTCCTGATTAAAAAAATGCAGTTTTCCTGTTTTATTATATGCTGATAAATTATATCGATAAGCATGATAACTATGCTGTGCTTTGCACAACTAGGTGGAGCTTGAGAAATACTCCTTCTGCCTTTCCAGAAGTCATTTTGGAAGAGAAACACAAAACACATCTCCAGTTTGAGCCACAGAGCAAACTGAAGGACACATAAGTGGCAGAAACATCGTAAAACAAGATGAGAAAGTTTAATTATATCCTGGCCTGCTCTAAACAACCTCCAGATGACCTGAAAACCAGAAATAATTTGATAAATATTGCTGTGTTACTTGTGTCCAGGATGGAAACTAAAATAATCAGATAATGTCCTCAGCATTATTTCCAAATATATAGAAGTATAAATGTGTATATGTGTGATATATATATATATCTATCTCCAAACCATGAATCTATTTTGAAAAAGAGGAGGAACAAAGTTTATTGTTCCATATTGGCGCAGCAACAGAAAAAGAAACACATCATCTTCGTCACATGGAAGGAGTACATGGAGCCAAACTCTTGTGATAGAAATAGGAAGAGCCAAGGAGCTCTCTGAAAAGCAGCGTGGGGCTGGGAGCCTCCCCTTTCCCACCAGTCTCCGTATCATTTGATCCAGTACAGAGAAGTGGGTCACAGGAGGATTTTTTACCTCTCCAGAGCAACATCTGCAGCTTTATCATAAAGGAGCTTGGGTGAATTGGCATCACCTCGGTGTTCAGCAGTGCTTTGAGAAGGTGGGAAGAGTTATGGTTATAATGAAATGTCTGCATCAAATTTTTTGCTTCCCTACAGTAAGTGTCTATAAAAAGCTCTGATTTCCTTTTAAAGAAAATAAAAATGAAGAGTCTGTTTTTGCTTAGATGCATGTGCAGGCTGATAGCCAAAACCAGCAGTGAGAGCAAAAGCCTTATCAAAGTTTAAAAAAAACACGTAAAAAACCCCAAACAAACAAACAAGCATATCCCAAGATAGACACTTAGCTGAACTCACTGTGACACAATATCCAAGTGCCTGTCCTTTCCCACTTCCTTCACTGCTTATTTGGGGTTTGACTATGCCACAGTCTTGCCAGTCCACCCGAGGAAGTCCCAAGGGATGCACTTTCCCACTCCTCTGTGCAAAACTGGGAGAAAAGGTATGGGAAAAGGAAAGCTGAAGCCACTGAGCCACCCCATTCCCTTGCAAGTCAGCAGGCAGACAGGGCAGGAGCAGGCAAGGAAGAGACATTCCCTCTTGCCCTCTCCAGCCCACCACCTCAGGAACTGCCTGGCCACAAGACAGTGAGCAGACACAATATCCTTGTGCCTTGGTGGCACAACATCCTCTCCCTCCATCTTACCCACCATGGCACAGGGGGAGAAGGAACAGGAGGGCTGGGGATGCCTTCAGCTGCCAGTGCCCAGCTGGGGCTGTGTCTCCTGGAGTGAGAAACAGTCCTGTGTCCCCAGGGATCTGTCAGGGTTTCCAAGGCAGAAACCTTGTACAGCAACTAAAGCACAAGTCATATAAATAATCAATGTCAACAGAGGAACAGCAAGGGAAATGTTCCACTACAGCAAATCAGCACCTATGTCCCTCATGAAAAAGTATCTCCCCTCTTTCTTAATGGGAATAACAAAAAAGTACATTTAATATTGCCAGAGCAGTAAAACAAGCATAAGTATTCCTTTCCCATCTTCATAGTTAGCATTTTACAGAGTGATCCGTGCCAGCACATCCCCTTCTCCTGCATGTCCCAAGAGATAGTTAAAATTTCTTCATTCATACACGGAATGCACATTCCAGTGCTGCTGTACGAATGCTGTGATGACAAGGAACAACCACACAATTCTCCTATTCAGGCTGCTTTTTTAAACGGAAAACTAGAGTTTTACCCTGAACTGTCTGCTTTTGGCTGACATTTTTCAATTTTCATAGAAATCCACCAAAGAGATTCTGGCATCCAGAAGACAAAACAGTTTGGTTCTGAGCTCAAAAGTGAAGTTTTCCATTCCTAAAGACTCGCAGATACTGTTTTGCTGTTTCGATACAAAATAAACTTTCATCTTTCCTGCCACAAGACACTGTTTGGTCTTGACTCTTGCTTTAAACCAGTTTCCTCCCTTATTTCTCACAAGAGCAGCTCACAACAGCAAGACTGTCTATCTAAATACTTCAGCCTCCTGTAACCCATGCCCTTCGCTTCGCTGGTGCAGCTCTGATCACACAGCAAGGTCATACTATTCCCCTCATGCACATGCAGGGCCAACTGGAGAGCCTGGGCAGCATCTGGAAGGTATGGGAGAGCAGATAAGTCATTACCAGAAAAGGCAGCTTGATTTAATAAATGCAAGTAAACGTTCTGCTTTTCCTGATAAAAATTGCTTTTATTCCTTCAGGGGAAAAAAAAAAAAAAGGGAAACTTTCTTTGTCCTATTCCCTCTCTCCAAATTACATCACCTCAGCCCCAAAAACAAATATACTTGGACACCTGATTAGTGGGAGCTGGACATGCAGGTATTTTCATGCAGCTGAGTCTATTCTCTTAAGCTCAGTTGCAGTGCTCCCCTTTATACACATCATATCATGTTGCACAGTAATGGGTTAGGGAAGGGATTTCCAGATCTCCCTGAGAAACCAATTTAGTCCTGAAGGCAAAGAATCTGAATGAATTCACATTACCTCAGACTACACTAATTGCATTAAAACCAAGGACATGGTTAAGAAACAGTAAAACGCAATTCAGGTCTTCATGAAAAAGCTTCTTCTTGATTCCTCTGTTTGCACCCTTCTGTTCTTTCACCTCTCCCTGCTCCAATGGAAACCAGAAGCTGCTGAATCACCAAGAAGGACTTTAGTCCCGGAAACAATAGCCAAATTCAGCTCCACGAAGTGTCCCAAGAAAGCTACTGCCCGTACAGCTCATGCAATAGGTCAGCTGTCATTAGATTTATCCACAGGGAATCCTGACAAGCAGAAATGACAATGTTTAGAGAACAAGGAAGGTTCAGTGCCCCTCTCCTCCCCTTCCCCCACTTGTGTCAGGCCTGTGCCTTCTGTCTAGTGGTGGCAATTAGTTTCACCAGCAACAACACACACACTCCTAGACACAGGCACTGCACAAACACCATGGGAGCAGCTCTCCCAATCCTGTAGGGTACTGTGCCTTGGGATTGCTTAAATGGGTATGACAGAACCTGCCAGGGAAAAGTGCAGAGACGTGAACCAGCTTGCCCAAAATCACAGAGTAAACCCATGGCTTCACCAGTCTCCACCTCCTAAAGCCCTAATGACCACAATGGGACTGTACTGCCAGCTGCAAGAGAGCATGAGGATGGCAAGTGTTTCATGGAACAATGCACTCCCTTCTCTCCCAAAGCACATACTGTCTTTGTTAGGCCATCTCCTGCCCCAGCTCAACTCAGCTGCACCATGCACTCCAGGCTGGCACCACAGAATCTGGCCTCTCCAGGGCAGTGGCAGTGCAAGCACAGCAGTGCCCTGAAGGAGCTCTGGCAGGTCCCCAAACCAATCACAGGCAGTTTCTGGCAGCCATTCCATGGTTAACAGAGAGCTGCCTTCACATTTCGTTTCCTGGGTCAGGTTTTCTGACACTTGCTCGAAATACAGGTTCATTTGGAAGACATTAGGATTTTGGGTGGAGGTGCTGCTCATGTCCTGGACCTGCACTCAGAGATTTAGCTTTTCATTTCAAACTTCTCGAAGCAAGACAGATGGGACTTTCCCACCCCTTTTCTTTCCCCATGAAAGTGCTTTCTAATGACTTTTGCAAAGCCAGCTTTGCCGGCAACGTGCAGTTCTCCTCCCTCGACTGTTTCAACACACCGAGAACTTCACCCGCTCTCCACCCTGCTGCCTGTGACATGCGGCAGCCACCAGTGCCCCTGCCCTGACACACACATCTCTGGGGAGAAATGAGCCAGTTGGGAGTGGGGCAGCTGGAGGTGAAGCCGTGAAGAGGCACGTGGTGCTGCCTGTGCTGGGGGCTGTGAGAAGCAGGTCAAAACCTGGCCGTCATGCACAGCCCATCTGTGCCACGCCAGGGACAGAGATGCATGCGGCTCCCAAGGCCAGCGGGCGTTGCCTTCTTAGCAGACCATGACATCAGTGCTCTGTACAGGCTTCATATCACAACAGCATAGAAGAACCAGAAGGTTTGGTTAGAAAGGAGAACAGCAAAACAGTATGAAATCTTTTATTTACACAGAAAAAACCACAAGAAGACTGGGGGGGAGGATCCAGCCTTCCTTACACAGTGTCTTAATTCTGGGGAGGGACACTGATGACCTTTCTTAAAAACACCCACTCTTTCCAATGAATATGCAAGGAGCCCAGAGGACTGCTTCACTATCTTCCTAAAATAGACCTGGGTGGGTCGATGACACTGTCATGCACTCCTTCCAAGTATAAAAGGTCTTTAGTTGTGTTGATCCTCCTGCACCAGAGAGTGCAACATCTCATCATGTGAATGAAGACTGCAGTGTAACAAACATCTCTCTGTTGGCTGAACTAAGGCTGTATGAACAACATCAATTCTGGTGTTTTCCACACACTTTTTTGGTAACCTTAATTGTATTCTTTTGATAAAGAAGTTCACGAGTTTCGGAGCTTTGGGGTTTTGGATTTTTTCATGTATAACATATTTAATAATTGATACCAGACAGAAGCCTCTTTATAGTAAATCAATGGATTTTTTTTCACCCATCCACAGAAAACCCCATCTCCAGGGCTGATCAAACCAGAAGAGGCAGAGAAAACTGAAGAGCTGTTTGGTTTTCAGAAGATCCCTCCACAACAGGAGACAGAAACTTCTCAACTGGCTTTCCTTGGAATCGCTGCAAAAAGTAGATCTCATGTGAAAGCTGAAGGGTTAGTTGAAGCGCTGAGTTTGATTTTAGGGAGTGATGACACAGGGCTGAAGTGGAGATACACAGTGAAACAACCAGGTGGAGAAGAGTGAGACTTGCCTGCAGGCCAGCACTGAATATTAGCAAGCTGGTATAACAGGGGCTGTGCTGTTCAAACAGCTGAAGAGGCACTCTGTGCATGAGATGAGTATCCTGTACTGTATCCCAAGATGTATTTTCCTTTACAAAACAGTTTCTTGTACAGTTCTCAAGGCTTTTTGTTTATCCTGGAAGTTTTCTGGGGTGACAGAAGAAGGTTGGTTTACTTGTCTTTAAACGCCATGCTTCCTGTCTCTGAATAAAACTGATGATGTTTATGACACTCAGTGCTCTACAGGTGTTTATCAGCTGTATACACTGCAACAGGCCAGTGAATAATTCTCATATTGCTACAATTAAGCCACTCAAACTTCATCAATGGTTGAACTCCTGGTGAGACTTTTGCCTCTAAAGTAATACATTTTTAAAGAAGTAATTACTTGTGCTGAAGGTTAAAAAAAAGAGTAGAAAAGAAACCTCAAATCCATCCTCTTTGTTTGTCACTTATTGGTAACTCTGCTTCACTACATAACCATTATGCTTTCAAAAAGTAAAACAAATAAAGGAGAGTGGAGTGAATGCTGAGGTGTAAAAAAGATCAATATAAAGACTTGTCTAGAACAGACTGTGCATTAAGACTATACACAAATGTTTCTCTGACCTCCCTCTCGAACCCTGTGTTTTGGTAGCCACCTAACTTGTTTAGCATGAAAGTAAGCAATGAGTCAGAGTCTTAAGCCACCATAAATGCATGCTAGTAGAAGAAAACATCAACAGTATTTATTTTTGACAGAAATCCTAGTATCAGGAAGACAATATAGCAATGGCATGAAGAAAACATTGGAAGCAGAATTTCTCATTGTTGTACATTAGAACACAGGTTTCCAGGTTACCCCAGGTACTGCCAGTGGCTTGTAGGACAATTCCCTCTGGTCCCTGAGTGTCCTGAACCTTTATTCACACACTGGTCTATCTCTATCTCACATGACATAAAGACTCCTGCAACAGGTCCTCAAAAGTGTTTCCAGACCATTGCTTCCAATAGGGTGGGGTCTAACTTAGAAGTTAAATTTCAGCATCCATGTGTCTTCGCTCGCCACTCACTGACAGAGACACAACATTTATTACTGACTGGCTACAGCATGTATCAGGTCTGTGTGTGCTTTCAGACACAGCCCACTGCAAAACGGGGTACAGCTATTAGGGTCCCAAAGGTTCAACAGCGACATTTCTTAGATTAAGTTTTTCCTTCCCCCCAAATCATGCACATAAATCAAAACTGAAGAAGACAACAGAGCAACATGTGTACTGACTAGCATTTTAACCTGAAAGTGACAGCAAAGTAGAGAACATATTTGTCCTAAAAGAAAAAAATTACCTAGTAGAAGATGGGAAAAGGACTGTAAGACAGTGAAAAGCATAGAAGAGATTCAGGCAAAGGGGAAAGAAGAAATGAGCTTTCTTTTCATCCCATAAAAAGGCAACACCATGCAGCAATTTCTAAAATCCGGACCAAAGGTTCTCCTTTGCTTCACAGAGTTAGAAAGAAGCGAAGAGAGAGAAAAAGAAGAAATGGAGCTTCTCTAGCAATGTGGGTGTTACGCCAGGGTGCCTTTCAAGTGCTGCAGCAGTGGTATTCAAGCATTAATTCCTCTTTGCCACACTGCAGAGAGCCAGTGGCATCTCAGCAGATTCCAACTTCACCTTAGCAATGCCCAGCAGAGCAGCTGCACTCCAGAGAGCAGCTCGCTTGCACGTCCCTGAGCTGTCAGTTTGCAGCACATCACTCCAGCCATCTGGATGGGAGGCCAGCAGAGTGGGGAATGCTCACAGTGACCTGCCCAGTAACATTTTCTGCAGATTGGAAATCCCAGTCAAAGCTCATCCAGCCCTATTGTAACCTCCCACAATCAAACCTGACAAGGCAAACCAACTACAGAATGCATTTCAAGCCTCACCTGCTCTCCCAAGAGTAGTTCTACACGCTGGAAGCATTTTTATGGCCTTCCTGAAATGTCTGTCTGGCTAAAGTGACCTACAAATACCAAGGAACAGCCTTTATTCCACTTGCCTCAGTTTTGGAAACCAAGTGCTGTATTTAATGTTGGGAGGGACCACGAAACAGGTCAAGTCAGAACAAGGAGGTGGGCAATGGAAGAGCAGAGGAGCAAAGACTAGCTAACAAATTCTGGTAGAGGTAATTATTATCATTTGAAGGGTATGTTGACAAATATGTTATGTCAGGGACTATTAATCCTTATAATCAGCTATAAAGGTGCCTCCAGAGTAGAATTGTCTTTACTCATTACCTCTGTAAGTATGAACCTAAAAGAAGGAACGGGAAAGAGCCAATTTGCAAAACTGTGCTGTCTGAGCAGGACAGCAAATCCCTGCTCCACCAGTGTCAGCCCCAAACATATGTGCCAACACAAAGAGCAGAACACTGTGTACAGGTCTGATCCTCAGCACAGTATCTTCTGCTAATAATAAAGTAAGAGTTGTCTGAAGACATTAAAACAGGTCAAAAAAACAAAAACCTGGGCTCAGATTCACAGGCACAGGTAATCAGTGCAGCTTCAGTGATAATAGCCAAGTTACACCAATTTATTCCTGCTAAAGTCTGGTCTATTAAATGTGAACACCTTCCTTGGGTTTTATTTTTTCTCACTGGATTTAGGAAAACGGGTTTATTTTTTTTGGAATAAAAACTTCCTTCTCAAGCATCTATATTTGTATTCAGCCGAAATTATTCATTTTTCAAAAACACTTCCATCACTGCATGTGGAAAAAAAAAATTAAAATTAAGGCTGTGCATATGTACATGTACGGAGAGATTAAAAAATCCCACATACATGGCATATGACATCTATAGCATACACCAGACACATACCATATATATTTGCATGCATACCATACATATGCACACGCATACAGTATGGACATGGGCCTGCATGTTTGCATGTAGACACCTGTGGCAGAGATGTCTGGAGAGAGGACAAAGAGAAGTCTTCATGCAGTCCAGACTTTCTGGCATGGCCCTTCCAGGCACCAGGATCATTGTTACTCAGTGACCTTGTGGAACAGAAAATTTTCCTTTTTGTAGGGTCCACTGTTGTGGACCATTCAAGGAGGCATTTCCAGCCCTTCCACACCCTCCAGCAAGGTTCTCAGACAGAGTGGTTCCCTGTTAAATCCTCTGCATTTTCAGAGTTCCTTCAGACAGGTCTCACCCATTTCATACAAGGTACCTAAACTTAGGCCCCATTGGAATAGCCTTGTCCTTCATGCCTAAGATTAAATGCTCTGCTCAATCAGCATTTCAGAGAATGTTTTTTTTCCTTTTCCAGCAGGAAAGAAAAAGATCTATTGCATCTTTCCTCCCAGCAGCCTTCTGCAAGCAATACCGAAGGTGTTCTGGCTAGGGCAGGCACAAGTTCCCAAGGATGCCTCTCTTATCCCACATGCAGCAAAGAGGCAGGGGGCAGTGCCGAAAGGAATGCCAAAGTTTGCCTTTCCCTTTTGGGAATGTCAGTGCTCATTGATCACTAAATCACTTCAACAGCTTATTAAGTAGATGTCTTAGAGAGTTACTGCCAGACTTCTATTAATTTAAAAATACTAATGGAGTTTTTTTGAGTGTAATTTCTTTCTGAATGAAAAATGCTCCCTGTGTTAAATTATGAACATTTTGGATCTCACCAACCAGTGCGCAAGGCTGTTGATAACACAGAACACAGATTTAGTAGAAATTTTAACACTGCAATATGTTTTAAGGTTGCTCCATAGCTTTGTTGTATTGTTTCTTTATCATTTCAAAGGATCCCTTCCATTTGGTTTTTCCATTTGCATGCAAACTGACATTCTCTTGATGTATATTATTCACAGGTTCATGTCAATACCAGCATAAGCAGAAGCTATCAATCACTTCTCTGATGATAACAGTAAATAAATAATGCACACTTTAAACCTTCAAAGCACTGCATAAATATCAGTTTGTTTTCACAACATCCCTTTAAGCGTTGAGGAAAGCAGTTTAACCATTTCACTAGACAAAAGCTCAGATTCAAGCACAGCTTAAGACCTGTATGAATCATTTGGTACATTACCCACAGGAGAACATACATTCTGATACATAACCTGTATATAAAAAAGACTGGGAAAAGCATATTTCCTCCCTTCCCTCCCTCCCCAAAAAAATGAAACTGAAGCCAACTGTTTCCTAATTTTAAAAGAAAGCCAGAAAGCGTTACCGTAACAGAATTGCTGTGTGGTATTACCAGATTCTACTGCCTATCCCTGCCTTTCCCTTCAGATACTGAAAGCTTCTGCTTCCCCACAAACATGAGGAAAAGGGGAGACACCACTGTCTGCTACCTCCTAGTGCCCCCTTTCCCACAGGGCACGAGGCTGAAGCAGCAGCTGCACATCTTCATGGCACCTGCAGGCACTTCTTTGTGGCCACCTGTGCTGTGCCACACTCCCATACAAGGAACAGCACACATCTGCCACAAGCAGGGATGTGCTCTGGGCACAAAATGAAATATAGGGTGAAAAATCTTTCTTGTGGTAAGGGTGGTCAAACCCTGCCACAGACTGACTGGTAAGCTTGTGGAGTTTCCATCCTCTGAGAAACTGAAAACCCAGCTGGACACCGCTCTGAGCAACCTGCTGCAGCTGCCTCTGCCTTAAGCAGGGGTTGGGCTGGATATTCTCCAGAGATGCCTTCTAGCCTCAACTGGTCTGTGTCTTTCGCATAAAGAAGTTGGGAATCCCTCACTTGAACTGCTACATGCCCATGAAACATAAATACCAATGTTTGAAGATACCAAGGCATTTCACAGCCCTTTACTTTTCTGTGGGTACAGCTAGAAATGTCATGCCCATGGCTAAAGAGGTCATCAACTACCCACTCCTGCAACAAATGGTATAGGGAACCAGACACAGGAAACAAAAAAACATAGACAGAGGACCAAAACTAGACATATGATTCCAATATTCAGTGCAAGGAGCAGACGAGTGTTCTTTGTGTTTGGAAGCCTTTCAGCTCTAAAATAAAACTACTGTTCATTCTCCAACAAAAGACTGGGATCAAGTATCAAACTTTTTTTTTTCTTTTCTCTTCTTTTTGTTCAACAGCTACCAGCCAGACTTTGTTGCATCCTTATCCCACAGTTTTCCTTCACTGATTAAAAAAAATTTCCTGCCTATTACATCACTGGTTATTTCACATCCATTGATCATTCTGCCTGTCCACCTAGCAGAACAGGAGCAAATAAGCAAGAAAACTAAGATAAGGCTAGATTTTTGTCCTGGAAAGCTGCAGCACTGTGCTGTTCTCCATGTTTTCTCTCCCTTTCCCCCTCCTTACCATATCTGCTCTCATCCCTAGACACATTTCCAACAGCAGATAAATCAGCACTTTGAATTCCTCTTCTGATGTTGTAACAAGCTGGCAACTGGCATGACATGTTGTAGAGAGACACATGTGAATACCTAAGTCAGAAATAACGAGATTTCTGTCTCCTATTCAGTGAGAAATGAGAGGCAAACGACATCACTACTGAAAACAGGAGTGCAAGAAGAGGCAGGGAAGGGAGGCAGAAAGAGTGGATGTCTAAGGCACTTTGCTTACTACAGTGGATTTTAGAAGAAAGACTCTCTCACAGGCAGCACCCTGGGAAACACAGACTCAGAAAGATGGGACGGTTGCAGAGGGCAGTGTCTCAAATCCAGGCAGCTCCACCCCATATCCCAAGGACACATCCCCCGTGGCCAGGCACTGCTGTGTGATGTGGCCAAATGAACCAGCCCTTCAAATAAAAACATAAGGGACAAAAGGAGGAAACAAAAGAGAAACGGAATGAAAGGTCCCAGTAAAACAATCAATGCAAAAGTCTGCTTCACTTTATAGGCAGCGCTGGTAATTGCTGTGTGTGTTGCCCGTGATGAATAGAGACTGGTTGCCGTTGCACAGCTCATCCTTCTCTGCACGGCTGGGAACAGGCAGAACGCTGATCTCCGCTGAAAGTCTTTAATTACTGTTAAATTAATCAGGGCAGGGTGTCAGGTCTGGGTTCATGCTTAATTGTCCCAATTTCTTGCAGTCTCAGACTTCCACCTTTCTTCCTTATGCTCCCACCGCCCTCCCCTGCATCATTTTTGTATTGGTGCTGTTTACACAGCAATGAGTCACACAAAGGTTTTTGAGATCCCGCACTTCCACTACTTCAGGACTCTGGGTCTTTGAAAGCCACAGTGTAACACAGAACTCTGGAAAGCAGAACGCCAGACAAACCACAAGACAGAGGGTAGAGTCTTTTGCCACCAGTGCAGAATTCAGACATGGTTGCTGTTGTTACTTCTTAACACTGGTCATGCAACCACTTTCCAGTCATGATCTCATTCTCTGGGGTGGTAGAGAACAAGGGGCATCACCATCTTAAACTTTCTTGTTCCCATTAGTGATCACTGCACTGAACAACTTTTGTCTAAAATGAGCATAAGCAAGGTGAAAAATCTGGTCTAAACTGTTTTAGTGTTCAGAGCAGAAGAGGTCAAGAGCCTGTCAGTGGTTAGAGGTTACTTCCATGTGCACTTGTGATGAAGACTTCAGAAGTCTTCTTCACAAAGTCTCAAGCCCCTAGTTTCTCTCTTCTTTGTCTCCCCAAAATGCCAAACAATTGGTGGGATTGGACTAGGATATTCCATGCAACTTCCAAAGAGTTAAACCACAAGTACATAGAAGAATACAGCGAGGAGAAAGAGGCTGTGCTCCATGAATAGAGAGGATAGGACAAGAAATAATGGGAGCAATTAAGGAATAATTAAGCTGTAGCAGAAGATGTCTAGTTTAGGTGTAAGAAGAAAAAAGGCAGAAAGAGTAGGAAATTACTTGAATAAATTTCCTACGTAGACTGGGGGATCTGTCACCAGGGGGTATTAGGAAGCAGACAGACATAGCCTGAAGATATTGAGGTGGTCTGAATGACTTCTTCCAGACCTACAGTGAAGAATCAGGCTGGTCTAAGGGGAGGGCAGTCACAGATGAGCAAAGCAGCAGCAGGGATCCTGAGGACCTGCTCAAAATAGAACTGCAGTGACAAATGCAGTACTCAAGGTTTGGCACTGCAGAATTCCGAAAATTACCCACACTTCAGTGCCAGTCCAGCCTTTACACACTACATAAACAAGATGGAATTTTCCATGATTCTTATAACGCGAACATATCATTTACAGCAAAGTTTTGGAGAAAAAATAATACGGTGCATTAAATTTGACAGTTTCTTTATTAATCAAAAAGCATGATCCTCCCAGCAGTCTGAGTTCACCATTTTTCATCACTATACAGAAAGAGTTAGCTACTTTCATAATGCATGAAAACCTGCATGACATAATCATACTTCTCCCCTTTCTCACCCAGCTGAAATGATCCATACAGCAAGGCAACAAGGGAGAGGCCAGAAAAATCAAACCTATGCACAGCCAACCTAAGCAATATTTTACTTTCTTTTTTAGCATAGGGTAAAGAAGACTTCATGGAGATTGTTCAGAAAGTTCCTTCATTATTTCTAGGTCATTGACAGGAGCAAGTTTACTGTTTCGAGGAATATACTATCAAGAGATGCCCAATCTAAGTGATCTAATGCATTTAACACTGTGGGGCTGCTCACAAAGAACTTGGCCATGAATCTGACAGCAGAAGAAAAACTTGAATTCCGAAATCTCTGGCAGGATCCCTAGTCATTCATTCCTTCACATTACTATATAGCTTCTTTACTTTCGGCTTCTCACTGATAAATAAAAAACCTTCAACCTGCTGAAGTTAGACTGTGTAAAAATATACCTTTGCATAATTACATTTGATAAAGAAGCACTTTAGATAAAATGTGGTTGTTGTATCACTACAATGATTCTTTCTTACCTTCTAAAAATGGAACAAATTAGCAACTCTTTATTATCTTAGAAAAAGGCATCTAGCTTCTTATTGACACTCCCATATTTTCTTGGCTCAGTTTTACATTCATCAGGGGTGATATCATTTACATATTTTTATTTGCACTAGAGTGGCAATTTAGGATCATTGTGCAATCCCAGCAATATGTATCACATTGCACAGCTCTGATCTCCCCACTGTGCTGTGACTAGAGAATCTAACACCAACATAAGTGATGCAATAGTTTCTCTTTACTGAATTGACTGCTTTCAGCTCCAAGACCTTATTTTGAGAGGGTTGAGGGAGGGGAAACTGTGGGAAAGAGAAGAACAAGAAGCAAGAATAGGGACCACAATGAAATCCACTCCCTAAGAAGAAAATGTCTTTTGTTTTTTATTCAGACGTGTGCAACAGCAAAGTTAATCAGATAAAATTGGTCTTCAAAAGATACATTTCAGTCAGCCCATTTTTTTCCACAGAAGGGCAGATATGGAATGATATACTTCAAAGATGAATATGTTGGGGTCCCACTGTGGCAGATAGATGGACTATAGCAGGCATTTCCACAGCACTGGCCCATCTTTTTCCTTCCCAAATCAACAGTCATCAATGCCTGTCTTCTCTTTGGTCCCCAAACTGCTCTAGACTAAGTAGCCCAGACAACTCCTGGTCTTCAACTGCCTAATTATCTTGGATAGTCTTTGTTCAAAAACTTTTGTACTTCTCGTTTTGCACTTCTTCTAAAGAAGATAGACCCCCTGCTCAAACAATATTACCTATGCAATAACAAACGCTCTCTCATATGTGTGCATTGCATGTACCACCTGATTTTCTGAGGGTCACTACATTTCTTACCAAGAATGGCATTTGTGGGAGGGTTCTTATTTTCCTTTTACATATATGAAAAGATCTGTCTATTTCACAGGTAGCTTTAGCTGAGACAGTGTTTTTTTCCTTTTTATCTGCATAATAAAATCACTGTGTTTCATACTATCAGGAGAGACTAAAAGTACAGAGTGGGTAAAACCAGTTCTAGGCACAGTGCAAACCGAATCAGGACATTGTGAGTTTGCTGGCACTTTTTATCCTGCTTTTCTTGTCTATTGTAAGCATCATAGCATTATTCCTGAAAAATGTTTTTAAAGTCTTTTTCTGAGTTTGTTTACCCCTGGGGCTAGTATTTTGTACTGGAATTTTAGCTCTGCCAGTAGAAGAGTCAGTTAGACAGAGTGTTAACCAATGCTTGGGCCCCCATGCTTTATTCCCAGATGCCTCTTTACACTGTAGCAATTCCTATGTTATTGTTAAATAATTGGAGGTGGGGAAGATGTGAGAAGGAAGTTACATGTATTGGCTTCTACAGATGAGAACGTAAAAGATACTTAAAATTCTCTCAAATGGATAATTTCTTAATTATCTTCATAGATTTTCTGTCTGTCTTGCTATTGCTACCACTGCATCTCATTATGGGTTGTTTAGCCTCAGATGGTCTCACAATTGTTGTTTCACGATGCTTTCGAAAATTACTATAATTTGTTTGTTACTTGTGTTAAAAAAGGCTTGAATTATGAGCTTTTTCAACAAATGTTTACCGAGTATTACAGAAACCATAATGAAATTTCACTCTGTAACACTTGGTGGTTTTATTTTTTATTATCTTGATGTTCTTTTTTTAATCATTTGAAGCATAACCAAACAGTTAAACCCTAAGTAGAGCTCTTAAGAGTTAACTTATGGTTAGCCTAGAGTTCTGGAAGTAGGACTTCATTAATTTGAGCAGTATGTTATTACAGCTTATACATAACAAATCATAGCCATTAGTAGCTGAAAATTATTACTTGAAGGCTAAGCAGAAACAAGATGACAGTCTTACTTGACCTTCCAGGACTGTGTGTCAGTTCCCTGTGCCACAAACAAGTTACACCAGATATATTCAGAAGAGCGGTCAAATAAAAAAAAAAAAAGAAAGTTTTTTCCTCCTATGAGACAAAACATGCTTCAGCAGTTTTCAGTTTGGAGAGTGGAAAACAAGAAACATGAAAATGCCCTCTCCTGGCACCACTTCTCTAAAGTGGAGACTCAAATAGTGACCAGAGGGTCTCCACTGCCCTCTTTACAGCTGGCAGTGCTTGTTAGTGCACAAGGTAACAACAGGGAACATTTTAGATGGCCTCAACCTCCTCCTTGAGCACAAGATGGAAATGAACAGCCCTACTGTGAGGTGCCTGAAGGGCTATGACCCCAGACCTGTCAGCAGGGAGAACAGAGCTATTTGTCACATTGGAATATCACTTTTCCTTCGCAGAGTACTGCACTCAATTTATATATTAAAAAAAAAAAAAAATCCTTAACATGCTAGAAGGATTTAGCAAAGCTTTTTAGCAAAAACTGTTCTTTTCCATTTTCAATCTGTTTCGCTTGTGGACTTGACAACAAGAATCTGTGACCGGCCTTTTTCACTGGGTGATGGAAGGTCCGTGCTCTCCGCAGGCTCTACAACAGGACGCTTTCCAGAAACAGCAGCAAATCTGAAAGCAAAAGGCCCTCAGGAAGATGAGTAACTCAGAGAGAAAAGGGAGAGATTTCTGTGGCACAAGGCCCAAACTGCAACTCCTTATGAAGATCAATCGGGTCTGGATGTTACTGAGCCTGAACAGAGACTGTCTCTGTGTATGAAAAAAGTGCCTGCCCATCACTCATCGCTGTCCCGCGGGAAGCAACTCAGTCATTGGGCTGTCCACTGTCTCTGCTGTAGAATTTGGTGTCAAACCACATCAGCCTGAAAATTGTATTTCTCCAGGCTAGCACTGACATTCATAGTTCAGAAGAAACACTACAGGCCTGATTCATCCTCGTTTCATGCCATAGCAGTTCCACAGAAGTCGATGGAGCTGCACCAGCACATACCTGGAACGGGTCTGGCTCAGCAGTGGGGAAGTGCTGGTGTCTCTCCTAGACAGCTTCTTGGCAAGAAAAGCTCCTGCAGGGAGTTCCCACCATGTGAGCAACAACGGTATTTCTGAAAGTCTCTGCACAGGATTTTTAAAAGGAAAAGATTCAGCTCTGTGGGAAGTATAAGCCCAGTATGAGTACTTCACATGGATATCAAGTACAGAAAAAAATATGACTGGCAGGGCACTGATTTACTTTAGATCCTAACATTGCCCCAATGCAATTGCCACTGCATTTTGGTGATGCTGTAGTCTCTCCAAATGGCGTGCTCTGGAAATCATTTTCAGTGCTGCTTTTTATGCTAACATTTTGAATTATTAAGCTAAGTACTTTGAAATCAGCCCCGCTGTGAGCCTCTTTGAGGATTGACCAGATGACCCCCAGAGGTCCTTTCCAACATAGAGCTTTCCCTGAATTTAAGATTCAGAGATTATTTACTTCTGGTGATGCTTATTCTGGCAAGACCTGTTTCAAACCAGACTCTAGTCATGCGCTCTCTTTTGTAACCCTTTTTTACTAACAGTACAAATTAGAGTGCATTACTGCAAAATCATTTCCAACTCATCTACACCAAATCTGCTTTTAACACTTACATTTTTTGTGCACGGGAGTTCATTGTAATTTCTCCTTACTTAGACATTCCTTACACCTGAAAAGCAACATTTTCCAGACTGCCACCATCCGTTTCCCCAGAGCTTCCATATGGCTTTGAACATCTTACCATTTCTTTTATCCCATAGTAAATGAAGAGAGCCTGATGGCAGCCAGAACAAGAAAGAAAATCTCATCTTGTTTTGTTTTTTAATTAAAAATAAATACACTTACACACTGATCATATATGTGGTGATGTCTCCCTGTGCTCCATTCTGTATGTCTATATACCACATTTATGTAGAGTCTGTGTAAGCTATTTTCCCAGGAAAAGTCTATCTAAGCCCCGAACCGACACACCCTGTTCCTCCCTGGATACACCACTCAAACACAGACAAATTACAAATGTGAACATGCTACATCACTCACTTTTCTCTTGGCATTTCCCAAGATTTTTTACATGGTGTGCCAAAAGTGCTTCTGTCAACCAGGATCCAGCTCCTCACCACAACAACAAACGCCAAAGTGATAGAGCAGGCACAGATTGATTGAGGGAGGATTGCAGGAGCAGGGGGATAGGATGGGCTGCCTGGCCCACACCTCTCCAGTTACTCTGCTGTCCTCTCACCTCTACCACCCATATTCTTTCCAGCACTGCAGACACCCTGGTGCTTTCTAAAAGTGCTACCTCTGCCTGGTGGCACTGCTGGAGCAAACCAGTTCATTTGAGTTGGTAAACCTGTCAGTCATTATAGAAAAGATGTTCCAGTTTTGCAGTATATAAATTAAGCTTGACACCACTGCAACAGGACCTTTACTTTTCCTGCACATCCAGTTACACTTGATGGGAGTCAATAACTGCAGGCAGCAAGAGAAAGACACTGCT
Source organism: Oreocharis arfaki (assembly GCA_013398015.1). NCBI lineage: Eukaryota > Metazoa > Chordata > Aves > Passeriformes > Paramythiidae > Oreocharis > Oreocharis arfaki. Next base: position 751,941 of record VZRR01011200.1, on the reverse strand, counting down.
TTCAGGAAAAATTTTGAAGAATAGATTTCAGGAGACATGAAGATGTTCCTTGCAGTGGAGAATTTTAAAATTAGCTGACAGTCAAATACCCCGAAACACTTACTAGTGTATCCCTTTGATCTTTGGTGCTCAGCCCTGTGGCTTGTTGGAGGTGGCATCTTTCCTTCTCCTGCTTGCTTTGTGCAGGAGTTATATTTCAAGGCATCAGAGTGCTGAAGGCTGTTAGTAGACGGTATCATTTGTGTGGCCCTTATCCTGATTAGCTGTGTTTCCACATGTCCTTTAATTCACCCAACTAATCCTACTGATATCATGACCTTTATCTTTTACCCCCTTTATCACTCTCAGCTAATGAACTAGTTCCCATAACCTAGGTCAACCATGACAAACAATCAGCCAGGACTGAACTCTACAGCTTTTGTCTGCAAAACCAAAATACCTTTGCTTTGCCAGATTCAAAGCACAGCTACAAGCTAGAAATCAGATTATAATGTATTTGTAGCAAATATTTTATGCAAATTCTGGCACCGTTTTCTTCAAATTAAATATTCCATCAGATATTTGTCTGTTATCCCAGACTTCGACTAACTTGACTATAAAATAATATTCTGCAGACGCTTGCCACAAATCATTGCATTATGTTTGAATGCACTCTGATATAAAAGCAAGCTGGAAGAAAGCAGCCATGTCACGGCTGGAGATATCACTTGTGTTTGGACTGTGCAATTAAATCTAGACCATGGGAAAAAGATACACCATCATATTGGGAGACTCCCCCGTATTCTGCTTTGATGCACACACAGCTTAGGTGGTATCAGCCAACAGGCCAGTATTAAGCATGAAAAATGAGAACTTATGTGCTTAAGCCTTGAGCATATTTCCTGTGCAGGAAGAGAGCTACAAAGGCAGAAAACTCATCAATCTGCAAAATTGGGCATTATTTGATTCACCCCGAAGAGTGGAGCCCAGACCTCTCCTTGGAGGCAGTCAAAAGCCACCACAACAGCCAGGTGAGATGCTAAGATATGCAACCAGACAACAGGCATCTCCTCACTGCACATGGGATATAGAGCCACCAGGAGCTGCCATGCACCTGAGCAGTGACTCCCTGGGCTCACCACCAGCAGGCTTTGGAAAGCAGCCACAGACATAGGCTGTCTTCTCCCACAGGAACTACTCCAGCCTGCAGAGTTGTCCCTTAGTGGGGAGCAGACCTCAGCCAGGCTCTCCTTGTATACCTGCCCCACTGGCTACATATACGCTAGACTGTCCCACGTAATACCAGAAGTTTGTTTTACTGGTCTAAGCAAACAAAAAGAGCAAAACCAAAAACCAAACCAACCAAAAACTCAAAAGCATCCTACTACTCCATATTTGCACAACAAACTTAGTGACTCATAGTGTCACTAAACGAGATGGCGTCGATAGGACCAAAGCACACCAAGACCAGTGACCCACGTCAGCAGCAACTATTCTGCCTGGCATGGTCCCCAAAAGAGGCAACCCCCTTTCTGTGCAGCCCGGCTGCAAACAAGGTCCATTGTGTCTTTCCAGTGATCCATTCTGTTTGCTGAAAACTGAAACAGGGCCAGTGGCTCTTCTGTTGGCATCCCAGTCCACTTTTCGGCTACGTGCCTTGTTCTTTCCTTGAACTCCCAGCCAACCAGCTCGCTTAAACAGCCAACAACATTCGTTTGGATTTATCGTGCAGTTATGGCCCGAGTCCAGACCCAAGCTGGCAGGATCAGTAGAGGACCAGCATCGTCCTATTCAGCTGCACACAACCTACTTGTCATCCTTTTGGGAACCAGTGACTCAGACGTAACTGTATTGCGGCCTGGCAGCTGGTGGGACTGGGTGAGATGTACAGAGACAATAACTCTGGCACTCATCAGGCTCTGAAGTGCAGAGCAGAAAGCCTGGCTGCAACCCTCATTCAAGCCCTGGCATAATTAAAACAACATTACCATTCTTGGTGGCAGATTTTTACCTTCTGTAAACCCAGACTTTCTGTGAGTGTTTTGTTTTACCAATTTACTATGTCTGAAAGTCAACGGATTATAAAACAGAAGAGCAAGCTCTCTTTTTTCTTTTGTGCTTCTGCAATTAGCAAAATCACTGCAGCCTGTATTTGGGGCTGTACATACAGTGGATGCTTGACTGCACCCCTGGCAGATACCTGGGCGACAGCAAATGAAAGTAAGGGTTTACTCTTCTGCAAAGCTGCAGACAAGATCTTTTTCAGGTACTATTTCTAAAGGGGGCAAGTGAGAGAAATCTTATATTTATCATACGCAATCTTTCCCTCTTAGGTTGTGGTTTCAGAGGAAAGCTGGGCAGCCCCACAGGCTCCCTGTGCTGCCACATTCTTTCCTCCTTGCCCATTGCCTGCTCACACCTGCTGCCGTGCCCCTCCAGTCCTGCTGATAGAGCTGGTTCTCCAGGCTTGCTGAGCCCAGACCAAGGACCTCGTCTGGGTGGATGAGGGAGAGAAAACAAAATATTAGGTCACCCTAAACTGAAAACAATTGCAGCCTGTTTGCCTCCATGTAGTGTATTATTCAGGGTACCTGCTCCTTCCCAAAGGGCCACAGCCCTGCCATAAGCACTACAACCTCCCTGCAATGCCCAGCAGAGAGCATGTCCTCCAGGTAGCTTTGCATATGCTCTAGCTAGAAATCCAGCTCCTTTCTATCTTCTCAGTTACCAAGGATCCAAACAGTACCAAACTACAACATCTGTGTCTTTCCATAAATACAGATTTTAGCCCTGCCTCAACGCTGCCAACAGAGGACTGTAAGGCAAGAGGAAACATTTTCAGGGCAGTCACAAGGCAGAGACTAAACACATCTTCCTCCTTTTCCCCTCCAAGGATGCAAGACGATGCTGTTACTACATCCTCAGAGCTATTTACACGAGTGTGCAGCCTATGCATGCCCCATTCACCTGAGGCAATGCCCACTCCTGGTCTAGGCAACTCCAGCAGCTGATCTCCCTCCTCCTCACATCGCAGCTCAGTGTCCTATCCCCTCCCCCAGCTTCAATTTTTGTCTGCTCTTCTAGAGGGAATAACTCCTGCGGTTGCCTCAGCAGCTGCTCTTCCCTTTCCCAAGCAGCAGCAAGAGCTAAATTGACCTAATTCCTGCTTGTTTCCCTGCCACCCACAGAATCTGAAATAGCAGCAGTGAAAACTGCCAAGGCGCTCGTCAGCGGCCGCTCTGCTGCAGCGCGGGACCTGCTCACGTTCACTCCATTTTCTGCAGGTCCTGCAAGGCTTAGAAACTTCTCAGACTGCAAGTTTCGAAACCTGCAAAAGTGGAGGACAATTACTGCAGACAGCTCCTTAGGCAGCCTCAAGGACAAGTGGATTTTTTGTACCCTACGGCACATCCTCGGCAGTGCTCTTTATACTGCAAACATCAGACATATCTATTTGTAAAAATCCATGGATAAGTCTCATAGCTGCTGTCTCACCTCCTTTTCAGCTGTAGTTAGGGTTTGCAGCCAGGCTTGGACTATCAGGCAGGTTTTGGTTTTTTTTCTTTTAATGAAAGCTGGGACAGTCATGATCAAAACTTCAGCCAGAACAGGAGGTAAATTTGTGTATGTAATCGTGTAGTGAAATAAGCTGTCACCTGCCAGCAACAAGAGTGACCTGCTACAGCTTCATCAGAAGTAAACCCCCTTGCTGAAGTCTACAGCCTCAGATACATTAAAAAAAAAAAAACTATATAAAAAATTATTCTTTCCCTCTGATGGCAACACACTGCCACAATCCAAGCTGCCCAACTGCCCCCAAAATTTGCCAAGCTACAAAGCAAGCAGGAGTGGGAGCATTTATGTTAATTACTATGTGGAAAGGGAGCCAAAGATATGGTAAGATTTGATATGGCATATGGGATCCAATAACATGTCATTAGAGGTAGAAAGCAACCCTTCAAAGAGTAGCTTTTCAGCTGCTTATAAAGGCTTTCAGTTCAAACTTCTGGCTGAAATTTTCCATGCCATAATTGCTACTATTCTGGTAATTAAAGCTTGTTACAGTGCAAAAACAAAAAGGCATTTCCTATCTTCTGAGTGTGTGCCTCTGCAATTTAACTCATCTGGTTTCTAGTAACAGCTGAAGGAGGAAGAAGGCTTAGGTCTCTCAACCTGAACATGAGCAATGTTGTCATTCAAGTTCTCCCATACTTGATGGGCATCAGGCAGGGATGTAAATTTTACCAGAACATATTTTCTGTCCTTGAATGTGCACTGGGTTTTTATCGCTCTTGAGACTCAAAGCAATCTCAAATTTATGTGGAACTCCTGTGTCAGTCAGACAAGAGATATCACAAAAAATAACAGTGGCCAAGCACTCTCCAAATAATCCTCCTTCCCATACCTTTGGTAAGGGGAACGGTTACCAGTAGAAAAAGCTCATAAGTTCTCATAACATGAAACAGCAGATTTCAATATTTAACTGAAGTTTCTGTAGGTATCTTGGCCACTTCCCTATCCCAGCCCTCATCAGTACAGTGACCAATGAATGTCATTCACTTAAAGCTTGCCAAAGCTTCCGCTAAGAATTTCTGGCACTGCTTAGACTCCTAGGAAACCTCAGAGCCAAACAGTCTGTGTAATAACTATGAAAATTGTATTATTAGCTTCTAAACAGAAGCAGCATGATACTACAAAGCAAATATGCAGGCTGTCAGAGGCACTGAGAGAAGGTGTCAGCTACAAATTAATGGCTATTAAAACATATTTTTCGTTCCAAAGTGTTAAAAATGAGATTTTTAGCTCTAATGGCAGAAGAGGTGGTGGTGTCAGGTCCCACATTGGCATGCCATCTCTCCCAGCCTCTGCTGCCAGCATTTCACAGCTGTTGATTGGTACCATTTAGATACTCCCATGGAAGCCTCAGGAGAAGCAGAGAGGTTTTGTTCCTTTCCCTGGGTTTAGCGAAGGTAGAGACATTCCCCTTTTGGCTCTGCTGACAAACACACTACTGAAGAAATGAAGGCAGAAGAGCAGAGATCACCTCAAGTTAACATGGATGGATGACTCGGACACAAATCTAGCTGGTGGATCCCTCTTCACTGGGAAACTGAAAGTACAACTAGTTTACTAAGTTTGGACTCAACTAACTACAATGTGGCTCCTACATCCCAAACTCAGGATACCACAGGTTTCCAAAGAGTGGTGTGAAAGCAGAGAGGTCCTCATAAGCACTTTTACTGCTCTTCCCATTTTGCCCATTTAAAATTTACCACCTCAAAGCAGCAGTCTCTAACATGAAACAGCCTGGGAAAATTAATTGGGAAGGCTAAAAGCCAAGCCAGTGGCAGGCAGAAATCTCTATGCTGTCTATGACAGGCAGTGTCTCAGCTACCATGCCAGCCCTTTTTTGTGGAGTAGGTATGTAGAGGGAGGTGTGTGTTAATCATTGCTATTGCAGATGGAATTAATTCCATACATGCTGCCACACGACACTTGGGGACTAGAGGCTCATATGGCTAAGTAGAAATACTGCTGAAATATTTTCACAGCACTTGCAAGGAGAGGGAGCAAGTGTGGCACACACTGGTACTGCACAGCCCACAGGTGAAGAAAGGACCATTGATTTTAATCTGTTTGAAAATGTTATTGTTGAACCTGCTGCAAACAGGTTGACGGAGGCTTGTAAGTCCAAGTTAAATAACTTGCCACAGCCACAAGAGCAGGTCAGCAGAGTCAATGCTTGGCACGGCATGCAATACCTGTATTTCATGCCAGCACTTCTTAAAAAATCTTTCTACAGATCCCTGAGCCTTGGAAGGCACGGGCAGGAATGCTCAAGGATATGGGATGTGTAGAGCTTCAGAAAAGTTAGGCTGATTTCAGAGCATCCTACCACCTGGGTCTCATCACAGCCACAGCTCAGGTGCTGAAAGACCAGGCTGCCAAGGACACAGATCTGAGACTTCCCTGCTCCTGGCTCCCACATGACTGCTGGCTAGGTGGGGATATGGCAGAGAAAAAGGCAGGTTTCAGATCCTGCACTGCAGAGCAAGTTTTCTCAAGAAGATGGCTGGTGCCTGTCAAAATTGCATTGCCACTAACTCAGTGTCACAGATTTGTCCAACTTCAAGTTGGCATTATCTGATGGAAAAATTTTTGTATCAGAATATGCTCAACCAACACTCTGAATATAAAATGATGAAGTACTTTCCCTGAGTCCATTGTGTCTTGGGACAGGCTATCTGAAAATCTAGGGTACTTCACATATTGCTCAGTGATCTCTTGAGTCTAAAATCCAACAGGGACTTCAAAACACTGGCCTTTTAAAGCCATTTCTGTCTAGAGATCTAGCACCAATCTAAGGCACACCTCCTTTACCCAGTCAAAAGGACTAAAATATCACAGAATTAGTGCATCCATAATTTCATTGACACTACCAGCTGTTGAAAACTAAAAAAAAAAATTCTAAAAAAGTACCATATGAACTCAATATGCTATTCAATGCCAAAGAGCAGCAATCCTAGCCTAGTTACTTACTTATTTCTCTTTTCAGCGAATTACATCTTTCTACAAAGTTGCACAAACTTCTGACATCAATCTCAGACTCTCACTAAATGTTACCCCATGCAGAACTTGGGTGCTCGCAAAAACTGAGCTGATGAAAGGATGTAAAAGTCTGAAGTGTAAAACAAGGGGACCCAGGGATGCAAAGGGGAACAAATACAGGCAGCCTGTACTGGTAAACACTCCAGCAAGAATTCACACCGTGGAAGTTAGAAAGGGAGCTTAAATTAGAGGAGGTACTGTTATTCTTAAGGTTTGTAATCAAAATCCTGTGGTTCCAATTAGGAAAGAAAAGCAGCCTGGCCAACATGCTATTACCAGCTTTTTGGCAGGAAAAGCCATTTACAACAACCAGGCTGCCTCTCCTGCACTCAAGTATTTGTTTTTACATTCAAGCCTTCCCAGACTCGACAGCTCTTGGAACAGCCACGCTTGTACAGGGCAAAGTCCATATCAGATGGATCATCAAGCGTTATTACTTTCTCAAAGTTGCTATTCAGTCACACCCCTTACATTATTTCTGCGAAAATGAGGGAGTGATTTCAATTACGGAAGAATGGAAATTTCAATTATTTGAGTATGGATAAAAAGAGACTGAAAATAGGAGATGAACTGTTGAGTTTTTTTTTAACCTTCAAGGCTGAAGTTCATAGTAAAGCTCCCCAGAATAACACAAAGCACCTTCCTTTCGACTGTGTTTTTCCACCTGTCAGTCTTTGGAATGTGTCTGGGAGCACCCCAGGGCTGTGCAAGTTGCTGAGTGTTGGAGGCGTTTGGTTATAGCGGAGCAGAAACAAGAAAAGGAAAGGATGTTCACTAAGACTAGCCTTGCCTAGGGAGAACTGGGGCTCCTAACGTCAGACTCCTGCTCTGCATCAGCCACAGGAAGACCTCTTCTCTCTGTCTCTCTTTCCTTGTTTCTGTGTCTTGATCTTCAATGACTTGAATCTCTTGGGAAAGCTCCCTTTCAAGTTTCACTCTTCCACACAGTCTCAGCCCAGCGCGGAACTGCATGTGTTCAGCAGAAATGTCCTCCACTTTTTTTCCATGTTATTTAAAGCTCCACTTCATTATATTTACTGGTATTCTGATTTTAATAAATAATAATTGCATGCTTCTTGGAGGCTCTAGGCATCTTAGCGTGTAATTAATCATAGTTCCAAACCCCATGAGGCTTCAAATCATCATTAGAAAGAAAATCTTTCAGCCAAACACCTTGGTAAAAAAATGAGATCCTTTCCCTTAATTGGTCTGGGAAGCACAGGCACAGTTCTCTTAAATGGATGTCTTCTACACAGTACCCACAGATCTGGGCTCAGACCAAACCAGGGAAATAAACCCCCCACAGTCCCCACACAGGCACATCCTGCCAGCACCTCTCTCAGCAGCACAGCGTGTCAGGTTGAAATGGCCATGAGGAGAAAGAAGAGGGAAAGCAAAAGAAAGGGAGTATCCCTTCTCCTCAAGTAATGTAAGAAGAAATATGTAAAGTGATACTTCAGAGGCAAAACACTACACATGGACATGGGCAATTTCACAAAGCTGCAGTTAAATGACAAGCGCTCCTCCTCTCTGAAAGGTGGAAGTGTAAGAGTAAGACTTCAGAGGTGCTTTAGTTCATTTTCCACCCAACACCTCCTTAAATCTGGAAAGTTAAACTCAATCTAATTTCCTTTACAGTAAACATTAGCCTTGATTACAACTGGAGACTCAGCACATATGCCTAACAACAGCAGAAGGGTACTTATGGTCTACACAATAATATTAATTGTAATCTAACCTAAATGAGCACCATGGCTACAGGCAGAGGGTTTTCTCTGGCCTGGACAGGGCTCCACGTTAGCCCTGTCCCTGTGTTCTGTGGTCACTCAGGACTCGTAGAGCTCGGAGAATTTGACCCTCCCTGCCAGCCTCAATAACCAATGAACAAGTAGAGCTATCTGGGAGCAGCAGCACCAAGTCTCCAATGGCCTTGGAGCTTGTGGTCAGGCCACCCTCATTGTACCTCTTGTGCACCCCATGGGCCCAGCCACAGCCGTTGGCAGGTCTCTCCAACACAGATGTGGTGCAAAGCTCCAGTTTTCCCAGTTTGTAACTTCCAGCTCACTTCATTCACCTGTGGTGCTTGCTATTGGCATGACCCCATTACAGGGCTAACCCCTGAGCAATCCTAACAAGTAAGAGTAGAGAGCTTAAAAGACAGCTTATTTCCTTCTAATCATTTAAATTCCCCTTCAGTTTTCACATCTTCTAGACAGTGAAGGAAGGTCTAATATGTAACGGATTACTGGCAGGGCAGAATGAGCAAATAGCTAACTTATTTGTTTTAGATGGAGTAATACAATAAAAAGCGTGCAACCTACTGTATTGTGCCCATGAACTTTATCCTTCTGAATAACAGACAGTGTCCAAGAAAAATTTCCTGCTCTGAGAGTCTGCAACCTGGGACTGGAGCCCAAAGACTCCCAAGAAGATCCAGCAGATGGTAAACAGCTGCGTGTCCTGAGGGAATGGCTAACCTGGCAGTGGTTTCCTATATACTAAATCCTTATTGCTTTAACAAGGTTGCCTGGAAGTGGCTTGAACAGAAGTAAAGGGAATGCTGCTCTGATCAAGTGACTCATAGAAAGAGGGAGGGAGGTCTTAAGATACTTTCTGGAAAGGATTTCAAAGCTGAGCATATTGTTCCAGGAAATGTTTTCAGACTGGAAAAGAGGAAGTTTTGACTTTCATTGGCTTATTCTGTTGCAACACAGCATGCTTACCAAAAATACACAAAGAGAGGGAAAAGAAAAGCTCCCTTCTGAAGAACTGGGAAGGAGGCAAAAGGAGTGCAGCTCTGCCCACTTCTTCCAGCCAACAGAAGAAAATGAACTTCATCCCGGCTCCACAAGGCACACTCATACCTCAGCCCCACAAAGATATCAAAAAGGAACAAACGCCAGAATAAATCAGAGAGGTTAGAGCATGAGGAGTATAATCTCACTGCAGTTTTTAGGGCCATACCTGTCATGTCCTACTCACTTTGCAGATGCCAAAGAAGACAGTGCTCCTCCCTAGAGATGGTAGCAATATCTGGGAGATGGAGCAGTTACAGGGAGACTGTATTTAGGGTTGTGGAGGGTGAGGGGTTTTTTTTGTTTTTACAGATTGAACAAGTTCACAACAACCAAGAGTAAAAGCAGGACTTCATGGATGCTCCTGTGGAAGGGCTCAAGAACAACATGTTACATTTTAGGTCAGTGGCTCCTAATTTTTTTCACAGCTCAGATTCCTTTGATAAAATGTGCCTTCCTGCTTCAGTTGCTGCATTATGTCCTGAGCCAGAGTAATTTCATTCCTATAATCCACTTGGGATGCCTCCTCTCATCCGCTACCAAGAGGCTTCAAGATCCTCTTTTTGCTGCCACTGGGTTTTTTGGCAGCAGCATAAGCCCAGAGGAAGAGCTCATGCTCCTCTCTAGGCTTGCAGAGGGGCCAGGTGCCAGTGCTGTGAAACAGCCACACTTCAGCTGCTCCTCACCCTGGCTGAGCTACTGACTCTCCAAAGAAGTGTTGCCCTTCCAGCAGAAAGAGCTGCAAGAACAGAGGGCTCTGGAGGAACCATGTGAGAACAGCCTATCAGAAAGTAAGGGCTAAAGCGGCAGTGCAGGCTCCTCCAACTTCATTGCACTCCCCCTGGTCTGAAGCCTCAGAGCATGTCCTCTTTTTCTCCCCACCCTATAAACCTGACTCCAAAAAGGATGTGAGCACTTTCAAAGAGGCCCCAGAGCCTGTTGGGAGGAAGAACAATGAAAACAAAGGGTCATCACAGGTCATGACAGCAGTGATCAATCCAATACCCATCAAAGGTGAAATGATGTTCATTTGGACTGACAAAAAGACAAGGAGCCTGATCTGGAAGGAGTGAAAGAAAGTTTGGCAAGAAGGTAAGCATTTCACTCCTGGAGATGTATGCTGGAAGATGACAAGACATGCAGAAGTCATCCTCTTCATCCTTAGCTCTTTTTGCAAACCATATATATCCATTTTCTTGAACTGCAGAAAGCCTAATGAGGGAAAAAACTCCAACCAAACAAACCCAAACCAAAAAGGTTACTTCATTCTGAAACCATTTTTTAAGAAACAGAAGTCCTTCAGATGTCAATACTATGCTAACCTGTGGTCCCCAAAGTGGACTAGCTTTTGCTTGGGAAATGAAGGGTCCCTGCAGTTCAGTGACTTAGACATTTTGAAATCCTAACCTATTTGACAATATATTAGCCAAAAAGCAGCCAGAATGTGTGAATTAATAGGACCCATATGTAACTACCTAATAGTAACCACTTGCTTAATACTGTGTAGCTAAATGGTATAACAAAAGAATTAGCCGGTGACATCCACTTAGGAAATATGATCCGATCGATACTATGATTTCTTTTTAAGTGCTGAACTGGTTTTGACACATATAAAAATGTGGTTTCAATCATACTAAACTGCACCACAAAAGAGCCTTGTAAAGAAGCCCAGACCTGTGGTCTTTAAACAATGCACTGAAGTAAAGAACATTCACAATGGGATCAAGACTGGGAGCACAGAGGGAAGAAATAAGTGGTCCCTCAGTCATTATTACCAGCCATGAGATCACACAGACCTTTCATCTTATATTATCAATCTCCCTTTGTGCCGGACGTACAATAAAATATGTAGTGTCAGGCAGAGTTGTAACAGGAGGAACAGTCAAATTCCCCTTGCTTTTCTCCTCCTGACTGCCCTCATTTACATTAACTTCTCAGCAAACAGTAATAGCTAATGGAGCAAGACTGTTACAGTCCTGGTTGAGTGACACTGGCTAACTGGGAACACTAAAACGATGTTCAGAAACACCAACCAAAGTGTCGATGCAACTGACAAAGGGGGAAAAAAAAAACCAACTAAAAATGAAATAAAAAAATAACCCCCCCAGACTAAAATATCCCCCACATCAGGGCCCACTGCAGTGTAATATTTTTGTGAAGAAACCCCACTGATCACAGCTGATCTAATTTTCTGTATGTCCAAACAGGAGCTGAATGAAGTTTCCTCCTGGCGATGGTCTCAATCCAAGCCCTCAACACACCAAGCACTGTTATTGTCTTGGCTCCAGCAAGACACAGCGCCTGAACAACGTCCCACCTGCAGTTTTAAGATGGTGTTTCATTAAACTGAATTATCTTTGTGCAAAATGTACAGATTAGTTCCCCGGCTAGCTCATATTCATAAGTACACACAAGCACCAACGAAGCCAGACGTGTTTGATCCCATGCAGGGATCAATGGCAAAGCTAATTGAGCCTTCACAGACCGACTGAGTAACACATCTCCTGTGCATATAAAGTCAGAGGGAAAGGGCCAGGAAGAGCACACACCCTGAGCAGTATGTAGGGAGTGCATGTGTGCCCATCCCTATATTTGTATGCCTACCCTCTGACTGTGCTGGCAGGCGACAGAGAAAGATGGCCATGAGCTCTGCAGGCATACGAAGAGCCTAAAAATCATAAGGGCTATGGCAGCCCATGGCAAACAGGGACACTTCAGTTTTAGAGCTGAATGTATCGTAAGGACCTCAAGAAATAGGCTGCCACACTTCCTCAAACAGGTTAGTACTTGTTTTACAGCTTCTGGCATTGCTGCTGTTCCCCCTGGAGCTGCCCCAGTGGGTGCTGAGCCTGACACCTGCAGCCTTTGAGGGAAGCCAGCTCTATGCTGTTCTCAGGGTACAGCTGCAGTGCATTCACTGCCTTGTCACTGGTGCCTCCACAAGATTTGTGCTAGCTGAGCTTGCATCCTTATAGTACTCTAGTTGTAGCATCAAGGTGCTCCAGTGAAGCTGCCTGCTGCAGGCTGTGGCCAGCCTTTGCAGGCTCTTTTGCAGGCTGCAAAACTGGGGCGGTGGCAGGCAGACAACTATCGATACCAGCATGGCTAAAGGCTTGGCTGTATTTCAGTACAGTCCCAGCAGGCTCTACAGAGCAAAAGGGGTGTGGGTCCTTCTCCTCCATTCAAGTTACAAAATGAAGAAGTCAGCACTCAAGTTACTCAGCCTACCAAGCATTAACTTTCCCAAACCATGTCAGAATCTGAAAGAGATTTGTTAAAAAAACAACAAGTTGCTGCTTTTTAAAAGCTTTGAGTTTCTTGGCTATTTCTTATCTAAGGTCACACGGAGTAGGTTTTAAGAGTCAAAGAACTGTTTTCCTGTTTTGGAAATCTAGCTTCACAGCTGAGTGAGAATGGAAAGACATGAGTGAGTTTCTTTGCTTTCTGAAACAAATATTCATTCCCACAATATCCGAGTCAAACATTAACAGTAATGTCTTACTCTAGGAGCCCATAACAACACGAAAGGTGAATGTGCAGATTGAGAGTATTCAGCTTTTAGAAAAAGACAATAAGGGTGATGCCAGCAGTATGTCAGGGAGGTCTTCATCACCTTGTACCAAAGAAGCTCATGTCACCCAGCTCTGCACTGTCTAGGAGTAAAGAACAATTTCTTTGTTGCTTTCATCTGTTTCTTTAGTTTTGTTGTTCTTTATTTATGATCTCACTGGCCATGTCAAGATGACAAGCTGTCCTGAAAAGAAGGACATCATGCCAGTTAGGATAAGAAAACTTTCACCAGAGAAAGGATGATGAAAAAATCAGCACAGTCCAAATCAAGTCCCCCTCTTCAGAAGGAAAAAAAAAAAAAAAGAGGCAGTAAACGCAATATTTCAACAAGCCATTTTTGCCCTAGCAAAATGAAATGAAGCAATGAAATGTTTCTTCCATATTCATGAACTGCCTAGCACAAATCTGAGGAATCCCCACAGCTCACATGTGAGGAAAGGAGGGGGCTGAGGCACATCCCCTCCTCTGCAGGTACAATCTCGTACAAGGAGGCGAGAGGAAAGATTCTGCAGCTGGAGGTGCCACATAAGACTGAGCACACTGCCCCATGTCAACTTCACAGAGCAAAGCCAACATATTAATAGATACAGAGAAAAAAATACCAGTCAAATGTTTGCCAAAGCTCTTGTAAGAAGAAGGACCTGTTCCAAAAAAGGTTATTCCACAACTAGTTCATCATAGGAGCAGACTGATAATCTGGTGAACTGCAAGGACAATCTGTTTCCGAGGATGGAGTTAGTAAAGCTTCTGAAATGGCCCACTGGTGAACAGACACTGATGTTAACCCTGTAATAGCACCACAGCAACAAAAATAGAGAACCATTATGCACCAAGGAGTACAAACGGGTGAAGAGCTGACGGATTTATTAATATTTCTTTTGAAGTGAGCCAAAAGCAAATGTGAATTTCAAACACTGCCCCTCAGCTGCATCTCATCACTTTTAACCTTACTCATTACAAAAATCCAAATATAGTGTACTGATCTTAGAACTTGCATTTGCAATTCACTGGTCACTGCGTTAAGATCTCAAGTGCTAGCAGAACTCAGGTATGTTTTTATTTATCAATTTACACATGCCAATCATAGACTAAGGCCTGGAAGAGAGATTTTCTTTTTTGTAGAGTGGGCCACAAACAATATAGGGGACCTCTTCCCCTCTGCTCAAGAGAGCAATATATTGCCATCAAATCCTGCAACAGTTTCCTTGAGAAAAGACAAGCTATACATACTTAAAAGCTTGTTGACATGACTCAGTCCCTGGACAGTAGTCTTCCTGTGGATACACGTGCATATGGGAGAGTCCTTCTCCCATTGTCTTCAGCCACCTGTCACTCTACTGCAGATACCAGACACTCTTCTTCCTCATCCCTACTACATCCTGAAAGGCAAGGATCTCCCGCAATTGCTTCAGGCAAAAATCAGCTGGGTTAGTTTAAATAACTTGGTAGTTCAAGCTAAGCCAGTCCCTCTGGGTTTTAATTCTTCTAAGACTTGTTCTATCTAAAGTTTCCACAACAGTTTGACTGCTTCAGTTGGGGGTGTGATGTTTTACCTGTAAAATTAAAGTGGTAGCTACGGATGTACTTACACTGATAAAAAATATTTCACAACACAGTAGTTCATTTCTCCTTTGTGCTGTGAATACCTGCAGCAGTGGAAACACCTTTGCACTGCCACTAGAACATCCATGTAGACTTTCTGAGGCTCAACGAGGTCAAGTGCCAGGTGCTGGACCTGGATCAGGGCAGATCCCTCTATCAATACAGGCCGGGGGATGAACAAATCGAGAGCAGCCCTGCTGAGAAGGACTTTGGGGTGCTGGTGGATGAGGGGCTGGACATGATCCAGCAATGTGCTCTTGCAACCCAGAAAGCCAACTGTGCCCTGGCCTGTATCACAAGCAGCACAGCCAGCAGGTTGAGAGAGGGCATTCGGCCCCTCTGCTCTGGTGAGACCCCACCTGGACTGCTGCATCCAGCTCTGGGGTCCTCAACACAGGAAAGACATGGACCTGTTGGAGCAGGTCCAGAGGAAGCCACAAAAATGATCCAAGGGCTGGAGCGCCTCTCCTATGAAGACAGACCGAGAGAGCTGGGGCTGTTCAGCCTGGAGAAGTGAAAGGTCTTGACAGACCTTATAGCAGCCTTTCAGTACTTAAAACAGCCCTAAAAGAAAGATGGGGAGGGGCTCTTTATGAGTGTAAGTGATAGGACAAGAGCTTATGCTTTTAAACTAAAAAGAAGAAATTTTTTACAGTGAGGGTGGTGAAACTGGACTGGGTTGCCCAGAGAGGTGGTAGATATCCCATCCTTGGAAACATTCCAGATCAGGTTGGACAGGGCTCTGAGCAACCTGATGTAGTGGAAGATGTTCCTGTTCATTGTAGGAGGGTTGCACTAGGCGAGCTTTAAAGGTCCCTTCCAACCCAAACTATTCTATGATTCCATACCAAAGAGATGATGCCATTTTTAGACTTCTGCTTTCAAACCAACATAGTCAAAGTAGCTTGTAAAAAACCACACCCTGCAAGCAGTCTTGTTCAACTGTGTCCTGCCTCCTCCTTCATCCTTTGTACTGGTCCCCACTCCATATTCCAGTCCTTGTGTAAGTAAGCAGCTTCTTAGGTGCTCTGCCATGGGCATCTGCAGATGTCACAATGCAGGGAAGGCAAGGGTGGGGATGTGCCCAGGTGACAGGAGCCCTCACTTTGATGGCCCCCACAAAGCAGTGGGACCACATCCCTAGTGGTTTTTATTCAATGCAGCCTGCCTTTCCCCCTCTCCCTCGTACTGAGCAGGTGCATTTTCCATCATTCAGCACAAACATGGGCAGTGTAAATATGAAAGGGCAGAGAGCAAGGAAACTTTTCTCCTAGGTTCTCAGTATCACTTTAGTAGGTGATTTTTTGGGGGAGACATGTGAGCACATGTTGTTTGAGCCAAAGAGAAGCTGGTTGCTATAAGCAGGATGTGTGCATGTTCAGTAAGATGAAAGCAAACCCCTCTGTCAAGAGCAGTGCCAGATACATTTCCCTACCAGCAGGCACAAGAGTGGCTTGGAAGGACGCATTTTAAGAGGGTGAGAAGATACCAATGCACCATTTCAGTCCTGGCATCCCCATCACAGCTGCCAGAAAGGAGCTGCCAGATGGGGCTGTGGGGAATGAGTACAAATTTTTCTGCTGATTATCCAGACAAGACCACCATGCATTTCATTGGAGGCTTTGCAGTCATAGCCAGTGACTTGGAAAGTGAGGTTATACATCCTAAGCCATCCAGCCTGGCTTTTAGATTTTATAGTTTTTAATTTAGATTCTCTTGATTAATCCTTCTATCTTTCTTTCCTGCTGTGCTGGAAACTGCAATATATCACGGGCAGAAAACAGAACTGAGGGGGAGTGTAGGAAGGGAAAAAGAACAACAGATCTACAAAAGTGATCAGGTCAACCAAAGCAGGCAACAAGAAGAAGAATACAAAATGTCAGCAGTGAAAGTGGAGGCTGAAGGGACTGGCAGGGCAGCAACGCTAGCAGTGGGATGTAGGGGTTTTCAGCAGAAGACAATCTTTAAAACAACAAATTAATTCAGGGCATTGTCATAAAATACTCCCTGTACAGAGGGTGACACAACTCTCCAAACATGGGTGGAGAACAAGCTCTTCACTCAAGCTACAGCTATAGTCACCCCCGAAGCTTTTCCACAAAGGGCAGAAAGGGAGACAGAAGTGAACAGGCCAAACATTGGCAACGAGTCCTAACTCCACCTGTGTTTTAGCTATTGGCAAGGAAATGTTCATCCAGCAGAATACAGTGGATTTTTATCAGAACTGTTTTTTCAATACATCTGCAATATCCAAAAATTTTTTTTAAAAAAACTATTTAAATTTTACACTGGCACCTTCTTACTAATCAAGCTGACACCCCTCAAGAAAACCCAGTAGTCACATGCAGCAACTTTATTTATTGTATGTAGTGGTTTTCTTACAACCGAAACTCCTGACATCAGGTGATTGACTGGAAGCTAAGATTATCATTTTAGTGAGAGGAAAGGAAGAAAAATATAAAAACTAAACCTTATAATTGTGGAGAAGCATCTATAGATGAGCAAAAGTTTCAAAATACAGAGAAGTTTAAAATAAACCAAAAGCATTATTATGTTTAAAATTTAGTGGATTTTTTTGTTTTAATAAACATCGCTGTTTTAAGACTAGATTTTGACTATCTATAAGTTGCAACTCACTTCAAACAGACTAATAAGGTCTAACACAACGAATCTGCTTCTCTGCAGTTTTTGACTACTTGACATTTCAGAACAACCTACACCAAACTTCAGTTTCAGTATTTGGAGCCTCTGAGCTAAAAGGAAACAGCAAGAACCTACACCTTATCCACCACCCCTTCTTACCAACTCTCAGATGAGGAACCACTTTAAAACAAATATTTTCTATGAATAGTACAAAGAAGGGAAATGAGAAAGATGGGATGTCTAAAAAAATTATCTGAGAGTACAGAGAGAACTGGCATTGTCTAGTCTGAGGAAAAAGAGGGGATGTAGGACAACAGTCTTCAAATTCATAAAGTCTGTCATGGAGAAAAGTCAATTTTCTGTATTCGTGATCAACAGAGAAGTAACCAGCTCAGATCACAGAGAACACAATTCCAGTTGGGTAGCTGGGGACACTTTCTAATGATAAAAATAGCAAAGCCCTGGAACATGCTGACCATGAAGATTTCAATATCAGAGGCTTTTCCACATAGGTTAAACAAACACCTTTTGAGAATGACATTGGTACAGTTGATCCGCCTCAGGGTAAGGAGATGGACTGCATGATCCTCCGAGGTCCCCTCCAGCCTGAGCTGCCTATGACTGCACGAATTTTAACAGCTCGACTTGATGATCTTGAATGTCTTTTTCAACATAAATGACTCTATGTTTCTATAAATTGTTTATTAAACTAAAAATACTTCCCCTTTAAAAATGCTCTGCCATATAATATGAAATAACCTCTGAAAACAAGCTGTTTTGTGGGAGAAATATCCTTTGCAAATAATTTTTCTTCAGTAACAAAAAAAAAAGGAGGAATTTTCTGTTTTTCTTCTTTATTGTAGCAACAATATTTACTCATTGGTCTCATTCCTGTAGCAAAGCAAAAGGCCTACAGAGCATTCCCTTTAATGAAAACAAAAGCTTAAAATGACTACTCTCTCCTTCCCTAATATTTTGGCTGGTTTTCAGATCACTTGTGGGCGTCTTACCTGCTCCCCCCTCAGATTATCTCTGTCCTCACAACAGCTATATAACACGGTAACTCTTCCCTTTAGTGTCATTTTCAGCTCTCTGCTATGCTGTGATAGAAAATATATGTCCCAATTGCATTTATAGCTGACCTTCCCCCCACCTGAGGATTGATGACGCCTCTCCCTAAAACACTCTCTCCTGATTTTGCCTGCATGGATGTAGAAGAATAAAATGGAAAAAGATCATCCAGGCAGTGGTAAATGAGATTTCAGAATGGGAATATGCCAGAAACTCATCCCAGTTCCAGGAAGACAGGCAGGAAATGCCAGAATACTCAAGCCCAGGCAGTGATCTGCAATCGTGATTCGGTCGAGTACGTGGAAGCATTTGTCAACAGTAATATGAACTGATGGCATGTTGTAGCAAAACCCATCAAAGGTGGACAAGTTACCCCTGTCATCCCCAAAACCTGGCAAATGAATATGAAAACTTCTCTCAGTCATAAGTTCAGCCCAGCTCTGAAATATTACAGGGACTGTACCACAGTCTTTCTCTCTCTTCCACTGAGAAAGAAATGGAGGGCTCAGTGAATTCTCACCATCACAACACAGTGGTAGAGGAGACTTTTCTTTCCAAAAGTGCCAACTTTCTTTTAAACACACTTGTGATGAGCAGTAAGAGAGGATGCTACTCAGCAATGTGTCAAGACCCAGCTCCACCCTCCCAGGAGAAGTTCCATCCAAATACGGAGGGCACAAAGGGCCAAGGGATAAAAAAGAAAGGACATTTGGATAAAAATAGTTTAAGATAAGTGAGAAGATGAGGAGCTAAATGGTGAAGCTGTTGTATTCACCACCAGAGATGTGACATGGTAAATGCTAGCACCTTTGCAAGTTCATAACAAATCTTAGTTGGGGAGCAAATAGTTTGAAAGAGAGTACTTAGAGGTTAGAAAAATATGGTAAGATGCACAAGGGATTATAAAAGCAGGAGACCTTCCAGGCATCCACGCTACCTCTCAACCAGTCAGGATTATTTCCCACTATTCATTAGTAATGTGTTGCACTTACAAAAAAAATTGTTTCAAATACATTATCTTTATTGTAGGGCTCCTGAATAGCTAGGTTCATGGAGGAAAGAGTGAAGAGATTTAAATAAATTAAGTGAACACTGGTTTCTAATTGTTCTTAAAGACTTCTGCATCTACTGTAATGAGTGCATCTGACACTCAGGAGGTAGCTGCTGCTCTTTGGAGGACAGTACATTTTGGACAATTGCCCTCTTGAGGGAATATTGAAACAACTAGTCCTGAAATAGCTGTGTTGTGTCAAAGGCATCACACTGATCAGATAAACCTTAATGTTTTCAGAAAAATCACTGTGTTCGTATGTTGCTGAAGCATGCACTTAGAGTCTTCTGAACAGGACATGCCCTTTTTGGTTCTAACAGCTTTAGAGAGCCCAGAGGAAGGTCTCATGCCTTTCATTAATATTGCTGTAGTCCTTTGACTAAAATACATAGAATCATAGACCTGGTTAGTTTGGAAAATACCTTTAAAAACCCTGAGTCCAACTGTTACCCCACATCGTGGTTTAGGAATGGTACTCCCCAATTTAGTGTTCCCATTGAGACTCTCCAAGCCATGCGCTACTCATGGGTGGCTGGGGAGGAGAATTGGAGGCACAGAAGGTAAATATCACCAGTTGAGATAATAACAATTTACTGGAAACGGCAAAGAGATAAGAAAACAAAGAGTAACAGCAAGAATATTAATACCAAAAGTGTGCAAAAGAGTGGCATAGAATAACCTCCGGGTCCTGGCCATGCCCCCTCCTGGCTATTGCAAAAATTAATCCTGTCCTCACCAGAGGAAAACTACACGTCTTTTAAATACCTCCAGGGATGGTGACTCAACCACTTCCCTGGGCAGCCTGTTCCAATGCCTGAAAACCCTTTCTATAAAGAAAGTTTTTCTTAATGTCCAATCTGAACCTCTCTTGGCACAACTTGAGGCCATTTCCTCTTGTCCCGTCTCTTGTTACCAACCCCCACCTGGCTGGAACCTCCTTTCAGGCAGTTGTAGAGAGTTATAAGGTCTCTCCTGAGCCTTTTTTTCTCAAGGATAAATAACCCCAGCTCCCTCAGCTGCTCCGTGTAAGACGCTGCTCCTCATCAGACTCGTTCTCCAGACCCTTCACCGGTTCCATTGCCCTTCCCCAGATGCACTCCAGCACCTCAGTGTCTTTCTTGTAGTGAGGAGCTGAAAACTGGACACAGGATTTGAGGTGCAGCCTCTGTCAGCAGTGCCCAGTACTGGGGGACAGTCACTGCCCTGGTTCTGCTGGCCACACTATTGCTGACACAAGTCAGGATGCCACTGGCCTTCTTGGCCACCTGGGCATGCACTGACTCATGTTCAGCTGCTGTTGATCAACATCTCCAGGTCCTTTTCTGGCCGGCAGCTTTCCAGCCATTCTTCCCCAAGACTGTAGCATTGCATGGGGCTGTTAAGACCCAGGTGCAGGACCTGGCACTTGCCTTTATTGAACTTCATACAATTTGCCTCAACTCATCAATCCAGCCTATCCAGATCCCTCCGCAGAGCCTTTCTACCCTCCAGCAGATCAACAAAAAAACCCAACTTGGTGTCATCTCCAAACAGACTGAGGATGCCCTTTATGCCCTTGGCCAGATAATTGATAAAGATGTTCAAGAGGACTGGTCCCAACACTGAGCCCTGTGACTCAACCCCAGCACTGGCTGTCAACCTAAGGAAGTGAATGGAAAAAGAACCTTTCCCGATTAATGTCACCTGGTGGATAAGCAGCCATTACAGATTATCATGCATTAAAACCAGCATTTTAGAAATGCAGAGTTGGCCTTACCAGCCCTAGAGAATGGAGGTATCTGTGGGTGAAAATACTATTTCAATGAAATAACAAAAGTTTGGTTTTAACTTTGAGTGATTTTCCATGAAGCATTTCACCTCAGCATCTTTCCTCCAATGGCCAGGCAGAGCACTGGCAAAGATCACTGCTCTACCTCCTGAACAGTTTCAGCCTTTTTCTTTGGAAGCACTCCCTCTTGCAATGAGCCTGATTGGAGACAGAGAATGCAGATGGGTGCTGCCAAGGTAAACTCTAACTTCAGGGACAGTCGGAGCAGTCACATAGGAAGGAGAAATGCAGATTCAGGGTCTGTTTCGCTGTTCTCCCATGTCCCTAGATCTAGCTCATTAACAATCCCTCTGAGTTCTCTCTCTATAAAACTTCAAGCAGTTTTTCATGTCATTCTCATGCACAGTAACAAAATGCTGTAAATTGCACAATATGGCAAAGTCAAAACAAGCTCCCTCTCCTCCTTAACCTTTCCAGCAGCTTTTCTATCTGCAGGAAGGGGTGGAGAGGTGGAGGGCTGCTCCCCCTCCTTGCTCTTGTTTTGCCCTCAACCTCCCATAAGCTACTGACAAATATCAGATTGCTGGCTCAGCTGGAGCATTCACTAAACAAGAGATAAGGATTACTTATATAGGGACTCTAAACCCATCATCAAAATGTCTATAATTGCAGGAGAAACCAGCTGTCCAAAATGCAGAGGTCTCAGCTGACTTTTGCCCACAGCCTGCGGCTTTTGCTTTCACCTCCCCCTTGTACTTGTTCAAAGAGAAGAAAAAATCCTCCTTTAGCTCAATTAATGGGGGCCATTTCCTCTGGTAGTCTATGTCTCCCAGTAAGAGAGCAAGCATCCGCCAATTAACTACACAAAGACAAGTACAAAATCCCAGATTTTGAAAGGTTATCAAAGGTGATGCCTCTGGTACAAGACTTGCCTCCCTACCTACTTCTACAGATAGTGCAAAGCACTTCATCTTTCTCCCTTTGCTCTATAGCTTGGCTTATCCAAGGTCTACCAGACACACATTCTTACAATGAACTTTTCATCAGAAGCAGGGCTTTTGCCAGGATACACAAATACAAGAGCAGGCCTAAGCTACCTGTCTGCCAATATTGCCTTGTTGCACTGTCCCTCTCTTCATGATATACTTTGCTTTCTTTGCACCCAACAGTGACCTAAACTGCTCAGCTATGAGATCTGGACTAGTATTTCCAGCAACTCATAAAAGCCAAAGTCAGGCAATAGCGCCTGTGCTTTGATATGTCAGAAGTGCTTGATCTCAGTAGCACGCCAGCCCGCCTATGAGTAACAAGGAGTCATTTTTCATATACTTTCACAGAAAGGAGGATAAATGGAGGTTCACGCCTGATAAAGCAGCCATCTCAGCCTGTGATTGAGTCATGACAGCTTCTTCAACCATGATAGCATGGTATTAAGGAATTCTATTTCTATGCCCCTCTATTTTTCCTCTGCAGTTTCATTTTACATTTTAAGTTCAGAGTTTTATTGGGTTTTATTTCTTCAGCTGTTATAAAAAACTATGGATCATTTGTACCTCTTGAAATTCCCAATGACCAGTACAGTCTGTCCTGATTGATGCTGATTTTAAGTTGCTTTGCAGAAACTAAGTAAATGACAGACTATGAACAGAAAGGAGTAATTAAAGAGGACAGAGAGCCTGAAGGCTGCAAAAGTGGCCATTAATCAGATGAAAACTAAATCTCCAGGTTAAAAAACATGCATGAAAGCTCGTCATAAACAGCTGGTTTATGCACAACTGAGATAAGGGGTTAACAGACCATCAGTGTTATTAGTGAATTAATTATCCATTAATTATTTCATTAATTATTATTAATTACTGAAACATATTTCACCCTAACTCATCTGAAGAAAAGAATGTCATTTCTGGCCAACATTTCACTCCTTGTGCCACCCAAAGCAGCGACAGACTGACAGAGCTGCAGTGAAGGTAAATGAAGAGCAGAAAGCCATCCAGAAACAGCCACTGTTCTCACACTGTATTGTATGCATCCATCATATGGCAAGATAAGAAATGGAAAAGCAACTTCCTGTTCTTGTGAACAAAAATAGACATTTGAGTTTGGGTGTTACAGCTGTAGTGTTCTCCCACTCTCAGCTCTGTGCCTCTTTTTCCATACCACCCACAACACTCAGAACAGCTTCCAATTTCCTTTTTACCTAATGACCTAAATCTCCACGGAACCTATTTTCCCCTTGAATCCTTCCTACATCTGCCAGATTTGGCCTAGTGTCTTTGCACTATTTCACGGCCAAAAACATCATCCTGGCACTGGTAAACTACCTGAAAGAGTAGCATTTCCTCACATAATCCTCTATGTGCATTTATGCAGTGCTGTATGCAGTGGGAATCTTGAGGAAGACTTCCCGCATTACTTCCCGCATTCCTATAGCATGCACTCTTTAGATTTCATTACAAAGAGCCCTAATCCTCACACAGTCATGCCTAAATCTGTCTGCTGCTACAGCTATGACACCAGCACGGTGATGAAGCAGCTGTGTGGGGGGAGTCCAAAGAAGTACAGCAAGCTTCTTTTCTGCTCAACATGCATTTTGTCTCCCTCACACTTATGTTACTTGCAGAAAAGCAAATAATTCATGGTCTCAAATATATATATGTTAATTTTGCTGTTAATGTTATTATTAATGTTTAATTAGTCTTTGCTCTGAAGATGAAAAACAGTGAAGCACATAAGTTAGGCTCCTGCAATTACTGTGATTGCACTCACAAAACCAGCTAATTGCACTTGCAAATTACAACTTAGCTATTTGCACATGTACTTCTGCAGTCTGCCGGCACCACCATGATAACTGTGGAGAGAGCCTGGAAAAAAAATAGGGGGAATTATAGTAATTCTCTGGACAGTTATTGGGGCTTTGTTTCCCTTAACACACACTAGGATTTTCTGATTCTGTAGGCATGGCACAAGAGTTTTCAGATGATTGCACCCCCTGATGGATGTGAGACCTGGAGCTGTCCCAGGGGCTGTGGGCCCCAGGAGGTGCTGTTGTGGTGACCCTCAGCCAAAAAAAGCAAAGAGAGGTCTCCAGGTGAGGTGGTGGGCATGGGCCTTCTCTCCCCACTGTGCCAGCCTTAAGGGGAATTGCTTCTCCCCCTCCAGATGTGAAGTCCAGCAGGCTCGTCTCCTCTGTGGTGTATCCACACTCATGAAAGGCTGCTGGCCCTCAGCCTCTGCTCTCAGTGTTCAGCTGTTTCCTAGCACTGCGGTGGCCCGAAAGCTGTGTGTAGGGTGAATGAGCTTGGTGAAGCACAAAACAAAGCTCTCAGGCATGACTTCTGCAGAACTCATATCTTGGGCTAAATGACTGTTGTAAAATGGTCTTTTTGGGATACTTGCGCACACTTTTCAATCTGACACAGCATGCTCAGAAACTCCACCATGTCCTTTAGGAAGGCAGCGACACCAAGGTAGCTTTGGGCCTTTACCTCTTTCATCTCACCACGGCCTCAGGAGGAACCGAGCATTTGTACAGTGCACAGGTAGCACACTTAATTGCTCGGAGCTCCCTGGTGTCTCCATCTGGCAACACCTGAACCCTTCACAGCAATGCAGAAAGGACTGGACTCATCAGTTGCCTGAAGAAGCAATGGAGAGAGTGCAGTGTCCCTCTGGCACAATTCATTCATATTTGACCAGCTATTTGACAGAATATTAAAAAAGGTGTCAATAGTTGTTAATTTTTGCTGATGATTCCTTATGAAATGCACATTATCTGGATGTCTGAAGGTAGCAGGAACAAAAGGGTTGATCAAAACCCTTTTTTCTGAGGAGAGGATTTCAGTATGTCTGTTTTGAAGCAGTCATGTTCTTTAACAGCAGCAAGGCCTTCGAATCCTTTCCCCTCCCCCTTACAAAATTAAACATTTGCTTGTTTTTCTAATCTTGCTACAGACAGCCTCCACGGGTCACGCACAGAATTGAGGACATGATATTAAAATCAATCTGTCCCGCATACTCATTTGAATGGAGGGAAAAAAACAAAGCCACTGAGCAGAACTGCAGGACTGGAATAAAAACCAATAAAGTGCCCCCTCTCTAATTTCTCTGAAGGTCTTTCTAGAGTTTTATTCCCAACAGTGCTCCTTAGATGCCTCGGTTTGCCTGCAGAAACACTTGATATTTCTGTAGTGCAAATCAAAGTGAATTAAACATTAAAGCACTGTGATAGCATAGTAGGTCTGCTATAGGAGAGAAACTGGTTAATGTGGCACTGAAGTTTATGAAGCAGTGGACTGGACTTCCCCTCCCCTCCTTCTCTTTCTTCAGATGTATTTACTTATTTATTAGTTTCATTCATGCATCCTTCAGTGCAAAGCAGAGAAATCTTTTTCCAGTATAAATCTCCAGTTATGTTGGTCTGGCACTTTGAATTTTCTGCATATTGCATGACACAGTTGCACACACACGAGCTATGGGACACGCTGCATTCTGATGTGTCCTTGCAAATGGTGCTTTCAAATACTCCCTCATTAAAAGGCAGCACATTAACCGAAGGATCCCAAACACTGCTCAGAAGAGGAATCCCTCTTCCATTAATGGAAAGCTAAGGGATGCATAAACACCCACTACTTGAACAACATCACTACCAATCGTCTTCCATTCCAGGACATAAAAAGCATCAAAGTGATGTTTTATTCTCAGGTGAGACCCTGGAGCACCTTGTACTGACTCCCATTCTCTCACCTGACTCACAATGGAGCTGGTGAGCTGACCAGAGATAACAAGCTGTTTTCTGCAGTCAGCTTTCTGCCTGGCTCCTTCCCCTGCTCCCCCTTTCTTGACCATAGACACTCCCTGATTGCTTTCCCTTGGCCCCTTGGCCAACCCTGCAAGATTCTAAAATGAGAGAGAAGCAAGGACTTTGTCATGCCAAGGGGAGCCGGCACTCACCCAGGTACCAAAGGGTCTACAGTGGCTCCACACTCAGGTGTAGGGAAGAAGAGTTTGGCATCTGCACAGACACAACCACAATCTGCACACAACCACAGCAAGAGTTGGAGCTTCCAGAAAGAAATGAAAGAAGTAATTCACAGGAGCACACTTGAGAGCTAGCACAGAGAAATAATTCTTAAAGCCAACTAAAGGGAGAGACTCTAGCCAGGGCCTTGACTTCTATATAGTAGAAATCTGCACTTCAATTAAGCCCAGAGGAAGTTTATCCACTGGAGCTGAATAATGAAACCATCATTCAAAATGATTTCATGTAACTTTTGCGGTCGGTTGTGGATTTTTCTTTTCAAGAGAGAAGCTGCAAGGCAGTTTAAAGCCCAGCTGCATTAAGGTTCATGGGGGCTAGGTCATCTGGAGAAGCTCTAATTCCCTCTGGGCATTTTGATGATTCTGACTCCCCTCCCACACATTTCTGTCTCTCTCTTTTAGCATGTTACATCCATGGCTATCAAGCCCTGACCAGCAAAGGCTGGGCACATGAACGTCATTCACATTCCATCCTCATCCTATGTAGGAATATTTAACAGGTTATCTAAAGATGCTTTTGATTAACTGTTACATTGGACAAAAAGTTCAAAGCCTCCTTCAGCACTGGTGATCCCATTCCTGGCCCTGTTTTCAAACTGCAGACCTTAAGTTCACAGCTACCTTTACTTCAGAGGGATATTTTTGCATCATCAGAGAGATTGCTCTACATCCCTGTTATGGTCTTCCCTGCAATGCAAAGAGGAGATGCAGCATGTATATGTATGTGTCTGAACAGGTGTACCTATATATCTGGGCCATCACCTGTCGAACACCTCAGCCAAGTAACATTCAGCCATGTTCCTCAGGAGAGGGCAGAGTACTTGTACTCCCACTGTCACCAGGAACAGACCTAACACATACTATTTTTGGAAATAATATTTCCACATTGGAAAGGAGAGGTGGGAAGGACATGGAAACATCCCAGGTGAGTGTTTCTTTTTATTTTCAAGAGATAAACACACAGAACTCCTCTGGAAGCAAGCCAAAAAGCTCATAAACAACCTTGATCAGAAACTGGCAGTTTAGGTTCATTTTTTCCCCTGTCATTATTATTTTGAGGACAAAGTCTTGTGGAACATTGAGGAAAACAAGCATCAAATGTGTTGTAGTGATACTGATGTGAAGACAAGATGAAATTTTATATCGTGAGTTCATCTTCTCTCTTTCAAATATTCTGTATGCATTGTCCCTCCATCTTCACTTCCTTTGAGAGCACAGCCACAGCAAGCACATGCTATCAATTAAAATCCTTAGCTTCTTCTGCTCTGATTTCTGACTATAAATATGACTATGCCTAGGCAAGATGAATGGGTACATCGTTGATTTAAACAAGTGCTTCTTTGATTGATAAGCAGCTTAAATGGCCTTCACTGCCTACTTATTTTGATTTACATTAAGTGCCCAAACTCCTCTCTAACAACAGAGCCTCTTTGATCCAGGTATTAGCCGATATGTATGAAAAAACTCCCCTACGAGTTTTATAATCTAAACACTCATGAAAAGTTGAGATACAAAGGAGTGAACTAGCCTTCTTGCCACCCAGAGCAGGCTACTAGCCAGGCACAGAATATATTCCATATGTCCTGTCTCTCAACAGGGATGGTGGCATCTTGCCACATTGCTGCAAGCTCTGCTACAGCTTTCACCAATACTGCTCAAGGTTCAGGTTGACCCAGCGAAGCTGGCTCTTCTCCACTACATTATGAGAAGCTGGAGGTCTATAAAAAACTTACTGTTTCTTTCTCCCTTTCACTGGTTGGCATTATCCCTCAAGAGAGGTCCTGCAACTAACCAAAAAAATTAATTACTTGCTTAAACAGAGGACACAAAAATATAGAAAAGTGTAGGTATAGAGATTTGAGGAGAGCTTGTTTAAGCTTACCAATCTAGGTGTTTAACTTTGGTTTTGAAGTGTTCTCTCTGAATGAAGGGGTTTTTTGACAGGAAATGTTTGGCTTTTTTCCCCTGAAAATCAATTCTAAGAAAAGCCTGTATACTCCTCTGGCAAACTGCTGATTTAGAGAGCAACAAGAGGATAATAATGATCTGACACCACCCTCTCTCAAGAAAAAACAATAAAAAAGCAAGTAACTTGATTCTCCAAGACACTGATGTGTGTAGTGTGGCTAGTCCCCTTTTTTCACCCCTGTAATCACTGCACTTCTCAACAGTCAAGGACATGAATTTTTACTGAGAACATTTCAAAAGGCCTCCTGATGTCCTACCCTCCTGAAGGGCAGCAGCTCCCTGCACACATGAAATGTCTGCTGAAGCTCAATTCCAGCTAAAGGTTTACATGCCATTTATATCCCTGCACTGAACCTACCTCTTTTTTCCCCTCAAGCAGCACCTCAGGTTTCATCCTCTTTCCTTACTGTATTCTTCTTCCCTTCCATTGTTAGCATCCTAACCTGTCACATTAGGCCCAAATAACACCCAGCTGTGTTCATTTGCAGCAGTGATGCTTCATGACGTGTTAGAGCCCATGCCGTAGAACAGAACTAGATGAAACTATACTTCTGCTATAACATCATGTACGTGACATCTGTAGACCAAAGCACTCCATATGTAAATTGTGGAAAAGCACTAAGAACAACTTAGGCCCACCTTTATCTCAGACAGGATCTGTTTTGCAGTGTAGTTGCAGCATGAGTTTAAGATTTCTTACCCTGTTTATCTTCAGGAATTACCCAGCTCCAAGAAATTTTATACCGGGAAAATCTAGTTTAATAATCAATCATATGAAAGCATCTGGTTAATACAGCAAAGGCCATATTTTTTTGTCAGTAGTTCAGAACTCAGTGCAGAGGGACAGAAGCACCAGAAGCTTTATTTAAACTGCCCTCTAGATAGAACTCACCAGACTTATTTAGCATGAGCATAACTGTGACAGATAAATAAAGCATGCTGCATATGACAGTATTACATGAGTTAATGAAAATTACTTTAGAATCACAGCATTGTAAAATGGTTTGGATCGGATGGGACCCTTAAAAAACATCTAGTTTTAACCTTCTAATTGACCAGGTTGCTCAAAGCCTCATCCATTCTGGCCTTCAGCACTTCCAGGGATGGGGCATCCACAGCTTCTCTGGACAACCTGTTGCAGTAAATCACCACCCACACAGTAAATAGTTTCTTTCGTAATAGCTAATCTAAATCTACCCTTTGTCCTATCACTACACACCCTTGTAAAAAGTCCCTCTCCAGCTCTCCTGTAGACCTCTCCTAGGTACTAGAAAGTGCTATAAGGTCTCCTCAGAGCCTCTTCTCTTCTCTTCTCTTCTCTTCTCTTCTCTTCTCTTCTCTTCTCTTCTCTTCTCTTCTCTTCTCTTCTCTTCTCTTCTCTTCTCCTCTCTTCTCCTCTCTTCTCCTCTCTTCTCCTCTCTTCTCCTCTCTTCTCCTCTCTTCTCCTCTCTTCTCCTCTCTTCTCCTCTCTTCTCCTCTCTTCTCCTCTCTTCTCTCTTCTCTTCATCCATCTTCATAGGAAAAGTGCTCCAGCACTCTGATCATTTTTGTGGTCCTTCTCTGGACTCATTTCAACAGGTCCATGTACTTTGCAGGAGTGATGATGGAACTGTTTGTTCCATTGACAAGGTCTTTGTCAGCCTGAGTTTCAAATGCTGCAACTCCCATTTAAAAATACAAACAAAACCATAAAAGGCACAAGAAACACGGGCACCACTATGACAGGGTTTTATGATTATAATGGGAAACAGGAAATACTTTCATAGGCACAAATCTGGGAGACACTGAAGGGAGAACTTTAAACTATATGCACATGCTTTCCAGGGATACAGACCTTTTTAAAGTACATTTCCAGCATTCCATTATCGAAAACCTTCTAAAATATTCAGACATGATTAGATCAAACATTTCCCTACAAAGCCCAACGAATGAGGTATGGCATTTCAGCTGTCTGAAAGACATGATTGCAGAGTGAAGCCTAGGGGAGGAGAAGAGACTTTAAGCTTCACTGACATATACTCCATATAAAAGGCATGCTAGGCAGACTTTTTGGGTCAGTGGTAATCAGCAAGAACATTAAAGACTACATGTACTGTAACCATGGAAAAAATCTATTTATTCTCTAATAGCAGAAGCAGTCACAATGGTTGTGGTGAGCAGCCAAGTGAGGGGCCACTTACTCTCCAGCCGACTTCTACCGAAGCCAATGGTGCTACAACAACTACACCAGTGGTGAAGTCAGCTTGTCAGACCCCAAGACACCACTGTGCTCTTAAGCTGCATAGGCACACTCTGGTTTGGCACCACCTGGTTAGGAGACAGATTCAGCACAGACAGATCTAACGAAGATGTTCCTCCCCAAAAGCACGTCAGTGAATGTAAAAGGGCACTGATGATCAGTATTGAACAAATGTGTCACCAGCCCCCTGACTCACACACTAAGGAAAGCTGTTGCACTTTATGAGGTGCTTGGTGTTGCTAAAATCAGATGTCAAGAGGCTCAAATCCCTTGCTCAGGTTTATATTCTTTTCTTGTTGCTCTGTTTGAAGTTCTTGAGCTGTTAAAAGCAAGACAGTCTTGCTGACTGTCAAGTCATTCAAATCCCAGATTTCATTTCCCATTAAAACAGTGCACAGTGACAAGAAACAGATCCTTATTTTACTCCAGCAGAGTTCTCCCCTCAAATTAATCATTCACACTCTGAGCAATTAAAGAAAATGAAATCTATACACATCACTTGGATAGATACTGCACTTGAGTATATGTAAACAGGCTCCAGCTTGTTTGAATGAGATTTTAATTACCTTATGATCTACTGGAATTCTTATGTGGATGACATAGGGCCATTTCCCAAACTTAAAACATACAATTTCAAAATAAGACCCATTCCTTCGAAGTAGACCCCCAAATAACCAGACAGTCTCTTCAGAGGTTGTTCTTAGGTGTGGCCGGCTTAAAGGTTTATATCTCTGTTAAACGCACATTAAGGAAAAATATCAGGACTTTGACATGAGTAAGAAAGGACAGAGGCTATCAATATTCTTTCAGCAAAGAAAGATCCTTGAAATTAGTTTGAATACTCCCTCCTTCTGCTTAGTCCTCTCTAACCTCTGTCTGGCTCATCACTCGATGCTACCTTAGTCAAGAGGCACAAGGGGCCCAAAGCAAGTTTGATTTTAAGTAGTATTGACAGCAACAGTCTCAGGAGGAGAATCAGGAGGAAACTTCATGAAGAGGTCACTTGAGGAAAATCCATAAAATCTTCCACTGCATGGTGAAGACTTGCTCCCACCAAGGACCCAAAGGGTCTGGCTCCAAACTCTGTAAAGACCTTGCAAGACCACCTCATACACAGAGTCACAACTTGTGTCTCCTGCAAAGCCATCTGACAGGAGGATGCTACAAGTGTCAATATCCGCCTGTTTGTCCCAGAGTCTTCATGATGGGCACAGCTACTTTTAAGAGGAAAGCAAGGAAGCAGTCACTTGGCACCCAGTGTGTGGGGAAATATCCAGCCAGACAAACAGAGCTAAGGAATGCAGCAAATAATTCAATACAAAATCCAGAAGCCTGAGTTTTAGCAGGTACCTGGAGCTTCCACAATTCAAATTCTAATCGCACAGGCTCAAAATACAGAAAAGGATCATGGAAAACAACAGGAGAGAAATCCAAAGTTTTCCCTCAATGAATGCATATCCTAACTTTTAAAGAATGACAAAATTACCTACATGCATAGCAATTACTGACCACCTTCCCTTTCCTCTGCTCCTGGAGCCAGAGCACCTGCACACCATCACAACATTACAGGTCTAATTTAGTGTGTGTTGTGAGAATTGTTCTGTAAGACTGAGTTCGCTGTTCCATCCTGGAAGTGCTCTTGTCTTTCGGGAAGCTACGGGCTGGTGTTTGTTACCCATCAGAACCAAGATGTCAAGCATATGATGCTGCTTTTTCAGCAAGTAAAGAGGCTCTTGCTGGCATAGAAGCAAGTGAGCAGCTTTCCCAGGAGTGTTTTTGCAGGATCCCAGCTCAATATTTTTAAAAAATTTTAAAAGTCCAGGATTATGTATGATGAACAGCCGGAGAATGTTTAACATATTTTACTTTAGGTTTGGCAGGGTTTAGTAAATCATGATTTAATCACGTTCCCAGGCCATCACTGCAAGTGAACTCTGGAAATGCTCAATAAGACATAAAGAAAGGATAAACAGAAGAATGGAAAAGACATTTTACCAGGAAGGACAGAGTCATTTGTTATTCAGCTTTGGAGTGAAACAAATGTGAAGAAGTCTCAGGAATGAGAGATGAGAACAGCTGTGAAAGAACACCATGTCACCTTCCTCCCTCAATCATGGGCACGCTTCAGCTGCAAACCTGGGCTGGACCTCTGGGTGGGTGTCCCCCCTCCACACACGCAGGCACACACAGAGCTGTAGGCTCCAGAATGAGAACTGCCTGTTCAAGTAAGACTTCAGTGTCTGGAAACACTGCCAGCTTTTTCAATCAGCTAGGCAGTGCATAAGCCCAGATAAATTAAAATTAGTTCCATGCAAGTTTTGAGGAATACTGTCATATGCTTTACTGAAAATTAAGGGACAAGTCAGTGAAAGCTGTGCAACTGAGTTCAGTGGCAGAGTGTTTAGCCATCTGAGCTCTGCATTTATGTTATTTGAGCAATTTTAGTCACTGTAATAGCTAAGCCAATGCTCTGATTCTTTATTAACACCACTTGTTCATTTTTTGTGGTTTCATTACCTTCTAGAAGCCAAAGGTTTATAGGTTCTGGGCCAAATTCAGAAGCAAGTCTTGTAAAACTAATGTAAACTATACTTGCATAAATTATATTCTACAAGATCGTCTTACGTCCAAAAGAAATGGGAAAACAAACTGTTAAACAGAAGGTCAAAGTGATTATGTGTGATTTGTTGCACTAGCCACACAGTCTTCTGCCCTACTAACTGCTTGTGTGAACCGAAGAATACAAGACCCTTGCTAGGTCAGACCAACGTTCTGTGCAGCTCAGAAGCCTAATTTCAGTCCTTTGACTGGGCTTTTAGGTTACAGGACATGGTATTACACGGATGAGACAGTGCAGGATCTGGCTCCATCCACTCTACACAAATCTGATGTGGCAGCACCTCCCAAAAAATAAACAATGCCAGCAAAAGTTAACCAAGCCAAAAGAACATGCAATGACTTTTCTCCAGAGCACCCTGTTTCCAGCAATGTCTCCCTCTGGAATTTCCTGGAACAGAGCAGATGCCCCTGTCTTTATCAGCACTTAGCAGTTCTCCCTTTCATTAGTGGCCCAAAAGTTTAGGTGAGGCGCTTCCCAGTTGGCCAAGGGTTCACCTCACATAGCCTTGAACTTGTCACTTGCTAATTTGTTTTCGTGCTTCCAACAGCCCTCTACAGAAACCAACTCTCCTGGTTTCCTTGGTGACAAACTACAGCAATCCAGGCTTCTGGTCAGCAGCCTAATAGAGTAAACTTTATGTGGCTTTATTTCAACATTTCCACCTCTTTTTTTAAAAGCATTACTTTACAAGAAAATAGCATAAAAATTAAGAATTCATTTTCTGGATTCATTTTTTAACAGATTTGTGACTTTTTATATTGTAAAAAATATTTACATCACAATGCAAACATTTTGAAAACATTACTGTTTTCTGGTTTTCATGTCTCAGGTTTTTAAAGGACTGTACAAAAATTTTGGAATTTTTAGGAACAAAATTTCCATTCTAATTGTCCAATTTTTTTTCCCCACTAACTTCATCTCTCCATGTTCTTTGTGAAATCACTGTGCTGATATAAATGAGGAAAACCCTACCTAGTGTCTTTAATTTTCTCCTCTGCCCTGAAACAAACTCCTCTCCCTTCCTTAATCACGTGCAAGTTACAAAAAGGAATAAAATTATGCAAAATTTTAAAATACAAAGAAGGTTGCCAAGCATTCTCTTTCACGGGATAGCTTGAGACAAAGTAGCAACCATCCCTTCTTACCAACATAGCTAAAGCTCCTAGCAAGTAGCTAGATTGTCTTTAAAGTTTTTTTAAAGCATTCACCTTCTTGATTACTTCTAATGATTTGGCCAGAAAGATTGTTCCGAAAGTGCACAGAAGTTGAGGCGTGAGGGCTTTCTTATCTATGTGAGAATGGTATTTTTTCAAGCTTACTCTTGCTGAACATCCACACTTCCCAGGTTTTGAAGCAGGATGGCACAGTTGGCAGAATACAATGAAACCAGTCAAGAAGGTCTGTGTGAGCAGTTTACCACTAACAGTTTACCACTAACAGGGACTGCACATGGGCCGTGCTTTGAAAGTCAGACACTTGAAACTTAAATACAAGGAGCTCACAAGTCAGTTGTGATGGACTTGCACCTTAGCACTGTCACAAAAATGTCATGTTTGCAAAGTATTATCCACTTTGCCCCATGGAAACACAGGTTTCTAAAAATGAGTGACCAAATGAACAACTTTAATATGCTTTCAACTTGTCCTGTCTTGGGACTACTAGTGCTGAGTCAGATTCCTGCTAGGAACTGGCTGGATTGCTGGAAGGAAGGCATTAAAGACTGTGGTGTAAGGTAATACTCTGCATTTAAGCACATTTTAAAGGCTGCTGCCAGACATTATGATATAGGACAACCCATACCATCTTTCCAACAGGGAAAACTNATGGGATGGGATGGGAAGGGATGGGAAGGGATGGGAAGGGATGGGAAGGCAAGGCAAGGGAAGGCAAGGGCACAAATTGCACCCCCTTTTAAAATCATTCTTTGGACAGCAATGGCAATAGGCTGAAACACAAACAGTCTCCATTCAGAATTAAGTCCATTTTTCACTTCAGAATCCACACTATGAAAATCAGTGTGCTTACACATGGTCAGGACCTCAATATGATACTTCCTGCCATTGTAAGCACAGAACAAATGGCTTCAGTTCAGATACATAAGCTGAGACAGTGTGTACTGAAGCCTTTCCTCCCAGCCCTGTGGCTTGCGGTGGCTGCTGGAGCCCCAGGACAGAGAAGATGACCTCAGGGGGCAGCTCTACCCTCACCACGCCCAAAGCCAGGTCGCAGAGCCCCATGTCAGCCAAAAGTAACAGCAGCCCACGCGTTGGTTCCTTACATGCAGACAATGGCAGAGGGTATCCCCACAGAAATCACTGACAAAACTCACATGGCCAGGACATCATATGGGGTGCCTGGTGGGAGCTGAGACAACAGTGCCATTGCTTCAGCCACCTCAGAGAGAATGGGAGACACCAAAAAAAACCCCTAAAAATTAAATCAAATGGGGGATTTTGCTCTGAAGTCTTAAACTGAAAGAAAACTCCTTCAGAGAGTGATAAATATAATTTGCAGCTTTTATCTAAGCATCACCTCAAAGTATTTCCTTCTTTTCTAATTAAAATAGGGATTTGAGTGCCAGAACAATGATCTCTAGTCAAAGATTCTCACAGACAGAGGGATCACACCAACTCATTTCCTACTGGAACAATAAAATCAAACCAAGGTTTGGGAGACTAGCATTTGTTGCTATTATTCGAGCTGGCACCATGCACGCTCTGCAGTACTTTGATGTGGCTGCCTTAGGCAGCTCATAACAGGAGTAATAATATTGTAAAATATAAACAATCCCAGCTAGCAGTTTGGGAGAGGATAAAAAAAAACCACAAAAAACCCCAACCCAGAGCCCCTGCTTTTGGAGCAAGAACCAGCATACTGCCTTTCCTGTTTGCAGAGCCTGCTGAAACTAACACTAAATTTTAACAGTGCTAAGACCGTGCTCTGAACATGCTGAAAAGGGAGATGGGTGCCAGCACAGAGGCTCCCCTGAGCCAAGATGAACAATGCAGTCATATCCCGGAGTTACCCCAAGTGTCCCCCTGACTACGAGTGAAAGGGCTCTCCTGATGGCACGGGGGCTACAAAAACTTTAAATTGCCGATGAAAGTGATAATCGCGGAAATAAATTGAAGTGCTGAGAAAATATTGCTCACATTCCAACGCACCCCTGACACATAGGAGTAGATAATTTTAAAAATCATTAACCGCTTTTCAAGTGCACATGGCAATGAAAGTGAAAAAAGTGGGCACTAGAAAGAGCCACGGAGCATATCCACATATCCCATGCCGTGTGCCCAGCCAGGAATCCATCCTTTCAAAGGGGTGGAAAACAACACAGACATGCTGACCACTTAGGAGTAACACTGTTTTCCTGATTCTGCACCAGGTCCCTTTTCCCTCCTCCCATCTTCTCACCTCTTCCCTTTCCACTGCCATCCTGATCCCGTGCCTCTTGAAATCAGCAGACTTCCTGATACCGCTTTTAATGGCCTTCAGTCAGACCCAACAACACTTAAGGCTCTGCCATTATGAGCAAGCCCCACCAAACGAGGAATTTCCATCATGAGACGTGATATGCATGGGAAGGCATGGCCAGCAGTGCTTGGAGAAAGGGCCTGCCGTAGTGGAGTTGAACCAGGAGGTTGAACAGAATGACTAAAATCACAGAAATCCCAGTTTAGCGAGGGAAGACATAGCCTAGCCTCGAGATGGGAAAGCAAACTGACTTTGTTTCAATAACTGCAGTTCTGCAGGAAACAAAAAAAAAAAGGCAGCACATGTCACAAAATTAGAATAAAATTAATGGTATTAATGCTAAGAAGGAGAGGGCTCCAAGTAAATCCAAAACGGTTATTGTCCTTCTACTGTCAATTGCTGTGCTGAAAGCCTTTGTATTTTAGAGCCTGAAGCCAAGATCACAAGCCTTATGATTCATTACATCAAAAGAAATAGAAAAACAGACAGATTTAAAGACATAACCAAACATATCTATTTACAGGTTTAATCCTTAAGGCACTGACTGTTCCACTCAGCCTGTACATGGGTAATGGTATTGATGGTGGTGCAGTTCCAACTCTCTTATTAAAATACATTCAGATGGAGACATAAACACGGAGTTGTGTTTTCTAGAAGTAAACTTACAGCTATCAAAACCAGACAGTATTCCTCACTTCTTTTATCACATTATTTCCAGATAGATGGAATGCATAATATAAAATGCTGGTCATAGAATATGCAGCCTCTGAATCATAAAATGAAGACAGGTTTTAAGTAAGTCTATTCAGTAGCTTAAGAGATTACAAGCATTAAAGAAGAGTGTTTTAGAGAAAAAAAATTTAAAATATGGCCGCTCCTTAGCATTTACCCAGATTCCTGTAATTTAGAAATGAGTTAACAAGAGGAATGCCAAGAGAAAAAGATCTAAGCACTGTCACATGCATTGGCCAATTTCAAAAGAAAAGTATCTCAAGTCAACCAATTTTAACTGTTATTCTGCTATAATTTTAAACTTTCTTTGCAAAAATAGAAG
This sequence comes from Oreocharis arfaki, assembly GCA_013398015.1. Classification (NCBI taxonomy): domain Eukaryota; kingdom Metazoa; phylum Chordata; class Aves; order Passeriformes; family Paramythiidae; genus Oreocharis; species Oreocharis arfaki. The sequence goes on along the minus strand of VZRR01011200.1, from coordinate 714,461 downwards.
GTACTATCACTGCCAGGTAAAACTACCACTTCCAGATTAAACAACAAAATCTACCAAGACCTCCTCTGTGAAAATTGGAGGGGAAAAATCCCTGTGGAAGTACATAGTAAATGCAGCAGTAAAGTTCCTTTAAGTAGGATGGAAAATTGCCTCTTACTGCACTTACAGAAAACATAGCAATATGCCTATCAGGAAGTCCTCTAGACAGACAACCCACCATTTATTTATGTTTTGGATTTATTTTAAGATGGCTAGATGAGTTTCAAGTAAAATCACCTTATAAAGGAACTCATATGCCAATCTCTGTCCATTATTGCCAAGCTCAAGTATTCAGACATCAATAGTCAGATGCCATTGGTTCCTAAAACAGAGTTTGCCTACATAACATCAAGGCAGAAGTACCAGGGCTCTGTGGGTTGTTTTATAAATGGTAGCTCAGTGCTCTTCATTTACCTTTACAGCTGTAAACCTCCAGAGTTCAAAATACTAATGTTTACAACCAGACTAGCTAGTAACTTGGTTTTTTTTAAACATGGAGAGCTAATGCTCAGATAACCATATGACTCTAGTTTTTGGCAGTCCAAGACAGTCAATAAAATCCCAGAAGCTGTCAATACTGTCCAGAGTGTCAGCAAGACTTTAAACAAGAGCAACAGTTCATCTACGATTTTACAAGGTGCTCTTCCATCAGTGTTTTTCCAAACAGCTACTAATAGCATCTCTGGAACAGTACAGCCTATGCACAAAATGAATAAGATTAATAAAATAGCTGTTAATCGCATTCAGGAATAAGGTTGTAACAAGATAAGAACAGAATGCCTCAGCTTCATTTGCACACTTAGCAAAGTGTGCTTGGCACAATGCATTTCTCTCACGCACAGTTCACACTTAAAGGCAATGAAGCCCTTATAGAGAACTCTCAGCTTCACTGTTCCACTCACTCTCATCTTTCATAGGTCACAATCTACTCCTAGTCCATCTACCCTTTCCTCATGTCATGCAGTGACAAAGGGTCTGAAAACAATCAAACTAATTTCCACAGAGATGAGGCAAGCAGCACAATTACACACTTCGTTTTTTCCTGCAAAGCAACCCCTCTTAATGCTTCAGTGTTTCAAGCACAAAACTGTGCCTCTGCTTGCAAAAGCAAACAAACAGTCCTAGCCTGACTTCAGGCCTGCACAAGGATGCTGCCCCGCTCCCCACGCTTGTAACCATATTCCAAAACCAGCCATCAGCTTCCCTCCCCTATGAAGATTTGCAGACATTATCCTCCCTCCCCCAGCATTGCTGCATGCAGCCTAACAATCTCCCAAGCAAAGTTACCCTTTGAGGGCAAACATCTCCTTCAGAAAGGACCTCCCACGTGTCTCCTGTCATCAGAATGAGAAATCTACATGCCCTGGTGACTGCTAGTTGGTGGCTATTCTGCCATGGGACGTGGGATCTCATAAATGAGTTCAGGCCATTCAAGCTCTAGACAATCAATTCCTAGAGGCATAGCACAGCCAGTTGCCATGATAACATCACTAACATCACTTCTGCCTCCTTGTCAAGACAGGACAGACACTTTCCCCCTGCAGTATCTCCCAAAATGTTTCAAAGGACAGATCACACTTAAGAAGATCCCCAGCAGGGCTAGAACACCACTTTATCCAGTTCTACATCAACACAGGGACAAGAACACAACTGTGAAAGAGTTAATCCTCCCAATGTGGTATTTTTCTTTATTTTACCGTAGCTTAAGTGAATGTAAATTTGCAGCACAGGTTTATGCTAACCCAAGCCTACAAGGACTAAAGCCTTTTTATCTTCAAATCATCCATTCCATAAAATTTGTTTTTCCACACGCTTACCGTTAAGGTGATTTGGTTTAGCTTAGGTTTTTTGGTTTGTTCTTGACGTGAAAATTGCAAAATTGTAGAGCTGAATGTTTAGGAAGTCATTTATATAAAACAAAGTATCATTAAAGTATCCCACACTGTTTTAATTTTCTTGCTGATACTCACAAGTAAGTCACAGCACGTTTGTCATACACTGCCCTTTACATTAAGGCTTTGGTAAGTATGATAAAGTACAAGCACAAGCTCTATAAAACCATACTCACAACATGAATTTACCTTTATAGCACTTAATTATAGCGGACAGCAACAGTAGGGTGCGTACATTTGATGCTTTCTTAAGTTGCCAAATTATAGCAGAAGAACATGATTTTGAACATCTGAGGACAAAGATATAAACATTAGCCCCTTTTATACAGATAGGAGGCGGCTTGTACCTACTAACTGAGCTCCTATTCAATAAGAAAACATGTAAAATGGAGCAAGTAGATCATTTTCTCAAGAAAAGAAAGATGACACTGTTCCCAAGCTCAGTACCACTGATTAGCAGAATATACCCTCATTTACTGCTACTGTATAGCCTAGACATACATTGGCCCTAAGTTCCATAATTAGTGTCCTCTGTTACATGGATAGAGTATTACATTCATGCCAGAAAGGAGAGGAGAAGGAGAGGGGTGGGGGAAGATACTGTTCCATATAAAAGAAGCTACTGTGTTTCACTGGCTCTCTGCAGACGGGTTCTGTAGGTGGCCATTTAAACAACAAAGGAAGGTCAAGGGTTCAAAACAGATTTCTGCTCCTTAATACACAGAAATCTGCATTTTTAAACTCAGTCTCCCTGCTGTGCAATTATGTATGAATTTAAGACTAGTCGTTTTCTTTCAAGAGGCTGTGTTGTGCAAGTGAGAGACAAAATCAGGTCACCCAATCATAAGAAGTAAATTTCCCCCCACCAGCCACTGCACTCCTGAGAGAGACAAAGAGGAAAAGGCAGATTTTGTTACCTGCTCAGACTAGTCCAATTTCTAACCATATCCTTTGGAATTTTGAATACCTCTTCCATTTCCCTTCAGACCTAGGGACTAACATGGGAACCTAATTAAACTGTAAGTAGTGCTGTGTAAAAATCAACACTTGCTAAGATTTGATGGAAAGAAAAGATCAGCCAAGATTGCTGCTGTTAAAATACACATCCCCTGTTTAAAACAAGGCACCTGTTCTTCCTGAGACTGTCTATTCCAATATCATTCTCCTTCTCTTACTTGCCTTTGAACACTTCATTTAAAGTTGCTTCTTTCCTCAGAGATATTTTATATATCCACTCAGTGTGTTCACAATGGTCCATATGCACTCAAGGCCATTCCCTTCCAGACCAAAAAGCCCAGAGAAGAACAGATTAGTCCCAATTGCTGTGCTTCACACCATTCCTCACCTTAGAACTTCTCAAACTGTCAGCAGAAATTCCTCCAATTTCACAGCTTCTTTGTACAGGCAAGAGAGGCCTCAGCAGCAAGGCCTGACCCATGAAGAAGCCTCCCTCACCTGCCACCATGTGATTAATGTTCACACACAAAGAACATGAATAGTTTACAACCCTCCAGAGGAAAAAAAAGCCAACAAAACACAAACAAACAAAACCCTCTCCTCTGGTATTGGATCAGAATTCAGTATTAGTGAACATCTCTGAGACAAAATTTCTATTGCCAAAACCAGCTGATTTCTTGTATGCTTTCACAGAGAAACCAGTAATTAGGGCTAAGGCTTTTTCCAGAAAGACATGGCAAAGGAAGTACATCAAGCCTGAACGATAGGACTCTGTCTGTCTCATTTGCTCCCAAACATCACCTTCTGCATGATCATGAATTCACAGATGTGTTTGGAAGAGCCAACCAGGGAAGAAATTACCTCCCTGACTGCTTTGGAGGAGGTTACTCCCAAATCATCCAGCAACAATTGCTTGTATAGGAAATATGTGACCCAGGTCCATCAGCTTCATTTATATATGGCAGTTCTGCTCTGCCAACAATTCTGTCACACAGCACAAATTCAAGGTGTGCTGCACTGTATCACATAGGTTGGCTGTTCCAGGACTCCCAAACAGTGTCTTATTTCCCTTAGGAGCAGTCATTCTTCAGTTTCTGTATTAAAAAATGAGTACTATCAGACATTTCTATTTATTAGGTATTTTAAAAAGTATTTTGTTGACCGAATGTCAACAGTAAATATATCTTGTTATTCAAAGCTTATTTGAAAAAGAAATTGATGCTGTACACTAGAGATTACAAAGTTAATTCTGTTTAGTTTCAACACAGGCAATATACTGCACTAGATCAAAAAGGAAAAACAAATCAGAAAATGCTCTGATTCTCCAATATAGCCCACAGTTCCAGCCCTGACCCAGTGTAGTTCAGGGATGAAGAGCTGTGGATTAACTCACGGTTAGTGAGTCAAGAAACAAAATCAGTCAATGGATCACAGTAGGACCCTTTATCTGTAAATAAGAAAAAGCCTGGGTTTTGCCCTTTCCTTCCCTATACAGTAAACTAGAAATGGCAGCAAAGAATGTTAAAAAGGAATTTGAAATGTGTGAATAAATTTAATAATTGAAGATATTACAATTTAAACATATGGATGGATAGATATTTAACCTGCATGTATGTATCTGTGGATGTATGAATTTACAGATGAGGTTGCCATGCTCCAAGTGTGTTAAAGACCACAGTCAGACAAGCTGCATGCTTTCCTTTGCTGAGGTCACAAGACTACCTTTTGTGAGAGTGGTGAAAGTAAAGAGAAGGACAATTTTGAAAACAACAGCCTGATTTACCACTTTTCTATCTGAAAGAGGCACCAGTGTGTGGTCTACTGAAAACACCCTTTTTTGTCTCTAATTTTCTTCCAAATTTATGGAGCAAATCTTTTTCTGCCTGCACAGGCAAGGTATCACAGATTATGTTCAGAGGGAAGAGAGACTTCGGGTAGCCCCAAATGAGCTACTAAATATCTGTTTGTGACTTGTACTGAAGAGTTCTCCTGAAATGAGAGTGAACTTCAACAGTACAAGCCTGACTGCTGCTTCTTCAGCAAATGCCCCTCCAATGCTAGTTGAGGGGCAACTTCTCTCTACAACCTTCATCCTCCAAGCACTTAGAAAGCCTCATTTTTCTTTGAATGCATTTTCACGGATCAGATGCAGGCACGGCGCAAAGGAGGGGACTAAAAAAATTAAGTTCTGCCAAACCCATGCTAGCTTTGGAAGTGCAGCACAGCACTCATCTCCAGACAGAACTGGCAACATCCAGATGTGCATATTAATGCTATGGTGGAGCCAGAGCTGCAACAGCCAGAGGCAGGGACAGCCTGAAGGATAAGGAAAGCTTCAGCTGTGCTAGAGGCAGCCCAAGGAAGGATGTGGTAAAGCGAAGTGAGAAGCTGGACCCAGCCAATTCCAGGACCCACTCAAAGCTGTTTCACGTGAGGCATGTAAGTGCATAAAGATTAGATGGAAAAATAAAATGCAAGCCCAGCATTAAGAGTTCAGATGATAAATCCTTCCAGATGGGACCCATGCACCAAGGTTCTTTCTGTCCAATCTTGTGTTACAAAGGACTGAAGCCACAAAACTGCTCTCAGATCACACACATCTATAGCGAACTAGATCCTCTTTGAATTCAATTTCAGCAGGCATTAAAATGAAGGGATTTCTCTTTCAGCTCTTGTTAGCATTTTCATCCCATTCTGGAATTTGTCTATCATTTTTATCTTTTGATTTAGAAATGTTAATAAAGATTGATGGTCTCCCTGAGGAAAAACAGGTGAGGAGATAGCACAAGTCGGATTATATCATCCCAATAAATCTTCCTTTCAAAACAAACACAGCTTTCTCTTCTTGAAAAATACTGCTCTTTAAAGACTATACTTTGTTTTTTAATAAAGAAAAAAGTCTTTCAACTGTGTTAACGATTAGCAAATGATATGGCAGCTCACCAAGATGCTTAGGCCTGTAGCTTTAGTCACTTATCAGATTAATACACATAAATGAAGGATTCTGTATTCTTCACTCACAATGGCTGAAGTCATTGTGTTTAGTGAGGGAAGGCTACAGCACCGAGCCTCAAAAGATAGGGAGGATGGAGAGAGAAACTGAGGAGAAAGGAGCTCCCAGAACATACTCATAAGGATACTGCTGTCTGCAGCCTCCTTTGAGCTGTGGATGATACTGAGAAATAAAAGAGCTCCAGAAGCAGCTTATAAAAATAATTAGTGGCATGAAAAGATCTACTGATGGAAAGACACAGGAGAGGTCTAATGTATTTAATTTAGATGTAAGGGCACAAGAAAGAGGTACACAAAGGAATGAACAGTACAGAGAGAGAATTCCGGGATTCTTTAATTATCCAGCTTTCTAACGCAAGAACAAGTGGGTATTCAGAGAAATTAAACTAATTCCAGAGAGTTCCCAGGCAATACACAGGTAACCAGCAGAGCTGCTGGCCATGTTTCATCACTGAGGCCAAGAATTTAGGAAGAATTTAAAAAAAACAAAAAACCACATACCCAGCTCAGTTAATAGTAGTGTGTGCAATGACAACATACAGAGTGAACAAACAACACATAAGAAGCTCATGCTTCAAAGGACCTGTCAAAGCCAAGCCTTCCTTCTCTAGGATAAAGCTTCATGTGTGGGCAGTTGTTACTACTTTTTACTACAGTACTTCTTACACTTTGCATGAACCATCTGGTACCAGCCATGATTTTCTGATCAGAACTATTTTTCTGAGTATTTGAGGATTGCCATTAGGCTCATGGTAGAAAGAATATTCTTTTCCTCCCCTGGGCCCTCGCTCCATGCTACCTCAGCCTGCAGCAGCCCATGCCTGGGATGGGAAGGACCCTGCGCTGCTCCCTCCACTGTTACAGCAGAAAACTAACATTGCCGTGTGCTTGTTTCCATGGCCATGGAACACCTCACAGAAGCACCCCATTTCCTCTCCAGTAGCAGCAAGGCTCAATATAACTTCCCAAACTGGCTGTCATCCTCAGGTATTTTCACAGCTACTGAAGGGGATGTGCATGGACACCTCTCCACAGCTTTTCTTATCAGCTGATAAAAAGAGGACATTAATATAAGTCTCCTGCCACTGGCCATAGCTACAAGGTCCTCCTTAAGCTGTGGAAGCAGGTAAAAATGAATCTGTGTGCACCCAGGAAAAGTGGTCTGGGCTCATTTCCACAGCTGAAAAGAAAACCACGTTCTCCCCTAGGAAATGGGCAGAGGAGTCAATTTTGCACCACACCAGCACCTGGGGAGCATGGGGCAGAAGGGGCACCCTCACTACACCTCAGGCCATAAGCATGGGACAACTTTTGCCTCCAGAGGGCAGAGAAACGAATGGAATGGAAACGATCCAGCTTGCCGTGACTGTTCCGTACGCGCGGTCTTTTTAGCGAGTTCCACCAGAGAGGGAGAGAAAGGGGGAAAAAAAAAAGAAAAAAAAAAAGGCGAAGTGATTCATGAGGGCGGGAAGCTTTGTCTGCTTGAATAATGAACTAACGGCTGGCCCCGCCACAGCCCCGCGTCCTCTCACAATCGCATCCGTCTGCGCTTTGTTCCCGGCCCGCTCAGCCATCAGCTGAGAAGTTCATCTGGCTCAGCAGTACGCGGTAATGATGGCAAGGGTTAAATACCACTTACACGGAGGTACAAAAGGCCAGTATAATTTTATATGAGGCCAGACAGCTGGTTTGTATAATTCCAGTTTTCACAGAGCGTTTTCTTTCCAGTGCGTCCCCTTAAAAAAGCTTTTCCTCGTGAGTTAATTCTCTCACTGGAGAATGCCAGTGTAGCTCCAATTATGTCTGAGATAATCCAAAGCTAAATTTGCTGTCAAACTCAGACTTGGGATACAGCTTCAAGAGAAAAACTCTTACAAAAGTCCTCACTGTAGAATCATTTAAAGACAAGGTAGAGAGTTTGTTTTGTGCCTATCCTGTTGCGGTTTTTTTCCCCTAAAAAAACCTAACCATTGTATGTTTCTAGGAGTTTCCAGATAAGAACATCTGTTTTTAAATAATCTCAGTGCTACTTTGGAGTTTCTACAGCTTACAATGACACAATCAGCTGCTTTTTATTAACTTATTTGTTTGTGCAACAGCACTGGTGAATGTTCATCCATTCATCGCTGCACATCAAGCAACTGGGGCAGATCCAGTAGCAGGAGTGTTCAGTGCTTGCCAATTCTGGTACATCAGCACTAACTAGTAGCTGAATCATGCTTGCCTTGCCTGAGCAGGCACTCACTGAAGGCAAAGACATACACAGTTGCTTGCTGAATCCTCTTTCCTCCACATTTTAACAGCTAAAAAGTGAACTAAAAGCATAAGGCAACAGCAAGGAATTCAAGGTGTAGCTGAATCCTCCTTCCCCTAACTCCCTGTCTCCAAGACTCTTCCAAGTCATGAAAAAAAATTCCCTTTTCCAGAGATACCCCTGAAACCATGAGTACAGGACGGAGCTGATCCATGAGGACTCTTGTAAACAGATTTTACACTACCACGCACAGCTTTGCAAGGCTTTGGAATACCATCCCGGAAAATCTTGGAATTTCTCACAGTGTGAGCTAACAGTCTCTGACTGCCAAAGAACAGAGCGGAGGGGGCAGAGCAAAGCAGTCTCCTAATTTGATAACATGCTGTATGACCTCCACCTCAGCCCACCACTTGCAGCCTTTGGCACATGACTGTCCTGTCAAGAACAGATAGGGAATACTGGGCATCACTCTTCAATTCACAGGACAAAGAGCAGGAGCAATAGTGAGACTCACAGGTGCAGGGTGTGCCACAGCAGCCCTCAGGGACCAAAAATGAACAGTTTCGCTTCAACAGTGTGTTACCACAAAAGGGAGAAAGCCCCTTTACTGCACTCAGTCTGACTGACAGGCTATCTTCCTGCAAGTCTTCCTAATGGCTCAGAGCAGTGGACTTGATGCCTGTCCTTTTAGAGGGTAAAAAGCATGGTCCTTGAAGCTTTTAACCATGGCACCTCAAGCTCTTAAATGCTTCTAAGACTGGATTATAGAGGGGCACATGCAAGAACCAGAAAATCCCATAGAGTCCAGACCAATTTCTGCAGCTATATATATTCTGTAACTACCCCTTTGACAGCACTATTCTATCTGATCTGATTTTGAGTTTTTGCAATGAGTGGAAGTGGACAAGCTGCTTGGCAGCTGTGAAGATGCTGTGCATGGTGGAGCGAGGGGGCGTTTCACTGAAAGGCAGGTCTCAATTTGTCCTACAGTGCCTGATGATCTTACAAGAGCAGACTGCAAGCAGTTTTTAAATGTCTTGAGCAAAGAACTATTGCTGTCCCTGCTGGAAACAAAAGCACCTTGTAATCATGCCATAAACTGAGAAGTTTTATAACAAGCCCTCTCCTCTACCAAGCTGCCACTGTAAACTGAAGAATAGAGATCTCCACCTCCACTAAAATGAACAAAGCTGTAGATCTGGGTTTAAAAGGTAAGGGGGATCTGATTACACTTTACAAGCCACCTGCAGATCTTGAGTAAACTACTATTTAATTGAATCACTCTTCTGAAATTTCCTTTAAAGAAAAAGAAAGATACTGACTCATTATGGTTTCTTTGATCCTTTCCAACACAAGCAGCTATATGAAGCAAGTAATTTTCCTTCCCTGGGTCCTCCCCTATTTGCTTCCTGAAGTGTCAGCCTGCTCCAGGAAGCAGTCCCTGCTTGAGCCATTACACTGCTTATCCTGCCCATCATCTCTGTTAAAGATGCAGCAGTTCTGTTTAAACTACTAACGAGGTAGGTCTACTGCCATGGGTGGGTAAATCAAAATTATTTCTAATGTCTACCAAGGCACAGCAAAGAACAAGCACATCAGGACACTGCTTGTGATTTTCCTAGCCTCTACCAGCATTTTGGGAAAGGGCTGACTCCTAAAACATACTCTGTCCATATCCCCTCAGTAATACCAATCAAACCTAATGTTCCCCAAAATCCTTTTATGCTGAAGCATCTCTTTCTTGAGAGCCTTCATACTTAAATAATCATTTAAATATTCTTCTGCATGTGTGTGATATCTACGCTCACTTTATGCTTGTGAACTACAGAGGAAAAGCTAATAGTAGTTTAATAATACACTAAGGTGAAGGTAACAAAAGCAAAACTACAGCTTTCCATAACACTAAATTTACTATATTAAGCTTTTAATACTGCAAGAGATTAACAGTGACAGATTCTCTTGCAGAGTAGCAAAAGCTATTGCAATTCTTGCAACTTTCACATTAATCACATTTAAACATGCTGCTAACAGATGGGCATCATGGAGTGCTAGGTCTCTCACAAGCCAGTACTAACAAAAAGCATGTCTAGGAGATCTTGTGGCTTCTACAGTTCAGAGAAATTGTATATCCAGGCACCTTGTTATTGTTTTTGTGGTATTATCTAGGATTATTAGAAAAGCTCAAGTTAAATAGATGATAGACTTCAGCATACGTGAGCAAGAAGGGAAAGGGAAGGGGGCAGAAAGAGTCAAAACAAGACCACCCACACAAAGTTCCTCTAAGTCCACATTTCACATGCATGATCATGATTTTTCCACTACACAGAGAAAGCATTAGGTTCTGCACTGCAACTTTTCCTCTGACACTACTACCTGCAAAAACCTTTCCCCAAAGCCCAGACACAAGCCCAATCTGTGAAAAATGAGCTGCCAGACTCAAACCTGGCTGGACAGAGAATGACAGTCTGTCCTCTCTCCCCTTTCGTTAGTGCAGATGTCAGGTTCAGGTGGCCCCTCTTGACTGAAGCTGGGAAAGCACCTGAAGGAAACCAGCGTTAGTACCTGGCACCCAGATAGAACATAGATGTTTAATGAACTTCCCAGCACTGTTTTTTAATTAAACCAAGTCCCAAGGTAAAACCTCATCTTTACATGACTGTAATTAACCAGGACATGCTGTCTGTAATGTAAGAAAGCTCAATCTCCTCTATGAGCCAGGCCTCAAAAGAAAGACTGGCAATTGCAAACTCAGCCCAACCTAAGGTTAGTCCTCACAGAGTAAGGCCTGCAGATCTCCTCAGTTCCAGCCTGCAAGGACTCCAGCTTGCTGAAAAGTAAGACTGGAGAATCCCACCTGGGGGTACTGCCTTCATACGGCACCTGAAAGCATTTGCCCATGAAGGACAGGAGCACTCCTGATGTGGAAGGGTCTCAGCCTTGCAGATTGCCTGTCATTTACAAAACAGGTCTGTGTGCCGTGGATCTATCACCCCACAACCCAACTCACTCTCACTGCTTGTGTGGTAACCCCTCTGAGAGGGAGGATGTGCTGTCACTCTGCCACAGACCTGAGAACTGAGAGTGCCAAAAAGCCTGTGGCAGTACCCACTCCACACTGTGACATTCACAGAACTTAAGGGACTCGTGTGAACTAGAAACTTTCTCTGCTCAAGAGTGAAAGACAGGCTCATCTTTGAACAGGATGGATGGCCCAAAGTTTAGAGTGTTAACATTTGGTGATCTGAATGCCACTAACAACCTTCCCTAGAAGTTCTCGTGAAAAGTCAGTGGATGAATCCAGGTCTCTAAAGCAATAGTATTTTAGCCACTGGGTCCTCTTCCTCAGTTCCAGCCTGCAAAACTAAACATTCTCAGCTCACTCAGGAGGAATTCAGGACTTGGATGGGTCTGAGTCTACTCTACACATCTACCAGCCATTGACAGACAGCAGCTGAGTCCACCTAAAAGCTACCTGCTATGTTTCCTCATAAACCACATTCCATCGCCCACAATGTGCTTGGCCAGGACCACATGGGCTTCCAGGGAGCAGGATTCACACGATACTCACAACTGACCACCATGACTCCAAAACATAGCAGAGAAAAGGCAGTACAGATATGAAAGGAAAATTCAGGTGAGCTTCCACAAACTCTACAAATTTGTAAAATGTTCCTGTAGTGCTGTCAGGGCACAAAGCTGTAGAGAGAACTCTGTATTACGTCAATGAAAATAATATTGGTATATAGTTTAGCATCCTCATACCCAAGGAATATGATCTGAAAGAAAAAAACCAAGAATTACTTTGACACTGGAGATGTAACTTGGACAAAGAAATATTGTAGTATCAGCCAAAGTTTGTCTCAGTCAGCTCCAGCCTTCAATACTAGAGCACTTAATTATGATGTCCAGCACTTAGCTCTAGGGCTCTGTCCATCTGGCTCACGCCACTAGAATCAAGAAGCTATGGAAGAGCAGACTGCAGCAAACAAGGTCAGTACGTGCCAACTTCTGTAGAGACATATTTAACAAGCCCAAGGTTGGACTGTCTCAAAAGGGAACAAAGGCACGCGAGACATCTCTTCGCAAAAATAAATACAACACATTCCTTCAGTGCATCTGCAAATGACACTGTAGACTTGCAGCACTTTACCTTTTACTTACTCATCTGTTTTCCTGGAAGATTTAATTTCACTAACTTTGCTTTTCTACATTTCTACATTTTCAGCCCTTGCTGTAATATAGCAGTGGCAGTTCATTCAAAAGCAAAGTCTTTACTCTTGCAAGTATGCAAGTACCAAACAGCAGAATTCCCACATCCCTAAGCAAGATGTACCTCACTTCTGATCATCCATTACTTCCATTAGAAGAGTTTCCATCAATACCATTGCAGTCTCTGAGTCCAAACTAATCTTCCATTGTAAAAGGGAGGGGATGGGAAGGAAGTGAACTTAACCATGAGGCGCTTTTGAATGAAGATACAAAGTCAAAACAAGGAAAAAACAAGATACATCAATTACCTTCAATTTTTATCTCTGTAATGAGTGCTGGAGTACTAAATACTTTTTCTTATTTGACCAGTTTGCTGCTAATGTGGCTGTAAATTTCTTCTCCCATTTATTGAGCTTTTCTAATCTCAGTGACCAATATTATGTTGTCCAATCTTTCCATTGGTCTTCTTCCATTATCTAGGTATGTGTCTCTGTGTGTATATATATGTGTGTGTGTGTGTATCCACAAAGGTGTTCCTCCTCTGGTGACACACAGAATTTTGAGGAAGAACCTCTTCTTGTTTTTCTTCCTAGTTGAGGAACACTTATTTCAACTGTCATTTAAAAAGGTCTGCACAAATATGGGCACACTTACTTATTTTATGGTGACAGGACCTTTTAGTCTCACAGCCCAAGATGCTGCTTATCAAGACAGATCTAAAGCCAAACAGGATTCAGAAAGGAAATAAATAACCACCCTCTCACTGTGATATTTTGCAGTTCCCTCTTATTTTCTTTAACTAATTGCCATTCTACTGGGTTCTTAAGAACAAGCAGATAAATGAAACATATTTTTAATCTACACTAATAATTTGTGTTAAGTTCCACTTGGACAATTTCATAAATGAATAGTCACATTATAGCTGCTGAATGTAGCTGTAACCCATTCACTCATTTACAGACACAGCACCTCTCAAATACAGGTGCTCATTTCCATATGTACCTGTAGGCAGATGATTTTATTGTTGGATCTGAGAGAGAATTGAACTCTAAATTTTGAATGTATTGACAGAGGACCCTAAAAACATTTACAGCATAAACTGGGTAAATACCCTGGTTCATACTTCAATCTGGACACTGATTCACATTAGCTAACAGCAATAGATAATTAATGATAAACCTTCAGGTGAGTCTCCTAGTCTGCGTTAGGAGGGTTTTGTCCAGAGCACAGCTTATCCAACCTCTGTCTGGGCATCAAGGCTATATCAAGCCTGTAGCAGCTGTAACAGAGGCCTAAAAATACTACCGAAGTAATGAAGTAGTGATACTTATTTTAAGCTATTAACAGAGTAATGATTGCCACAAAATACACTTCAGCTAGAGCACAATTTGAAAGTACAGGAACTTAAACCAGTGCTTTTAATGTGCCAGGCACAATGAGTGCATTTACAACATCTATTAAAAGCAGGTTATGTTTGGGGGAGGGGGATAATTACCTCTTAGCAAGTAGTTTATTAACTGAACCAGACAGCATCACATTAAAGATAATCAATGGAGAATAAACCACAGTTGTAAAAATTAATACTGTTCATTCACACCACAAAGGGAGTGAGGGGGTGTTATCTTTGCTATTAAGACAGAAGTAAAAGAATAGCCCCGGTGAAGCCACCACGAGAAGAGAAGTAAAGGATAGGATGGCACAAAATGAAAGTCATTCAAGGCATAAGTTTAAAAAAATATATATTGAAATTGAAAAGAAATAATCAGTAATTCTAGAGGGGAAAGAGGAATACGAACAACCAGTTTTGCAAGCAGCGGAACTAATGAAGCCCGGTTTTCTCCAGCTCTTATGTCATGTGAAGACTGACTTTCACATTGAAGTAAATGTGAGCTCCAGCTGGAGGACTTTTTTTATTAGGCTAAAACACTTATATGGGATTCTTTCCCCAGTGGATTTTCTAGTTTCTAATAAAGAACAAGACCCTCCTCCAAATGCAGGAGGAATAATCTGTCCTCTCGTTTACCTGGGCAGCCTCTTGTATGATTTCTACATTGTGGCAATGTAGTTGAAATTGTAGCTGAGTGACAAATATAAAATTTCCGAATGGCCGGTGTGAGATACCCAGGCACACCCACACCCTTCCCTGCTATACACACAGTGTGAGCTATTCCTTAACACATGTTTTGATGAGAAACAAGGCTAAAAACAGTGCTGCCAGGATAACCCAACTTACGGGGGAAATTTGTCTTTGGCATGCTAAGCGTGTGCAACGCATCAGGCAATTTTCTGCAGCTACCGAGACCTCACATTCCTGCAGCAATACTTGTTGCAGGGAACAGTCAACACAGGAGGGGAGGTGAGATCTCCTCGGTGTGCTGAGATAGGAGCCTCTGTGATGATTTTAACTGCTGGGAAGGCCAGAGGAGCTGTGTTTAATACAGCCTGAAGCAGCAGAACCAGCCAGAAAGTCGTCCCCCCAAAAAAACAAGAAAAAAACCCCCAAAACTTGCATTCAAAATCTGGGCTTTGCAGAGCTGTGTAGCTTCCAGGGTTAAGGCTGGGCATGTGAAAGTCAGTGGTCAATACATGATATATGATTTCTTTTCTTAGAAATTAATTAAGATACATCTCTTCACTCTTCTCCTGTACACAACACCTCACCAAAAACCACTTCATCAAAGAAAAGACTGCCTATGACGAGAACTGGCCCCCTTTTTCCTGCAAGTAAATAAACCTTACAGTGAGAAAAAATGGAGCTGCATAGTATCTATTCTTTGGAGCCAGTCTGATTTGCATGGTAAGCATTAAATCATAATTAATCTCTTGTTTCACTTAAAACTAAATCGCCCCTTATCATATCTCACTAAGTACTGGATGCAGTGGAACATGTATAACTCTGAGCATCACAGGGAGTTACTGCTGCCTATCTTGAATTTCTTCATCCAGAAGATCTGATTTCTGCAATCATGGACAGTCTGAAGAAAACAGCGCTTGGTAATGCCTTTTTGGGGAAAAAAAAAAAAAAAAGAAAAAAATCAGGCAAAATTGAGCATGCACAGAGAGCCCAGTTTTGCCTTTAAAGTAATCCAAAGCTTCTGGACACACTGGAATTTTTCAAAGCACCTTGCATATTCTGCTCCTAAAAATGACCCAGTTCTGTAGCCACTGATACACATATCTTCAAGAAGGATTAGCACCTTTTCCTCCCCAATGCACCCTCTGTCAACTTAAAAGTCAGGTCAAGTTAAAAGTCTATTCAAACATTGTCAAGATGACAAAAAACACTTTGAGAAGGCAGGGGGGAAAGCTGCAGAGGCCTGAAGACTCTGTGCATATTTATAGCACAAACACACCGCCCCATTCTCATTCCCCATAATCACATGCACACACTCGCAAGGCGTCTCCTCCGAACTTTCTCAGAGACTCGAACTACTACAAGGCTGTAGTTCAAAGTCCAACTGCCTTGGCAGCTGAAAAGAAAGAGAAAACCATGGTGGCTTTGTAAGAATTACAGTGATCCTATTAAAAAAAAAAATATGTCATTCTCTGCTGGGACTTAACATGGCAGTGCCACGCAGCACTCATTGAATTGAGCAGCACTTCAAGCACACAGCTCCTGGTGTAATAAGACTGCAGGCTTAATTAGGTTCCTATCAGCACTGCTTTTTTCCTGCCTTCAGCCAAGAAGGTATAAGAAAAGATTGTCCAATACAGATACTGCAATTTAAAGTCTCTAGTTAAGAACACAGTGGGTGTATATCTACTATAAAATCTACCCTAAAAACATGCCAGTTGTTAAGCTAAGCAGTGCATTAGAAGCAGTTAGATATAATGAGAATGTAAATGGAAAGTATTCTAGGGAGATATTTCAGCTAAAAACAGCATACACTGTATGCTATCTTTTATTTTAATCATGCTCTAAGCCCTGCCTTTTTGAACTTTTTATAAATTCTGCTATCTCCCTTTGCAGTTACTTACATATTGGTATATAAATTCAAAGACGAGAAGCAATTAGGAATGAAGCGAAGACTCCCTCTCTTGATGCTAGTACATCAAAGGAAGTGAAAAAAACCTTCACTCCTCATACACACTGGGTAACACAGAGAGCTTCTGCACTTCACAGCCTAATAGCTCAAGTAGTTCCAATCAAGAGTCTGATGTCAGCCTCTGATTACATGGAGATGCCAAGTGATTGGAAAGAGCAGCTTTCGAAAAATCCCAGCTCTCTGACTCCGGTGACCACACAACCCTGCAATAATGCTTTTAAAACACACATGTGTATTACTCACATCAGCTGGTCCTATTTTTTTCCCCGCTTTGGACATCATAACATTGCTATTAAGAGTTCCCTGGGGCTCTCTGCTCAATTTAGGTACAACATGTGTGAAGGAAATGTGTCAGATCAGGGGCTTTCTTAAACAGCCGCCACTCCCGATCTCTTTTGCTCTCCAGGTTGGAGAGAGGAAGAGCCAGGTGCTGCCTTTAAACAGACACGCTTGAGAAGTCTGCTTTTGCCTGAATGGAGAAGGAGAGGTTGAGACTGGCTCATGGCAGGGAGCAGTAAGGACTGGCTCCCATTCTTTTTCTGCACCTTTGCACATCTCTGCCAGACCAGCCAAATCTCATCCTTGGAACTGAAGCCTCAGAACAGGTAAACCTATGTAAGAAATAACAACAAAACCTGATTCTGCTGATCCAGAACAGCAGCTGAGTGGCACCCTTAAATTGGGTATTTATATTTCCTTCCTGCAAGTCCTTTCCTCAGTCCAAGGACATTTGAGAACTGTGCAAGAGTTTTTGGAAACATTCCAGGCCCTTCATTGTTCATAAAAGAAAACGAATGTCTCTAATGCATCTGAATCAACAGGTGAATGACCTCCCCATGCCCTAAGTATGTTATCAGAGTCCATTTATTTCTTAATCACCATATCTCTCCTGTATGAGCAGGGGAACTAACCAAAAGTAGGAATGACTCCATTGATTTCACTGGAACATTTATCTTATGCTGCTGTATGAACACACACATTACGCTACTAAGGCTTTTACATAGAAGCATGGAGTTTTAAAGTGGTTTTAGAAGTAATTTCTGTTAAGTCTATGTCCACAGTAAGTCTATGTCTCTTATGGGTCTGGTTCTATCTCCTCTGCAGTTTTGCTCCTGCGTAAAGGAGACCTTATTGGTTTCAAAGGAGCTAAAACATTTCCAGCAGAATTTCTAACAAACCTACTGAAGACTCTTGCTTGGCTCTTGAGCGTGAGCCAGAAAGAAGTTCCACTAGCTACTATGATACTACACAGCTGTGTAGCTGCAGTGAGGTGGAAATCAAGCACCGAATGTTTTTTGATATCATGCTTTTAAACTGGCAGGCTCTCCATCTAGCAACAAAATCCCCAAACACTCAAACCTGGTACACTGGCTTAAGTACTATTTGCGGAATGACAAGCAAGGAGCCACAGAACAGACAAAGGCTTTCTGAGCTACACCAGCGGAAGACCAAGTAAATGACATGCAGCAGCAGCAGCAAAACTCTAGAAGATTTACACCTTCATAACAAGGAATGGCTTTGGAGGAAAACCTCTGCTGTCTGCTCTTCATCTGTTACCAGGCTGTGCCAGATAAAGTCTAGTGAGTCTACCTGAGCACTGAGCTCTCAGAGCCTTTCCACTGAGCATCTCACTGGCCTTGGCAGTACAAAGGATTTTACATTCTGCTTTCATCTGCAGAGACCAGAGTCTGCATTCCACAAGCTAACATGACTGAAGGTGACAACCCCAGCTTTCAAAAAGTTACATCCCTGCCAAAGCCACCTGACAAATTCTATGCCATTACCTTCTATCACATACTAAATGCATGAGAAAAAAATACCTCAAGCCAAGCCTCTGAATTGTCGTGTTCCTGTATTAAAGGTCTTCTATCACTGTTCTGCAAACAAAGATAAGGCATTTTTCTCCTAAATGCCAGTACTCTAGCTAATGGTGCTCTAGTGAATGTTACGGTAAAGTGGGGATGGGATCCTTAAGGAGCAGGTTTTTCTTCCTCTGTCCCTTTGTTGTTCTGGCAGCAGTAAAGGTAAGAAGGAAAGCCCATGCTTTGGCCTCCCTCTCCTTTCCACTCTGCTAATGTGCTATCAATCCTCTGCATTTAGAAGAAACCATGCACTGAGGAAATTCTCCAACTTTCCCACACTCGCAACTTGGGTTATTTGCATTCATGGGCAAACTACAGGCAAGTGCACCAGAGAGGTGAGTTCTCTAACACAAATGAGTACACAGTGACCAGCACAACACCAAGAAACCAAAGTTTTTGGCAAGTAAAGCCAAAAGCCTTTCTCCTTTCCCAAAAGGACAAGTGAAGAGGTTGTGTCATTCCATTCGGGCAGGTAAAGGACACAAAGCTGAAGGTGATGGATCACTACATCCAGTGTACAGCTGCTTTTCTTTGGAGGTTTTATTCTGCACCCAACAAGGACTTGCCAATTAATTTAATTCCAGTGTACAAAGGGAGCTCTGAATACATCCTCTTGCATCATGTCTCCCAGGTTACATTAGTGTGTACCTCTAAAAGTGTAATTATCCTCACACTTTGATAGGCTCATTAACTATAAAGGGCTATAATACAAAGTTAAAGGAATCTAGGAATCTTTTCTGGTTTGTCTCCAGCAGTATCTGAGATATTTTTGCGTAAATGTATCCAGCTCACGGAGACCTACAGCTGTGCCTCAGTACCACAGAAAAACCATACAATGAAAATTCCACTTTAAATCTCAAGGATCTTGAGAAGCTGAGATAAAGGGCAACAACTTGGACTTTTTTTTTCTTTCAAGATGCATCTACTTTTAAGGTCTTATGTACCTCCCTGAAGATCTTTGCAAGGATGCTCAACAACCCTAAGCCTGGGATGGCCTCACAATGCAACTAAATTCTGAGATGGAAGCATGACAGTTTCTTGATTCCATTTCAAAAGCAATTGAGACTTCAGCACATTAAGTCAAGGAGGAGGAGGTGCGTTATGTGATGAGCTTTGGGTCTAATACATGTTTTGTAAAAATGGTGGGATTGTGGCAGAAAACACATGAAAACCTTATAATGGAATAAACATTTCCCTGCAGAGCTCAAAACCCAAACAGAAAAGCATTATATCAGTGTGGTTCAAAGCCACACCAACAAAAACCCCAAACCAAACAAAATCAAAACAAAACCACCTAAAAAGTACAAGGAAAGAGACTGAAAGTGAGAGTGAAACTCGCCAGGCTATTCTCAGTAACCAACTTCAATCAAACAGAATAAATTATTGCAGAGACTAAAATTATAAAGAATCACTTCAGAGCTGCCTTTTTTATCTCAATACTGACACTTCAGGAAATAACAAAATCCTATAGGGGAGCTCACTGTAGAGATGCAGAGGCCTCTGAAGAGCAGAGTAACACTGGAGATCCCCACACTTCTAAGCAGCTGCATCACTAACTGTTAGCACATAGCAAAATCAGGAATGGAAAAGTGGAGCAATGAAGATACAGCAGGCAACTTCTGGAAACTATACAGCTTTCAGAAAGACCAGCTACTGGTAACACATTGATGCTTTCGAAAAAAAGCCTGGAATGTGTGGAATTCTCTGGGATGCCAGGGTGCAAAAAGGATCTCATTAGCTAGGGCTTTCAAAATCTGCTGCCCCGTTGTTGCCGATTATTCAGAAAGCAAGATGGCTTATATCATCAGTTTCTGTAAAGTACTGTATTCCACTTAAACTGCCAGATCTCTAGTGCCCTAGTGTACTGAGAAATCATCTTTCCAAATAACCATGGATGCACTGAGTCCCAAGTCTACACACTAGTCCAGCACTTCTCCTATGTTTCTGTATCAACAAGATAATCAAGCATCTAATAATAAAACTGGGCAGTACCACACTGCTCAGTTCTCTTGCTGGCAACAAGAAAACTCTAAGCAACAGCCAGACTGACAACAATCATGTTATTCCCACATGGTTCTGCTTTAGAAGCAGACCCTGGAGCTGCTCATGATGAAAAGCAGCAAAGTACTTGGAGTGGCAGAAGGGCAAAGTAGTTAGTTCAGGAGCTGAGCAGAAAAACATTTCTCACCCTTGCTTCTCTTACAGTCAGAGGATGGGAAAGGAGTCATATTTGCAAGATGCTGGCTGGCCAGAGGCTTAAAAGGAAGATGAAAGGACAAGCAGCATCTGAGGAGGCAGAGGCGAGGGACCTTGAGTTTTTGAAAATGACCTGCTTGTGACCGCCCAGAATCAGTCCTTTATTGTGCCTAACAATGTTTTCCAATCACACTGAACAGTGACAAAAACAAAGGGCAACATAGGTAAATACCTTTACCAGTAGCTTAGCAGAGGAGTTTAAGTACTTTTCTTAAAGCAAAGTATAAACATAATTGCAAATGTTCACCATTGCAACAGCAACAGAGCTGGGAATGTTAAGGCCTCGTGAAAATGACAGCAGTAGTGATAAGCTTTACTGGAAAAATGCCAGTATTAATTAATTTTAATTCTTTGTTAATATTCCCTGAATCCGACATAGATGTTTTAATATAATAATACATAATTTTCAATATAATATATAACATTATTATGCAAAACTGTATTATATGCTATTTTCAAGAGAACTCCTTTCCTGCTCCCCTTCCCCTTGGTATTATCTCTACAATTGCCAAGGAATGGCATTCTGGGCAAGGAATGCCCCTATAACTACTGGCTCCAACAGCCCTTGAGATGGCATTAGCCCATTATTTCCTTTTCCTAATGCAGCCTGTGCATTCACAGAGGAATTTCAGAATCCAGCTGGTTTATGAGGCATGGAGAAAAAGGCCTTCTACTGTCACAGCTCAGTATCTAGGGCATGTCCAGTAGCATTATTCTCAAATCACTGTGCTGCACTTTATGTTGGAGCATGAAGAATGTCTCACCGTGGCAAGATAGGCTAGTAGTTTTAAACTGAATCCTTGAAAAATGTGTGGTTGGGCTGCACTGTCCTGGTGTTAACATGCCAGTACATGGTGTCTTGGTCAATGCACCAAGAAGCCCAGCCCCTCCAGACTCATAATATGCAATAAATTCAATGCAGCCATTACAGTCATGCCAGGGGTGGGGTGGCTGCATGTCTGTCACCAACTTGTTCCTTGTGGTTGTGAGTCCAAACCTCCAGCCAGTTCTGAATTACTCTTAGATGTGTCATTTGGGCTGGACAGCCAAAAGACAACCCTGAGGCCATCCCATAATTTCCATGCTCACCACAGGAGATAGAAGTCAGTATGCCTTAATGTTAAACTGGTTAGGTCCTGGGCAGATCTGTGACCACCTGCGACTGCTCTCTTAGTTTCAAAAAAACAACTGGGTGTAGTAACTTGAGTGTAATACTTTCAGGAGTGAATTATGTAGGCATTTCATGCATAAAACAAACATTAGCATAGTCTTGCTGAAAGTAATAATGAAGGAGGAGGCGTCAGCCCAGAGAGGAGAAAGCACACTATCATTATATACTACAGGGAAGATGGGCAGCTCCCTGCCAGGCAGTTTTATCTGTCCCTTGGGAACAGTGAGCGGTCTGGAGGCCAAAGGGAGGTGTTGCTGTGGGTGTGTACAGATTTGGGGGGAATGTGAGGAGATGATGTCTAGAGTGGTGCTGTTCATCTCTGGGTCTCAGCTGAGATTTTCAGATGCAGCACTATGTAAATGCAGCTCTGCTGATCCAATGCTGGAGGGGGAGTAAAAGCAGCCAGAGCAGGCAAAGAAGTTGACTGTCCATGTATGTTGGATTGGTATTGAGACTTTCACTTTTAGGGAACATGTGGCACAGCTCTGCATGATGAGAAGTGATGAGGACTGGGAGGTGTGCTTTGAGTGGCTGTACAGCTGCAGGCAAGACACAAACCTACTGGAGGATGGGTGGTGGCAAAGCCCAGCGTTGTGGAGGATCCCTTGGCTGACCAGACCTAGAGACATCTGCAGCTCTATCAGTGGCACTGTGCTGTATACAAGGGGAAGGAGAAACAGCTGGCAAATGCAGGGAACATCATGATCAAAATTTTCTCCCCTCTTAAAGAGAGAAGGATTTAAAAGGAAACAGAACACCAAAAAAATGGATTCTACATTTATCATCACTGGGATAAAGCCAGACTCTCTAATTAAGAAGATGACATAACTGTGCTGTAATATCAAGATTTTGCTCTATGATTTGCAAACAAGTTGCACTTGCACAATCCAGAAAGAAAAAAGGCGTACAGATTAGAACAGCTAAGCTCTGCTCTCACTTACATTAGTATATACCCACAGTTACTCAGCTCAAAAGACCTACAGATGAGAATGTGATACGAAGAGTTTCATTTCCTCAGACAGTTCCCTCACTAGCTCAGCCAAGCCTCCTTCTCACTGCAGTTTCCAATCACAGCCTAGCACTCTGCTCTGATTACACACGCATCCTGAAACCACAAAAAACCTCCCTCGGTCTCATCTACGGCTGATGTATATTAATACATCACCAGCAAAGTCACTGTACAGCTGCTGAGTATGTAGCTTAAATACCGTTGAATACTTAAGGCTTGATTCTGTTAAGGACAGCTTCATTGATCCTAGAAGAGTTAGGTATACTCCACAGTGCTCCAAAGGGGAGGAAATACAGAGCACAGTTTTTTAAATGGTATATTCTTTAAAAACACCTAGAAGAGGGTACGCTCTTGTTTACCCTGGTGTAAACTCGCTTTGCTGTACTTAGTGGAGGTACTCAGGATTTAGAGGGGTACAGCAGAAGGCAAAAACAAAGCCAAATTCTCCTTTCAAGCCACCGCTTTTCCTAAAACAGATACTAAGAGGTCAGAACCAACACCAACCTGTGCTACTCCAGACTTCCAATCCACAGCCCTATCTATCAAAAAAATACATATCCACAAGTGCTTGAGAAGCATTTGCACCAGTGAGAGTACAAAATCATTACACTGCTGTGAACGCGAGCCATATTCANGGTACAGCAGAAGGCAAAAACAAAGCCAAATTCTCCTTTCAAGCCACCGCTTTTCCTAAAACAGATACTAAGAGGTCAGAACCAACACCAACCTGTGCTACTCCAGACTTCCAATCCACAGCCCTATCTATCAAAAAAATACATATCCACAAGTGCTTGAGAAGCATTTGCACCAGTGAGAGTACAAAATCATTACACTGCTGTGAACGGGAGCCATATTCAGCAGAAATCAGCAGCTGTTAGGACTACAGAGCTTGTCACTGCTTTTATAGTTTGGGTGGAGAAGAAATAGGATTCAAGCACTGCTCATAACACCAGTTCCATACTGCCTTGATCTTTATCCTCCTCCCACCCCCCTCACCCCACCNCTCTTCAGGGCCACTCTTTAACCAGAAAGAAGTCATTAGCCAAACTTCCTTATTTTATGGCCCCGCAAGTTAGGTAACGACGAAGCAGTTTTATTATTTCTACTTAAGAGCGTAACATTTCGATCGGGATTCAGAGACACTTCGAAGGGGAAGGGGGACAAGCCGGCAAAGGGAGAAAACCCAAAGATGCCCGAGTGCGGCGGATCATCTCCATCAGCCCCGGCGCCCCGCTGACAGACCTCGTCCCCCTCCCTCGCCAAACCCTTGGCTGCAGAAGATGCGTCCCGAGAGCCCCGCCAGCCAGCTCCTTACGTAAGGCACAAACCACTGACATCATCCCTCCCGCCGGCATCGCCGCGGCGCCCAGCGGCGCCCACAAACCCGACCCGACGCGCGCCCGCCCGTTCCCTTCCCACTCTGCTGGCCCGCCAGGGCACCTTTCCCACCGACTCTAGCCCCAAACTTTGCACGGCAGGTTGCCATGGGATGGCTTTCCCCGCCGGGCGCCCCGGGCTGCTGTGCGCTCCATCCATCCCGCGGTGCGCCCCATCCATCCCGCATTCCGTGGTACTTACGCACTGCCTCCTGCTTGGGGTCGAGGCCGCGCACGGCTCCCTGGAGGCCGGCGATGCGGCCGTGCAGCGCCCGTACGCGGCGGTGGGTGCCCTGGATGTCAGCCTCGACCTCCTGGAAAAGGTTGCAGGCGTGCCGAGCCACGTCGGAGAGCTGTCGGAGGATCCGCGACAGGGCTACGTTGCTGACCGAGCAGAGGTCCAGCACCATCAGCACCGCCGCCGCCTCCCTCTCCCCGCCGCCGGCCGCCTCGGCGCCCTCGCTCGCCGTCCCCGGCTCCTCCGGCGGCGGGTCCCGCGGCGGCGGTGGCGGCTCCGCGCCCCAGCTCTCCTCCAGCACGGAGGCGGCAGGCTGCCGCCGGCACAGCCGCTGCGGCTCCACGGTCCGCTTGGCGAACGGCATGGCCGAGCCCTCGGCCGGAGCTCTCCC
>VZRR01011200.1:455577-689458 GCA_013398015.1 Oreocharis arfaki | reverse complement strand
CGCCGCGGGGAGGCGCTGCGGGGCGGGCGCCGCGGCCGCGGTCCCGGTGTGCGGGCGGCGGAGGCACCGGCGGCCCCTGTCGGGCGGGGACCGCTGCTCCGGGCAGGCTCTGCCTCCTCGCCCCCGGCCCAGCCCGTCTCCCCTCCGGCGGGAGCACTGCTCAGGTGCGCAGGAGAAGGAAGAGAAGCTGTCTCGAGGGGCAGAAGGAAACCCAGCTCGGCAAGGCCCGACTGCTGCGGGAGGGTGGTGCCCGCCCACTGGTGTCACCTCATGGGGCACCGCGGTGGTTGTTGCACTCGTTGAAGTCAGGTGCATGCACTTGGGCACCGGTTTCTTAGGAGGTGCCCGAGTTCCCGTCAGACAAGGAGCGCTGCTTCTGATGCAACACAGCTCAGCTTGCGTGCGTGCACTTCTGAAAGGTGAACGTGCCTAATAAGCAGGCAAGAAATCTGAACACAAATTCTGTATTATTTGTGGTAAATACCACTGAAAGAGGTACTGCAAAAGGCGAGCCAGGCAGATGCAAATGCAGGCATTCCACAGTTTGGAAACAGCAGCATGTTTGCCCGCTTGACCTTAACTTGTCATCCTTGCACTTGTGTGTTGTGGTACAGTCTGTCGTTACATGACCACATAGAGGCAGCTTTTAATTACCTCTGGTCAAATAGCCTGAGTTGCAGAGAGCATCACTGCCAACCTGGTGATACACGTACCCCATACTCTGCAGATGCAATGACCCGCTCCTGGGACTAGCTTAGGTCCAGAGCTGCTTTCACAGAGATCAGAGTCTGAGCTGATGAACTTTGCTGGCCCTGCTGCTGGCTTTTGGCATGGACCGTTCATGTGCCTTCACGCTTTGCCTCTGGAAAGGGGAACACACCGTGACACAAAGTCAGCTCAGGTCTTTAGCTCAGGTTTCTGACTTGGCTTGGAATGGGTCCCAGCCCTATGCTTGGGCAGGGAGGAAGGCACAGAGCCTGTCCCAATCTCAGCATCACTTCCGCACGCTTCCTGTGGGGCTTGAAGTTCAGGTGTGACCCAGTGGGAGCAAGCAGGGATGTGAGAGCTGTCACAGGTCCAGGGACAGTGCTCAAACAGTACTAAAAATATTTCTTGGACCCAAGATGAGCCACTACTAAAATCACTGGGGTATTTGTACCCCATATGCCTGAGATTCTTCTGCAGTGGGGAGGCTTTTATCTCTTGTAATGGAGCATGGGTTGTACTGCTCTTCCTACCTGGGGGAGTCATGATATGTTATTCATAAGCCGCTGAAAGGTATTTTAATATTTCACTTGAGATTCATAAAGCAGGGGAGAACTGTTAAGTTTTAATACTTCAGAAAGAGCAGCAGCCACCCAAACTGCTGTGGGATCACAAGAAAAGGACTAAGAAACAGCAGTATAGCATTCACCAGGCAGGGGCAGGAGATACATCTGAGGAAATCAGCTCAGGCACTCATTCGGCCTCTCTCTCAGGTACATGATAAGCCAGTGAACTGAGCCATAGGTAACAGGTAAAAACTGCAAGGGCCAGGATTTTGGATTGCACCTTACCACAGCCTCCCAATTGCACCTACTCTTTAATCAGCTCAGATAGGACAAGAGCTGTGCAGCTCTCTTCCTCCCCTTGAAAAGAGCACCTTGGTTCCAGCAATATATCCCTACTCAACCTCAGCAAAGCTACCAGAAGCCAGTGCTTGCTCTTCATTTACTTCTCCTGGTCTGTTATTACTACTTCACATTTACATAGGTCCATGGTCTCTCTTTTTATCCCATGCTTGGAAAGGTACAGCCTGCCTTAGGGACACTACTAGTCCTGTGACAATTGTGTAGCTTGAGTACAGGACACACAACACCAAACCACAGAGGAATGAACTTGTTCAAAGGAGGAAGGTTCTGCCAAGTCTGTGTATCTCCACCATGGGGAGCATATTTTCATTTTGGAGGTTTGTAGCATTACTGTCCTTTTCTCCACACGTCTAGATGTTGCATTTTCCTTAGTTTTTCATAGCAAGCAGAAGAGACTCCATGTGAAGCTTGGAGGGGCACTGGCACTTTCTACCAGGCAGGTGGAGATACCATGTCACTTTCCTCTGGTCAGAACACAGCTCTTACCTTTTGCAGGTGCTGGGGAGTCAGGTTGCCCCAGTCATCCACTTACTATGTGTTTTTTATCAATAATATTGTGTGGTGCAAATCCAAATTCAGTAGCTTCTCAGCTGCCCTCAGGATTGCTCTTGGTATGTCTGTTCAATAGCAGATGTAGTAAGAGGGGAGCAGTCCCAAAGGTTAACCTCTGTCTCACCCAATGGGTCTTTGGAGTCTCTTGTAGCAAAAGGAGAGGAAAAAAATCTTCCATGGGCAATTTTGAATGTTGTCTGAGCTCTGAAGTGCCCCTCAGAGGGGCCAATACCTCTGACTGGAGCTTTCTTTGGCTGGAGTTAAACCTCAAGACCCAGAGTATTAGTTTGTGAACACGTCAGCCTGGACCAACCAACTGCATCGCTAGATTTTGAGAAGCACTTGCTGACCTAGGGGATTGAGACGTGTCAGAGAGAATATGAGTCATAAACAGAGATAAAAAGGTGAAACGATTCCTTGTGTATTTTTTTGTGGCAGGAAAAATGTTGTGTTGAACTGTACTGCTTTCTTGCATGTGTACGAGGGTTAGCTGCTATAAATTCAGGTTGGGATGCTGCTGTGGATGGCATTGGCTTTCACCCATGTCAGTGAAAGGCAATGGTTTGCTTTCAAGACACATACAATGTGGGAGTGGAAGAGTGGGCTAACAGAGTAAAAGAAAGGTCCTGCTTGATCTCCCACTGGTGCTGCTGGTGGTAGCAGCCACCTGGTCATAGCCCACAGTAACTGTTGTGCAGCTTCCCACCCCTTTCCCACCACTGGGCTCATTCCCTGGCTCACATTGGCTGCTGATAGCCTGGCTGAGGTGGGACTTTACAGCAGCACCAGCTAGGGAATATTCCTGCCAATGGAGACAGAGGGCAGAGCCATTGGCAGATAAGAAGGGATCTGGTTTCCTGCTGCAGCACACTGCAGGAAGCAGAGAGGTGGGATTAGGCAATCTCACCCGGTTTGGCAGGGCTGCTCTGGCCTGCTGCAGCGTCTCGTGTTCTGCAGTGCCAGAAAGGGAGGAGAGGCTGATGAGTGCTGTAGGCTATTGTCATTTCCTCCTCTTTCCACAGCTGTCAGGAAGGTGCCTTTAGGCATCTTATTAATGAAGTTGTGGCCTTTTGGCCGTAACATGGAATCTGTCATCACTGATGTTAGCCCACCCTAAATACATCACTTATTTATTCTCAGCAAAGATGTCATAGACAAAGCATTCCCAAACCTGCGCCCACTTAGGCTAGCAAAATTGTCCTTTTTCGGAAAGTCCCTTCAATATTCAGCTGCCGTTCTGCACTTAGACCCGACAGCAACATTCCTTGATCAAACAGGCCACATTAAACGTAAAAGCCCATAAGGCAGGAAAATAGCAGTCAGGGCAGTTCCCTGTGAGTTTGGACCTGTTCGTTTAGGACTCTCAGTCTTGCCAGTTTGTTTCAGCAGATAAATGTCAAAATAACTTCCAAAACCTGGGACATTAAGATTTCACTGGGAAATATTTTCCTGAAGAGAGTCCCTAATTTTGAGTGACGTAGTGAGGCAAAAGGCTGGTAATCCAAATTTTGATGGTATGTCCAGGACACAGAGATGACTTTCTCCTTCAATGAAGGCCACACTGCTGATGTGTGAGACACGTCTTCTTACTTTTGGTTTCTGTTTCCCTAGAAGTTTATTGGGACAAACAGCTGTACAAATGTATGCAGCATGCAAGAGATCACAAATCTCTTCTAGGAATTGCTATACGAGTATGACTAGATATTGGTGTTCTACAGGTAGGAGTATTCCCTGTTCATCCTCGTTTGTCTCACAACACTCACAAAATCGTTGTTGCTGCCCGTTTGCCATCACTAATAATGTTGTGCAGTTCTGAATTTTCTCTTGTCCTCTGGGCCCGGGCACCCTTTTTCCTCATTTTTTCCTTCTTCTTTGAGGAGAAGAATTTCACTGTCCTCGATAAAGCTGTTTTCTAACCTTCCTCACACCTCCAGCTGAGGACGCGTATAGGCATTAGAATGGTGAGTGTTTCTCTGCATTAATCTCTCTCCTGTCCAACCACATTTCCCCAGGCTGTTGTGTGCTGTCACCAATTCACACTGATCCAGCCCACTACTGCTCTTTCTGGTAGTTGTTAATATTTGTATTGCCATAAACCTTTTCACCCTTGAACTATATGCCCACTGATTTAGTCATTGGTTTAAATGGGGAAAGTACACAGCCTGCAGGAGTCCTTGTACCTGTAGCAAAAGGAATTACTGGACTCGGCATGGTGCTGCAAAACAGAATTAAATGCATTCAAACCAACTTCCTTTCTCTAAAGTCTCCTAATTATGGTTGTTACAGAGTTTACTTGTAATCAGAGTAGGGATGACATTTCAAACTGAAGAGTGATTATTAAATTGACACTTCCTTTAAAATGTGCCTGAAGTGAAGACTGACATGCTAATTGAATTTTATTAGCAAGAGATGTCTGTTTTAATAGGGAAACTTCCTAATCTCTCTATTAAGTTCATGTTAAGTGCATACCTACTCAGTGTTTTCCATCATTACTACCTGGTATTGCTAGTCAGAAAAAAAGCCTCATTGGAGCATCCCCCTGAGCAGCAAATGCTGTAATTTCCTTTGATATCGATATTAGTTTCACATCCATATATCCCATTGACTGCTAGCACTGGGAGATGTCAAGGAAGAAAAAAACCAAAGCTGTTTAAGCCTTTAAAAGTAATAGTGGTTAAGAATGTGCAATAAATCCAAGAGCAAATCAAAATGAAGCTGGGTATTGCTGGCGAATTTCAGGGTCGCCTAAAACACATTAAACATTTCCAACAGCGCTAGTATGACAGGTGTAAATATCCACACCGTTATCCTAGAGAATACTGATGCTCATTTTGTCATCTCAGAAGAAAGGAGTTGTGTAGAGGACAGTTGGGTTACCTTTCCTAGACTCCGTAGCAGAACTCTACATAGCAGAGTAGCTGTGACACTGGAGCAGCATCCAGCTCCAAGCTGGACTTCAGGGAATCTAGATTCTACCATGTGGGCTGTGCCACTCTGTGTTGAGAAAGGGCGAGTGGGTGCTTCTTCAGAAGACAAAGCTCTCAAGCTGAAGTCAGGCTCTGTTCTATAGACGAAAGCTCTGTTGAGGCAACATCACCAGCAACCTCAGCTGGAGGAGTGCTGTGACACCTGACTCCAGCCTGTGCAGGGAATTGATTAAATCAATCTCTGCAGTCCCAAGTAGGAACATTCACAATGACAAAAAGTTAACACAGGGCATTATATCTTAATGAAACACAATAAAAGGAGAAGCAGAAAATAATAAACTGTGTTCTTTACAAATAAATATAATCCCTTCTAGGGAAACAGAAGGGAAAAAGATATTTTACTTCCAGTATGAGATCCATCCACCCTCTTTGTTGCTCTGACTTCTTAATTGCACTTGATTTGATAGCAGCGGGGGTTTAACCTACATTGTGGGTATTTTCACTGTTCTCTTTAATTTTGCCTGCTGGCATCAGGCAGTTTGTGCACATCAAGCCAAGTCTGCTGTCTTGATTCAGGACTCATATGACCTCAGCTGACATTTTGCCTGTCTCAGGACAGTGGGAGTACACTGGGGTAGAGAAAGGAAGATTTATTGGGAACAGAATGTGAAAACCCCATCATCCACAGAAGAGCTTTTACCCAGTATTAACAACACACGTTTTTACACTTTCCAAAATAATTTGGCACGTGCAGTTTGCA
The DNA here is from genome assembly GCA_013398015.1 of Oreocharis arfaki. NCBI lineage: Eukaryota > Metazoa > Chordata > Aves > Passeriformes > Paramythiidae > Oreocharis > Oreocharis arfaki. Next base: position 683,588 of record VZRR01011200.1, on the reverse strand, counting down.
TGCTGAACATGTCCTAACTCTCTGTCATACAGTCTAAATGTGAAAGTGATTTCAAGTTTCTGTATTCTGGAGCCAATCCAGCTTGTGGTTCGTGTCACCAAGTCAAGGGCAGCAAAATGTCACTTCCCCTTATGCTCATGATGAAGAGCTGAAGAAGGAGATACTCTGGGAAAGGCTAAATCAGGTCAATGCCTCCACACTTTCTGTTTCTTCTCCCAGAGGCAAGGAACTTTATTTTGGTTGGGTGGGTGTTTGCCTGGCCTGTACCTTTCTGTGTTGTGGCATGACCCGAGCTCACTTGGTGCTGGGTGCTGCTTGGAGAGCCAAGCACGCTGAGCGAGCTCGCTTTGCAGTGCTGAGAGGGAAGGCTCAGTCCACATCACAGGTTCCTAGCAGTGCCTCATGCCAGCCATTCCTCCAAGGGTTTAGCTGGGCTCTTGCCTTGGGCTCGCTGTGGTGGATTCCAGCAGAGGAAGAGCAAGAGTGGGTCAGGTTGGTTTCATCAAACTGGTGAGTTTCCAAACTCATGAGGGAGAGTGCACCAGAGTATTGCAAGCTCTGGCCTACAGGGTATGGGCCACATTCCAGCTCAGTGTGTCAGAAGTTTAATTTAATGGAAAACCCATGTTCCAAGAGTCCAAAATAGCAAAAAAGGGAGCAAATTAGGACTGAATACCACTGGGGTAAATAAATGCAAAAGCTCATGCTACCCTGCACGTAGTCTTTCCAGCTGTATGATTTCCATTATGAATAAATTTTCTCTGCCAGGAGAACTCTTTGATTTTGAAAGAAATCAAAATAACAAAAGATATGTAATTACTCTGTAGGTGGGCTAATTCCTTCTTCCACGTCTTTGTCCGCAACGGAGGCAAGAGGAGCAGTTTTATGCTCAGTGGCTTGGCGGTACTTCCAACCCTCCACCAGCAGAAGGGAAAGGTACCCTAAACATTAGTATTTTAAATCTTGCCATAAAGCAGTGAAGGCTGGTTCATACCCTTGAGCAGGCTGAATAGTTCCTCCATGTGGCAGAACTGGTGCTGGAAGTACGGCCAGTAGCCCAGCTTTTAAGAAGAATCTTCATCTGATATAAATCATTTTTAGTTGGAGACCACTTATGGTTTCATCATGGCCAGTCAAATTAGCTTCCTGTTTTGTTTAACAACAAGTAGTACTCTAAGTGCTCTGAAAATGCACCATAATAGGAAAAGTCTGATGAAGTAAGTGATTACTATTTCGAAGGAAGGCAAAGTTTATAGAAGCATAATTAGTCATCTGCTCTTAAACCAGAAAAATATGGTGGAGAAAATATATCTTTGGGGTTTTAAAAAGAGATACAGAAATATGTTAAATGATGGAATGTCATTAGAGTCTGTATTTGTTTTAAGGATAAACAGAGCTATTATACAGTTGCCCACCTTTATCTCTGCTCTTTCTGTTTTCTGCCTAATGGGCTTTCTTCCTTGTGTACAGAAAAAAACCCCAGTCCTATCCTGTTTATAGTTGAGTTGCAATATGCTGAAAATTATTACTTCAGATTTTGTACATTAAGTCTGTCTGCTGGCAAGAGGAAAACCCTCTCATATTATCTAATTACGGCTTCAAGCAGCACTAATGAAGAAGTTACGCAGGCTGGGGCCTGTTCTGTCTTCTCTAGAGGCGTCAACAGAGAGTCTGTGGTTGTGGTCACACAGAAGTGGGGAGGGAGGCTGGGGCTGCCAGGCACAGCAGCCTGCAGAGGGAAGGTTAGCTCTCAAAAGCACAGGAGTGGAGTCAAGTCCACAGCCCCAGTGTAGGAATGCAGCCTCGATTTGTGAGGCTGAGACCCCCCACCAATGCCTTCTTCCCCTGCTGCCCTGGGAGCCTCAGCTGGGATGTGTCTCAGAGGGGATGGAGCCCTCCATGCCTTGGGAAGGAGATGTGCACAGCTGTGCCAGCACAACTGCAGCACGTGTCTACAAGTGCATTCCTGGCAGTGGGCTGCAAGCCAGCGTGAGAAGCAGCCATCCAGCTTCGGGGAAGTTGTGTCTGGTTGATGGAGAGACCCAGGTATATATTCCCTGGAATCAGATCAATGTAAAATAAGGCAACCTCAGTGGGGACTCATGCTAGGCAAGCCAGGCTATGTACTCATAGCAAGGACTGAAGCATGGCAATGGAGATCAGGGAACTTAGTATCAACCACAATTTAGCTATAAAACCCACTGTAAATGTCGAACATAAAAGTCTGTCCTGGGTTGCAGTATATTCTATTACCATCTTCATGAGCTGTGAAACCAGGTGGGGCAGTGCTTCTTTGCCTCCTCCCTCCGGGCTCGGTTCTGTTAATGGGAGCATTTGTGCCTTGCCAAAGGACTCATAGATAAGGGACTCCAAACCATCTCCTGTTAATGGCCCCATCAGTGCCTCACCACTCCATTGTGAGATGCTCTGCCTGGGAGGGGGCACAGAACATTTCCCACTTGGATATAATCAGGGGTTTCTCAGACAGAAGGGAGCTTCTCTCCGCTGGACTTGCAGACGACGAGAGGCTGCATCACTGGACCTTCAGGCGAGGACCAGGCCCTTTTCCACGGGACCGCTGTTTTCACCGGAGCTGCTGCACCCCCCCTGCTCACTGGGAGCCACCAGCGCTGCTACCGGCTGTGACCAACCCTGCTTCGGGAGGAGAAGCTACCGGCTGTGACCAGCGCTGCTCCGAGAGGAGAAGCTGCCTGGCGGCCGGGGAGGCTGCACTGGGTGACTGTGCTGTTTTGTAATAACTGCCATAGTCATTGCTGTTCATTGTTTTGTTTTGTTTTATATATATATAAATTAGTAAAGAACTGTTATTCCTATTTCTCATATCCTTGCCTGAAAGCCCCTTAATTTCAAAGTTATAATAATCCGGAGGGAAGGGGGTTGCATTTCCCATTTCAAAGGGGGTTTCTGCCTCACTTAAACAGATGTCTGTCTTTCAAACCAAGACAAAGTCACATCAGAGTTTCCTGCTGCCATTGCTTACCTGCTGCAGATTGCAAAGCTAACTAGTTTAGAATTAGCTGTGCTAATTTTGTAAACACAGTTGAAACCATAGCACAGGCATACATGTAGTCATTTACAGTAGTGCAGAGAATAGTATGGATACCAAAGAGAATCAGAAGAAACTCCACTGATAGCTGGCCTACATGAAGAAAAAAGACACTCAAACTTAGATATGAGTTAATTGGGATTTTCTTCTACATCTCGTTAACCTCTTGGATGGAGAATCCAGCAAAGCTGTGATTTATTTACCGTAGATGCACTCAAAGGATACTGCATAACTTAGTGTTCTGGCACTATGAAAGTTATTTGCAATAATGAATTTTTTAAATTCTTTGGAGAAAAGTGAGTGCATATTCCCTTCCCCCACCAAATTAAAAAAAAAAAAAAAAAGAAATTGCAGAGTAACATTCAAAGGCTCATTAAAAGCAACCAGGGAAAATAGATTACGGAGACTTCAAAGACTCATGATACTGGTTAAGAATCAGCTCTCTTTTTCAAAGAAAATGTTATTAGCTAATCCTTGAAATTTGGGTTTTGGCAGATGACAGAGTATTTCCTGCAGGTGCAGAAACTAGACAGTATTAAAAGAGTTTTGGTAGTGCACAAAAAACTTCTCAACTAGACTTACAGTTCCCTCTGCTCAAGTCAGCTTGAGTGCACTCCCTGATGCCTCATACATGTACTGGAATGTAGCATCATTTCAGGAGGCTCTAACTACATTAACCTATGTATCTTCTTCATTGAGAAAGCAAGTCTGTTAAGATAATGTTTTTTGGGTTTCCTTTAGTAGGAAAAATAATGCCTTAATTATTGCTATTATCAGTAATATTGGAGGGAATAACAGAAAAGCTAATGCAATGAATAATGGAAATAATATCTACATATGGGTTAACAAGTACACAAATGAAACACTGTATGCAGGAAAACAAACATCATTCCACAACACATTCCTGCTTACATCAACATGGATATGCTTTGGCGTGTTGTCTCTTTTAAGATCTTATTTACTAGGTCCCTGTGTGTTTTTGTCTGCTCTATCCATGGCTAATCCCAACTTCTCCATGAGTTAGAAGTCCCTGCTTATCAAAAGAGACAAGTCCAGCCAGATCTGTCTAAAGTCCTTTGTTCAGATGTGATCCTTTGGCTTCTATTTGAAGCTTGACTGTCTCACAATGACAGTTTTCCCACTGAGACTTTCACCTAAAATTTGGCCCAGAAGATACCCAAAGCTATGTGTTATTGTTTCCATGGCAACGAATTGCTTGAAGTCAAATACCTGAGCTTAAGATGCCCTTAGTAGATAGCAACCTGAAAAGAAGCACCTGAATGAATAAAGGATGATGGAGTAGTAGCAGCAAAATTTGAAAACTTATTCCCATTTTCTAGGAATCTAAAGAGGGTTTTTGCAGGTATTAATTTTCAGGTATAATCTGAACAACGTTTCTTATAAATTCAATTAAGACTTCCAGGTGAAATTTAAACTACAACAAAACTGAAGCTCACAACTGGTAGAAAAGAGATGATGGGAGATCATTAGTTCTAGCACTAATGGTAAAGACCCCTGTCTGCATGCATTACTGTGTCAGAGGGACACCGTAAAGCTCAACCACTTTACTGAGTGCTTTGCACATGTCTTGTCGAAAGTATTTTGAAGTGTTTTGATATCTTGGATATGTTATATAGGCACTTGCATTTGCTTGTGAGACAGCTACTCCTATTACTCACGAGTTCATTCTCTGACACATGTTTTGTCCCCATACACAGTATCAGGTATACAGTGCTGACAACTAATATCAGAAAACTGGACACAGTTACAATTGTTAGAGCCAGATGTGTGTGCACCGCAAAACAGACACAAGATACCACCCTGAAAAGTTATGCTAGTTCAAAAATGAATATTTGACTCGTCTGATTTCATTCAGCACGTAGAGTAACTACATATTTTCCAACACATATTTTTACTTAGAGGTCTCTGAACTGCCTGGGAGAGCTGGGACAGGCGGTAGAGTATGACTGATGACACAAAATGGAATTAATAGAGCAGTATTAAACAGGCGTCACAGACATCATACATCTATGTGTCCAATCCTTCTCCCACCCCCAAAAAACCCAAACGCAGGCATAAAACCTACCTAGATCCATGTTCGAACTATTGCACAAGTGTTCCAATTTTCAAAAGCATATCTCGTTGGCCCTTATTTCTCTAGTTTTATTGACATCTGCGCAGATGTGTCAAAATGCCTGCTGAGAAGTTTAATCCAATATAATACTGTTCAGAGAACAAGCAGGCTCAGGAGATTTAATTTTTTTGTCAGAAAAGAGGTTTAAAACAACTTGGGTGCTATAGAATATATATTGCTCAAAGAAAAATAACCTAGAAATTAGCAAGTGAAATAAATGTTTTTGGAAATAAAAAGGCTACACCATGAGTGCAGGGCATATGAGAAGAGTGGTAAAAGTTGTTGAAGTTCCCATTGCTTTTTTACGGATTTATTTTCCTGCAGATGACAGTAAATTTTGGGTGTTCTGCAGGATCTCTACCCCACCCCAACACGGACTCTTCCCTGTGGGCAGAGGCAGGTAGGGTAAGGGGTAGGAAGAGAGGTTGCAGAAAAAGCACATTTTGGGGGGTACTCTGACCCTAACATCAGTCTCCTAACTGCAATTATAAACATAAGAAAGGTATCTATAACTTACACTTGCTCTTTACTTAATGTCACGGTACAATGAGTTGTCCATCTTGCTAAGACCAGAATCATGCTCTAAAGTTGTCCTTATCTGCGCCTGGTTTATAGAGGCACTGTCTTCCTAGTTTGGACATCTCAGTGATAAACTCAGTATCAATAGTTAGGAGGAATGAATCTGGGTCCCAATATCTCTCTTTTAGAGGAGGATATGCTTACAATTTATCTCAACATCTCCTGTATTAGATTAGTGATATCAGGGTTTCCAGTAAGTTTTCTGGAGTCTTTTGCTCTTCACATCCAGAAGGCAGAGAAACAATGACTCGTGGATGATTTTGAGTGAGGATGAGCTGTAAGAGGGGAAACATCAAAAAAGGAGAGTGGCCAGAGTAAATTATGAAAGCCACAGTGGTTATAAAGTACTTTGCTATCTTTCCCCAGTTTAAGTAGGTAGGAACTTTAGCAGTAGGGTAACCAGTTTAGAGGAGGTGGCACTGAATCCTGATGCATGACTTTTGCTGCATGGAATTTTTTTTGAAGGCAGTGTAACATCCACTCATCACCCATCATGTTCAGCCAGAGAACATTTCCTTGTTCATTCACTAGAATGACAGTAAGAACTACATCAAGACCCTTGTCCTGGCTCATTGTAATTGTCCCCACTATGTATTTTATGTGGATTTCTGTATGGCTGCCATAGTGTCTGCTATCAATTTTAGTTTCCAAATGATATGTGTTTATTGCTACTTTCATAAGAACATTTGTTTAGTTAAGAATATTTACTATTTTACGTGTATCTTGACAGCAGCCATGGCTGCACAGGCAAATAAAAATGTTCTGAGTACCTGAATAAGAACCGAGAGCAGTGGTTCCTCCCCACGCTAAGCCCCCATCTGTGCAGGGGCAATGATGTTGCAGTGAGGCTGTTGGCTGGAGAATGTGTCAGGATGCCCTTCAAATGAGTGATGTGGCACTGAGAATAATGAGGACTACACTACTTTTGGAATTGCATGTAATCTCCTCTTCAAAAAAGAGCTTTGATAATCAAGAGGAATGAGAAGCATGAAGAAAAAAGTATGTTTTTTTCAACCTTTTTCCTACAACTTTACCTACATTTGTTAGTATTTTAACATTTGTCACAACACTTAAAATCTTACCACAGGCAAAATGTCTCAACAATATTGTTCTCACTTCAAAACTAGGCACAGAATTCCAGTCCTGTGAGTCTGCCTTGACAAACATACAACACCGAGTGCTGTAAAGTAAAATGAAATTGAAATGGCAATTCAGAAAAATCCATGCGCAGAACACATTAAAAATTCACTGCAACATCACTGATCAAGTATAAGGTCTTAGGTTACATGAAATGATTTACTAAAGCACAAATTGTTCTTGAGACCTACTTATCTTGCTCTCCATAATTAATTTAATACCTTAGATGAGGAGAACAAAGGTTAAGGCTTACTCTCCAGTGGGGGTCACTGTTGAAGAACAGCCTCCAATTTTTCTTCTACTGAAGTTCAAACAGATCCTAAAAACCGCAGGACATAATCTATACGGCTCGTGCAAATGTATTGGAATTTGATTGGAGTAGTTCATATCAGCTGTCAAAGTGAATCCTATGTAAAAGCAAAGTGTGTGGACTGTAGAAAGTAAATTATCAGGTAATTAACACTATATGCATGACAAAGAAGTGAAACTAAAGATGGGAGGGTGGGTACAGCCCTCAGTCAAGGCTTGGCCAGAATGCTGTGCTTTTGTACCAGCTGACTGACCAGCCCATTGACTCTGTTTCGGTAAATTTAGTGCAGGTCTGTACCCTCACAAGTAGCACTTGAGTTCTGAATTTCACCCCTTTAAAGATATTTACTACTCTTTGCTGTTGGTATTAGATTTCTTACTGCACTTGCTATAGTGCTTCCATTCTAGACCAAAAACTCCCATAAAATGGAAAATACCCCTTTAGAGCAGCACCAGTGTTATCTGAGCTGTTGTTTCTTGACAGCATGATATTTATACCTGGTTGTATTCAGATTTAAAAGATGTTATTACTCTTTGTTTTCAGAGGACAGCAACAGCAGGCCTCAGGCCACAGGAGACAGATAGAGTTGCAGGCAGCCCTTATGTACTCTTAGAGGCATGGTTTTAATAAAATAGAATAACTGTGTGTTCTACGTCAGGTCTTTTGCTCCCGAAAGTCAGAGTGATGCCACCAAAGTTCTGTCACTTGTAGTGGCTAACATCCAGCTCAGAAACTTTAAGTCTGTAAAAAGGGGAGCAGGCAGCTCACCCAGTGTCAGGAACAAAGAAGGGAGGAGATATTCTAGTAGTAGTTCCAAACATAAAGATGTTAATCCCTGCCTGGAGGGATTATAAACTTCAGCTTTTTACAGTTCAAGGAGCAGTCCCTACCACTGTTAATCGTCCCAAATAACTCTTCACTGGTAGTAGGTTAAAAGGTCTGTTGCAGGGATACATTCTCAGTGCTTCAAACAGTCCTGCCGAAGTTGAACAGAGTTGGAGACTATCTGAAATGCAGACACGACATTTCCTACCTACTACAAACGTTTTGTCTGTTTTTTGACCATTAGTATTTGTCAGGGTCAGCAACTCCATGGTACACAGGGGAAACCAGAGAGTAGGAGAAATGTAGTTCATTTGCTCCTGAGCTGGGACTGAGCTCTGCCTTCCTCACCATGCTGGTTCAGACATGTCTGCATGTGCAGCATGCCTCTGTCTGGTACCTGAAGACAAGACTCTTAGCCACAAGCACAAAAGAAATCAGGATTTCAGGAAAACACTGAGAGTTCTTTAAGGAATGTCATTAATCTGAGAAATTAACACTATGAACGATCAGAATTAAACTGTTAATTTTAGATACAGAATCTCTGTTTAAGAGGAAAATTGCTGGCAAAGATCATTCAAGAAGTGTGTTCATATACCTGTAAGCCTCATTCTTTGTTTAATGCTTGCAATCTCAGCATCTTTGCAACGGCAAAATACCAATTCTTTCACTTCTGCACATACCTTTGTCCTTTCATGTCCTTGAACCTTCTTTCTCCATTGCATCTAACACACTGAAGTGTGTCAACCAATGTGGCTAACCTGTGGTTAACGCTTGCTACAAAAGGCAAAATTATTTGTAGCACAAAGTACTTAATCTAGAGAACTTGGATGTGGTGTGAGGAGGTGTATATGGCAAAGACAAAAGAAAATGCTGCTTCTCAGCTGAACAGATGTAAGCCTGTGACTTCATGATGCGCTTCTGTTGCACTCTATTATAAAACAAAAGTTGAACATTTAGTTCTGCTCCAATTTTAGCATCATTTCCACAGATAACAGAGCACTTCACAGACTTTTTGAGAACATTTTTTCCTCATAATGTTTATGGAAAAAGAAATTTGTCATGCTACCTTGCAAAAGGCGGTTGCTTTGTTGACCAGATGCCAAAATGAAATTCAGACATGGATGGCCAGAAACAAGATTTACTTTAATCCTACTAATCCTGAGCTGTTGATTGGTACAAGGCACCATTATAGCTGGGTAAGCTTCCCAGGCTTATCGTCTGATTCTCTTTGGAGTCATGAGATCACTTTGGATTCTCAATCTTTCAGTTGTAAAGGGCGATGTTCCTGTCTCATATTCCATTTTCTGCTACAAACAATAATGAGCAAAAGAAATCATGTACTTTTGCCAGAAAAAGTAAAAAAGTACAAAAGAACAAAAGAAAAAGCTGAAAATTCAGGGCAGGTGTCGTATTGAGCCTGGTGATATGCCTTACCAGGAAGAGTAGAATGAGAAGATGTGGGATGTCCTTGAGGAGATTAGCAGCTTGTCCAGGTAATTACAGGGCCTTCTTGTACTGACTTCAGTGAAGCCCCAAGGCATCTTCAGAAGCTGAAATTGTACTCACAGAATCACAGAATCATTTAGGTTGGAAAGCACCTATAAAATCATCAATTCGAACTGTTAGGCCAACACTGCCAAGTCTATCACTAAATCATGTTCCCAAGTGCCACCTCCACATGTCTTCTAAACTGCATGTGTGGTGGCTCCACCACTTCTCTGGGCAGTCCGTTATAATGCTTGACAACCCTTTTAGTAGGGAGTTTTTTTCCCGAAATCCAATCTAAACCTTCCCTGGTACAATTGAGGCAATTTCTTCTTGACCAACACTCACAGGTCCTTTTCCATTGGGCACTCTTCAGGCACTCTTCCCCAAGCCTGCAGAGTCACATGAGGTTGTGATCCAAGTGCAGGACCCGGCACTTCACCTGGTTGAACCTCATACAATTGGTCTCATCCCATCAATCCCCCCTGTCCAAATCCCTCCACAGAACTTTCCTACCCTCCAGCAGACCAACACACACGACCAACTTGGCATCATCTGCAAACTGACTGAGGGTGCCCTTGACCCCGATCTTCAGTGAGGATATTAAACAGAACTGGCCCCAGCACTGAGCCCTGGGGGACATCACTGGTGCCTGGCCACCAGCTGGATGTAATTCCATTCACCATCACTCTCTGGACCCAGCCGTTCAGCCACTTTATTACCCTTCATCCAAACCAAGAGCAGCCAGTTTCTCCAGCGGAATGCTGTGGGAAATGTTGTCAATGTTGTCATACAGACAGTACCCACAGCCTTTCCCTCACGCACTAGGCAGATAACCCTGCCAAAGGGGGAGTTTTGTCAAGCAGGACCTGCATTTCTTGAATGCGTGTTGGCTGGGCCCCAGTCCCCTTGTTGTCCTGTATGTGCCATCTGATGGCACTGAAGGTGATCTGCTCCATGACCTTCCCTGGCACTGAAGTCAGGCCTGTAGTTCCCTGGATCCTCCTTCTGGCCCTTCTTGTAGAGGGGCCGACTTCTCTCAGGAAGGTTTAGCTTTTTTTTGCCAGTGGGAAGAAGGGGAGAAACAGAACCACCAAACCATTTTCAGCTGGATTTGAGAACCACAAGCGATCCGGTGGGATCCTATTGATGTTTCTTTTCTATCTGGAACTAACCAATAGACTTTCATTGGTTTGTGAATTACAAGACGGAAAGCCACTCTAGACATGAGGCACTGATTCAGTCCCATTAGCAGTTGAACCCAAACTCTGAATGCTCACACTACCTGGCTGAAGAACGAATAAGGCCTTTAGAGTAAGGTTGTCTCTTGACAACAATCTGCTTAGTTTACTTTCTTTTAATGTACTGATTGTGTTATGTGTTCCAACTTGACAGAGCTGCCTCACAGTCCAGCACACATTTGGTGTGCTTTATACCTCACTGGAACATTATCTGTAAATCTGCTGTCTGTATTCGAGATCCTCTGGAAAAATTCCTGCCCTTGAAGCTTATCTAGTCATAGGGTAGTTAGAAGGACACAGATACCAGTACATCTGATGTACCTTATGTTGCAATGTTATCAAGGTAGCACCATCACATCAACAACACAATTGGAGTTGAAATAAAAAAATACATACTCAGTTTTAGGCTTAACTTTATCTAGGGACTTGTAGATAAAACTTTAAAGGACAGTAGATAAGTAACAAAAAGCTTCTGAGTCATAGTTTCACCTAGAAATAAAAGGTGAAAGTTTTGGAGATGAGAACAGCTGAGTTATGTTGATTTTTCCTTTAAGGTGTCTTTGGGGATTTACACCTCAGAATAGTTTTTGAAACTGTGACTATCTTTTTTAGTGTGTTCATGTTATCCTGCAATGGAGCCTGCTCTATTTCTGAGGCTTATAGGTGCTATGGTAATACAGACAATAGCTGGTAGTAAACAGCACAACCTCCCACACACAGTATCTGTATAAGGCAGATGATTGAGAACACTTCTTATGATCCCTTTTAGCAGTGGATGCAATTAATTTGTTAACATTTCCCCATAGTCTCACAAAGAAGCTGAACAATATGAAAATATAAACTGGATAATAAATGTGCATCGTTGATTCATCCCAGCCCTAAGAAGTTATTCATCATTTATACTAAACATCTTCAAACACACTAAAAGGGAGTCTCTTCTTCTGCCAGTGCACAATGCATTCTTGAGACCATGAAGTCCTTCCAAACATAGTAAAACTTTCCGTGTCACCGCTGTTGGGGTAGAATTTAAGAACTGCATAACTGAGATCAGTTGCTGTAGTGGTGAGATGCGTCACACTGATCAACATCTCTAGTTACTGGTCTGGATCCTACCCAGCTCTTGTCACTTTCCTCAGGGATTTCTAAGGGTTATTGGTTTACAGAAATACTATTTGCAAATAATATCATGAATGTATGATTTTGGATCCTGGCAGCTCAGGGAGTGAAAAATGGCCATCTGTCTTCTCCCAAATCCTGCCTCCCAGAGGTAGGGTGTGAAAAAAAGCCCACCTTTGGAAAGCGCTACCTGGCAGAAATGTCAAATGGAAGAAAATTTGTGGGAAGCAGCAGGTCCAAGCTGTGCCAGGGTTTGGGTTGCAGCACAAGGTAGAAATGCTTGAATCTGTGAGAAGCTGCTTAAGGGGAACAAAAGAACTGTCTTTCTGTCTAATATGTCTTATCTTCCCCAAATGTGGTGAATAGGCCTGACTTGCAGGCCTGACTCTGTGCTGCTGAAGTCAGTGGAACTCTCTGCATTGGCAAGGGCATAGTTGATTCCAATGGTAGGAGCTGGACAGCGTTGAAAAGAGCCTTTTAGCTGCTGTCATTAATACAACAACAATAATTTTCACTGTTAAGGGACTGCCTTATACTGGAGGAGAACCGCTGAACACCCTTTTGCAAGAGTACTGTGCTTGCAAGGAATTATTACAGTGAGGTCAGGGGATTACTCCAGCAAGTTGACTGAACTTCTCCTAAAACTTCTGTCCTAGTAATTTTAGTGGTGATCTCATTCTCCAGTTGAACAATGGGCATTTCTCCATCTCTTCTCATCAAGACATGGGCAGCTCAGAGATGCCTCTGACTGTCCTAGCTTCTTGATTTCTGATTATATACAGCTTATGGTTCTGACAATTCACATAAATAGTCTTATTTAATGCAGACCTGATGATCTCTTAATGCTTTTCTAAGCTAAGGTTTCAGAAGAGTTTGCTCTTTAATTTAGTTTATGGCAGCACTGTATTTCACAGCTGTTTTTAATGTATTTTTGGAGACTATGTGGAATCAGTACTTGAGTTACAAGGTATGTATATCAGATGGAGACATAGCCACCATTCCTTGGCAAACTGTTAGATCAAATGAGCTGAATCTCCTCTACTTTATTGCCTAATTAATTCTTGAACGATTGCTGAATTGCTGAAGTAGGAAACCTTCCAACTTTGGTCACACTCTGTGTTGGGTTATGTCAGAAAGGATTGGAAAGTGAGGGATTTCTTTAATCTGGGTTCACAGAGGGAAACTTCTAGGTAGGTGGGCAGAGATTGCTTTTGCCTGTTTTTACAGTTGGATAGCAAGAGGAAGCAGCTCTTCAGCCAAGGGTCAAAATCTCCAGGGAGGAGCAGATCCTGCTGGGGAACAGGACCATGAAAGTGCTCACACTTCTCGGTTGCCAGCTTGCTGTCAAACAGGATGGGCTTGGTTTTCTGCAGAAAAGTCTTCCTTGGATGAGTAGATCTTTTGTGAATTTTGCAAGCACTACCAGAAGTGGGACAGCAGATTAGTTGGAGAGGTAAGTTGTGGGCTGATCTGTCTGGAGTCACAGCACAGTGACTGCACAGAAAAATTTTTCTGAGAACTGACCCTGAGGAATTATAGAAACAATGACTTAGGAAGAACATTATTTCTGGCAGGGTGATGTTGGACACAGGACTGTCAGTGAAAAATTTTTCTTTTTCTGGAGCAGCAGTTTCCTGTTTCTGTGGCTTTATCCTGGTTTTCAGCAGAGGAAGACTCTTTGGTATCTGGCAACATGACAGGCTTACACTCCCTCCAGAAAAATATAAAATATTTATTCTACAGCCATGGGCTGCAGGAGCACTTGACACACACTGCCTCAGGTACAGGAGGGACAAGTCCTTATCTCCTTTGGGTATCTGTGCACAGAGCTGCCCTATGTCTGCTAGCTGCACCGTGGACATTCCAGCAGGAAAGAAATAAAAGCGTATGCAAGAACCAATATCCTACCACTCACCCATCCCAGTGTTGCCTCCAACAGTGACAGTGATTAGAAATACCAGCCAGAAAGAGCATACAAGCCTACTCACTTCCCTTTCATCCTTCCAGCATCCACAGTTCATATATTTAGTATATTGGAGGGTACTTCCCAGTCTCCTGCCTTTAACATTTGTATATATAACTGCTGTCAGTGAATTTGCCCAGTTTGTCCAAACTAATAGGGTGGAAATGTTGTTGGCAAGGATGCTGGTTTATAAGATATTGAGGATGTTGTGGCTATGCTTATTCCTGGAATGAAGAATGCAGTTGAAACCATGTCATTATGAATGAATGACACCGCCCCTACTTACTGTGTAAGCTCAGGCCAGATCTCACTGTGGGTGTAACAGAGGTCAGTGACACATTGCATTTGTTTTAATGAATGGAATAAAATGGCCAAAGGCTAATAGAAAATTCAAGACATGAAACTTAGTGGCTGTTGTACATTTGGATGGCAGGCTGTCAGCTTTGAACTGCTACCTTGGCTGGGTATTAGGGAGCTCTTCTTTTCCAGCAGGCTGAAGCTCCTATCTAGGAGTCAGGTGGAGGTGTGGGACTTCAGCATTGCAGTGAACACCAGCAGTGGACCCAGGGCAAAGGCCTGTAACAGTACTCAGGCAGGCTTTGTTTTTCTAAATGTTTGTTGGGGTGCTCTTTTTTTTCCCCTTATGATTTCTCTCCAAGTATTACCCTCCTTTTCCCTGGCACTTGGCTTGTGTTCTTATAGAGTCATATAATCACAGAATATCCTGAGTTGGAAGGGACCCACAAAGGTTACTGAATTCAGTTCCTGACCCAGAACCTCTTCTATGCTATGCAGTCCTCTGAGGATTTGATCGTGACCTCCTCAGAAGTAATGTGAAGTTTTCTGGCAATTGAAGCATTTGGCCTGGGAGACTGGTGCTCAGATAGTGTGCAAGCAATGCCTTCCTTCCAGTGCCCTTGGCTCACATCTGCTGTAGTTCCCTAGGAGCAATTTTCCCTGAAAAACTGTCTCTGATGGGCCACAAGAGCAAGCAAACTTTTACAACTGATAAAACTTCTGCAACGAGACCCACTGTCTTTTTTGGAGCAAAAGCCTTCATAAAAAAACACGGAATGTAGCAACACATGCCAGCTGAGTCAGACCCCAAACAAATAAGAGAAAAAGACAACGCAGAACAGCACCACCTCATGCTGTCTATCACTACTGCAACAACAAACACCTCCTTTACATTTTCACTGCTCTTATCCCTATGAGACTTCCATGGTCCAGGAAAAGCCATTGAGAAAAACCAGCCTGTTTCTAAGTAAATATCTGTGGGCCACATACAGGCTTATATCTCCACTTGTCACATTACCCAGGGTTCACAAATAAAAAAGATATTGAAAACAGTCCTATTTAAACTGTATTAAACTTGTACAAAACCAGAGCTGTTCCAAAAGTCCCTCTGTCATTCAGGGGTGGTTATAGACAGGGAAGACTATCTCAGTGATGTGCTTCTATTTTGGTCTCTCCAAGGGCTGGAGAGAGGAGGAGACTGAGCTCCCAGTGTGACAGGGAGCATGTGGGAAGGTACATGCTCTCCAAAGTATTTTTGCCTGCAAGAGTGTTGTCTACAGGAGCTCATGGTAAGAGCATGGACAGAAATGTGCTTGTTCTTTCGCTGGCGTAATAAGAGAACTGCATTGTACATCTAGGCAACACTGGAGACACCCATTTCCCTGCAGTGTTTAATGAGAAGAATGAAGGGGATTGACTGGTCCTTGTTGAAATACTGACTCATCAAAATTTGCAGCAGACTAACTCTTCTTGCATTTTTGAGTGCAGTTGTGAAGTTGTTGCAGAGAACTAATGCAGACAAGGACAACATTATGTTCTCTCTACAAAATCACCTGTTTCTTTTCTTACTGCATATATAGGAAAGTCTTAGGGAAATCATCATGCCCCTTCAAAGAGAAATTAAATGAACATAAGAATATCCATACGAATAATGTAAATCATATATTAGTTTTCATACTGATTTAATTTGTCCGTATTTCCAGAACACTCAATAACTTCTTTTTTCTTTCAATGCAAGCAATTATTTACACTATCAATTTAGTTGTGGATGATTTATCCTTAGACCAAGTCAGAACCAGTGTCCAGAAGGTGAGGTAGAAGTGGCCAGAGATGGTGGCCGAGAGCTGCAAAATGAGGCAGCACTAATGCACCCACTTAGGTGCAAGAGACCCTGCTCTGCTGTGGTCCCCTCACGCTGTCTGCAGAAAAGCAGGATGGAGAGGGGCAGGCATGCTGTGTTGTGGCAGAAAAAGGAGGCAGGGGCTGCTGACCTTGCTGAAGACCCATGCCTGTGTCTCCTGCAAGAAACTCAAGACACCCCTCATGCTGCACAGCTATGGGCACTGGCACAGCTGATTTCATGCCAGCACCACTGGTGGAGCTGCCCAGGATTTCTTGCCTGCCCAGTAAGCTCAGTCAGCTGTGGTTTGTGTTGTGATAAGCCTCCTTGGACAGAACCACATGAGAGTGCTGTAAGTGAGCTGGCCCACAAGGAACGCTTTCATTCTGGGAGCATTTATTTGTTTTGGCTGCTCTCTCGTATGCCTGTGACACTATAGCATTCATCAATAGATACAGATCAGTGTTTGTATGCTCAGCACCTTTCTTGCATCTGAATTTTTTCCAAACCAAGTTACACAGATCTGGCTGATATGTCTGAAGCCTCCAATCTTCCTTTTTTCCGCTCCAGCCTGTAATAGCCGGCTGCTGGTGATTAGTCTGCTAATTAGAAAGGGTGGACCAAAAAGAAAAGGGAAAAAAAAGAGCTTATAATTCAAAGACGTATCCTCCAGGCATGTGATTGAGGGATCACCATCGCTTAAGAGAAGCTGCTTGCCCTGCAATACATGTGTTTATATTTCACATTGCGTGCCATATCCTGCACTTTCTTTCGGAAGAGTTAAATACAGCAGAAAATTATACTTAATATTTTAATAACCTTCAACTGTGAGCCCCCAGCCTCGCTGCCTTGTAAAGGAAGAGACCCAGGAAAAAAACACGTATTGGGGAAACTTAAATTAGCTATGCAACTTGCTCAAAATTATTGCAGAGTTTCAGCACTTTCATGAGGATGGGCTTGGTTCCTCAGGCTTGTTCATACAGAACGATCTGGAGTTATAAAGCTCCACCAGATGCCGACCCAGCAGCATCTTTTCTACCAGACACAACCCTGCAGTTTCACCACAGCCTCCCTTGCACAGCCATTGCGGTGAGAGCTTTGTTTTGTTTGCAACTACATTTCCCCACATTAATGAGCAGCCTCAAGCATTAAAATTCAAGTGAGAAGACCATCATATACAAAAAGCTTCACATCCCTCAATTCCCCGCTGAGAAGAACCCCAGACCAGACATGCGAGGTCTTCCTCTTCTTGCATGTTCTAGCTAGCAGGAAATCCAGCCAGAGCTTCCTGGCCCCATGGAGACCATGCAAACAGAGAGGTAGAAGGCGCAGAAACAGCAGCCACCAGCCCTAGAGGACAGCTCTGGACCACCGGTAGGAGGGAGTTTCTTTTTTCAGAGTCCTGGAGACGCTCAGAAGGCCCACCCTGTGCTATCTCCTGGGCAAGGAAGTACAACAGCTCTCTGTGCCAACTACTCCTTAAGAGCTGTGCAGCAGGAAAAAGATAAAATTGCTTTCCAGAAAGCAAATACTCGCTTCTCACTCTGTGTAAGAGGTAAAATATAATGTGAGATGAACAGGAGGCAGAAGCTGTGCGGAGCAAAGGCAGTGAGCCCTCCTCTGGTGTCTCGCAAGTCTGATGGGTGTTTCAGAACCTTACATATCCTCATTTGTCTCTTCAGACTCTGCAGATGGCCACACTGACATCTCTGAGATCAGAGCACCACATCCACAAGGCTGCAGACAACCTGCCTCCCGCTGAGCACAGGACTGGTTGTTGGCTCAGCCTTCCCATTAGCATCGCTGGCTTGTGCCATTGCAAGGCCTGAGGATCCTCACAGGGAGGTTGCTAGGCATGAGAAGAAAAAAATATTTTTAAAATTCACAGCAACATAACATGCAGCTTCTCTACAGCTCCATGCATCTGAGAGCTGATGGTGCTCCAAAGGCATGTACACCGTGCCCATCTCTAGCTCCAGATGCTCTCCCTGCTTGAGACAGAATAGATGCAAATACAGCTCCTGTTAGCGGGGTGCTCCTGGAGGACCACACAAGCGCATTCCTCTCCATCCCCTAGAGTAAAAAGCGGCCTCCAGCCTTTCACTGTGTCAGCACAAAGAGTAATTCACATGCATATGAATGCATTTGGCTAATCATAGTGTAGGGATAATTCTCTATATATAATTACATGCAGTACTAGGCAGTTAACACTGCAGGGATGTTAAGGTCTACTTACATGTAAGAAGGGGGATGGAAGGTTATTATGCAATGGGCAAACAGGCAGTTTCAGGCCTGCTGGTATATTGTGCATAGACATTGAGCCAAAATCCATATGTAACTCAGTGCAGGCCTGATTAAAACCAAAAATAGCTGTTGCTGGTGAGGTTCAATTTAAACTCTATCCCCTTATCTTTGTCAAAAACTTATGTCTTTGCATGAGGATCTCCATCCCAGTGATAGCTGAAGCTGCCTGGCTTGCTGCATTATTATTAAGTCTGGTCCTATGCACTGTGTTCACTGTCTCACTTTCAGAAGTTCTGAGCAGCTCTATATCTCATAGACAGCAAGGGATTAGCAAGTGCTTAGTATCCCTGAATATCATGACAGCTCTGTCTGGGGTTGAGGCTTTTCTGAAATCTGTGAGTGAAAGAGAAATATGGAGCCTTTTGAGTAGAAAAAAACTAATACAAACCTGAAAGCAGAATGTCCTTTTCCCTATTTTTTAAAATATCAAGTACAATTCAAAACTGGAGAATAATTATAAAAAAACTAAAACAACATCCTTGAATTAGGTGTCAAGAAGATGGAGAAAGCAATTCACACCACTGAGATACAAGAGACAGGAAAACTCCGAAAAATGAGCAACTCAACAGAAAGAGAGATCCAAGCAGTCACAGTATATAAGGCTATTTTCCAAAGCTCAGGAGACAGGGTAAAAAATCAAGAGATTTTAAAAGAATAGAAACTTCTACTCCATTTTCTAAGCATGGAGAAGATACACCAATCTGCTTTTGTCCGATACTATTTTTTTTGCTCTGCTGTCACCACAACTAGAAGCTTAATTCGTACAAGCCAAGTTTGAAATTATTGAACAATTAGCTGGCTTTCTAAGAAACAGCAAATATTAATAGACTCGTGAGAAAGTCTTATGAACTGGCAAAGCTGAATTAGGAACCCCTGGTGTCAGAGCAAACCCAAAAAGAGACAACAAAAATTGCTGACTGAAGCCAGGGCAAATCTCCCTATAAATCCTATGTGAGCCAATGATTCTCTGCGTGACCTTTGGCAAATCGTTTGGTCTTGGTTTGTTCCTCTGTCTGCTCAGCTGGAAAACTGGGTTAAAAAAAAAAAAAAAGCAGGAGCTGACTGAAAACCAGATGCTGAGCATGAGCTAAGTCTTTCCAGGTAAATAAATTATTTAAAAATAATTATGATAACAAAATGTCAAGTATATCTCATGTTTTACTCTATGTATTTACTACTGGACCCAAGCCCATTTTCCCCAGAGGGTGTACGTGGCCACAGTTGAGAGGAGGGATCTGGTGCCAAATCAATTGGGAGAGCCATCAATCCTTGCAGGGTATATCGGACTGCCAAAGACAACACTGTGATAACAGCAAATCCCACCCAGATTTCCAAACCAGCTCATGGCTGAGGCCAAGGCCAGGGCCAAATGGTTTTCTTCTATGCAGAAAGGGACAAGGAAGCTATTGGGAGCGCCGAGAAAGCCCTTGAGTTGGTCTCTGTGGAGCCGGGGAAACCCCACAGGGGCAAGGTCTGCTATTGGGTTGGTTTGGATCTTGGGAAGTGTTCCTGTAGTTTCTGCCGAAAGACAGGCTACTTCCCGTAAATCCCACCCCCCCCTTTCAATATAAGTCACTCTCAATAACCTTTCAGAGATACACTGCAGAAGCCATTTGCTAGAGCGAGTTTTGTGGAGAGGCTGGCGACATATTACAGAAGCAAGGGGGGAAAGGCTGTTGGATTGGGGTTTGGGGTTAGGTTTGTGGTTTGTTTTGTTTGGGCTTTTTTTCCCCCCAGCTTTGATTTATTGCCGAAGTTCACTTACTAGCACTTATTTACTGCTGTTGGCAGGCTGAGTGTGCACGCTGCCTAGCAGATTTATCTGTTAGACCGCTGGGTGGTCACTATTCTGGTGTTGTAAGATTAATTGTAAAGACTCCTAGGGCAACTGGTACTGGGAAGTTTAGGCCATTTAAGTAAAATAATAATGAATTTTTCTTCATGGCCCCATCCATCTGCAGTGGGGAAGTCAGGAACTGTAGCAGACCAGTGGGGCAGCTCCTCAAGCCTGGGGAGGGGCAGTGGCTATCTCAGCAGAGAAGGCTGCTCGTACCTTATCAGCTCGTTCTCCAGACCCAGCAAGGCAACACAGTGTTGAAAACACTGAAACTTGCCTTGCTGCTCCCTTTGTTCCTGTGGGAATGCTACAGCTATGGGCTGTAAATTTTTCACTCTCATGGATTTCCAGACCTACTGGCTCGATTAAGCCACTGGTGAACATGGAATAAGTTGCTGGCTTGTAAACTCATGTCTGAGTCCTCAAAAGGATCTAATTCTCTTTTGACACCTAAATGCTATTAATTTCTCTTAGGTTTTTTTTGGAGGTCAGCATAGAAATCCCTTTTGGAACCTGTGCTTAAAAGCCAGTGACCATTGAGAAAAATATAGTTCACTCTAACTGCTGTAGTCCGAACTCAGCTTTTCTTTTTGTCCTGCCGCTGTGGTGAGCTCCGGAAATGTTCACAGAAAGTACTGAGTTGGCACTAATCCAGCACATGTCTCCATGTGGGTATCACAGGTCAGTGATTTGGTCTGAGAGGGAAATTGCTGGCTTCCACCCCTTAGGGCCAGACAGTTATCACCAGCAGCAATGATGTGGAAGCACAAGACTTTCAGTGCTGACGACTTCTCTTATTTGAGCCATGAAAAACACCTGCAAAGCCAACATGGACTATTTTCATAGGGGGAACTCCACAACCTTGTACGACCCTTACAGTCACAGTTGCATCCAGGAGCTATTGGGAATGCCATGTGTGCTCACACCCGTGCTGCCAGCGGTGTTGCACCAGCTAGGAGGGGTTAATGGGAGTCCCATTGCCTGGCAGCACCAGTAATTATGGTGTTTATAGTTCTTAGAGTGAGGGGACAACTCCGCTGTAGAGAATATTTTTAGACTGATACTTTTTATGGGTTTGCGCTGAGTGAGAGTGAACTTACTTGCCAGTTCAAATATCAGTTTTAATAAAGCTTAAAGGACTTTGCCAGTTTGGGAACATAGGGTGCCACTTCTCTGGGGTGCAGAGGTTGCTGGGTGGGATTTTTTTCTTTTTATACTTCAGTGGCCTTTTTTTTTGCATTAGCATTAGCTTCTTATTTCCTTACAACTGAGTGGGCAATAACAAGACCTTAGACACACAGGGACTGCTGCTAAACTCACAGGTACACACAGCAAGCAGAAGCTTCACAGTAGATCGACCAGACTTCAGGCAGCAAATAACCCCCTTACGGCTTTCTGATGTTCCAGCCACAGTATGAAAAGGTCAAGTGCCAGCTAAAAGCTGCAGAAATGTCCCCTTTCACTTTTTGTTCCTGGTCCGACCCTGCGTTACACAGTGCTGGCACAGCAGCCCATCAAGGAGGGAGAGCAGCTGGCTTGCATCCGGTGGCTCCCAAATCCAGTGCTTGAACAGCACAGGCTCCCCAGGAGCTGTGAGCTCTGGTGTGTGACTGAGAGGAAAGAGCTTCCCACCCTTGATCAAGCTGGTGGAAGGTTATTAGCAAATGCATGGGCCTATTTGCTCCTGTGTTGAGCAAGCAGTACAGCATTGTTCTTTCTTACTGTTTTTCTGTAATTCCCCTTTCCAGAGACTTCTCCAGGTTGCTTTGCTCCTGAGATAAGCCATATCTCTGCAAATCTGCCTCTCTTCTACAGTGGTTTCATCGCATAGCCCTTTCAAAGGAGAAGAGACCTTCCCCACTGGTTTCTTCTTCCATCATGAAGACACACTTGCCACTTCTGAGCAGGTCTGGCAGGCTAACCCTTCTCCTCTGCAGCTGCCAGGCGAAGACCAGGGTGATGACATGAAGGTTATCACACATACACACACCTTTTCCTTTTCAAATACCTAAAACCTTTACTAGGTTTCAGCATCTAGGAAATCATCCATCAAAGGTACGACATGGGCAGGAGGTAGGAAGGTAGCAAAGAACTGAAATAAATATTCTTAAACCAGCTTTAGACCTATCCTATTTTTCAGGCTGGAGTAGTCTTGAGTTACAAGAGCATTTGGAGGTACCTGAGAAAGAAAGTGAGGTGACACCTTCAGAGGGCAGACGAAGCCCCTCAGCAGATACATGTACTCAGTAGCTTTTGACTTGTTGGTCCATGAAAGGATCTGCCTTGTCCATTCCAGGTTCTCTGGAAGCAAATCTTGCCTCTCACTCTGACAAACTAATCATGCAAATATTCTGCTGTGGGATGAGATTTCAAGTGTTGCTTCTTAGGGGTCAGAAACTCTTGCTAAGCCCTATGAAAACTTGGGGGTTGAACTAGGTGACCTTTTAAGGTGCCTTCCAAACAAACTGTGCTGGGATTCTATGAAAACCTTGAGAGCCCACCCACAATTATGAAATATTAATTAATGGCCATAGACTAGCTCGCTCCAGACTGTCAGAGAAGTATGTCCATGAGCATCCTGGGGAAGCCTCTTCTTTACCACATTACCATGATCATGCCCTTTTGCTTGTCCTTCCCATTAGCAGCTCAGTTAAGAAAATGGGTTGACAAGGGGCACTTGTTCTCTTTGATGATCAATCCCATGCAATCAGACCTGTAAGTCCCCTTCTCCTTTGGCAACTTCGGACATAAAAGTTCAGGCAACTGTACCATGTCCGGGAGAGTGAATAATCAATGATAGAAATGGAACAAAGCTTACAGAATTCTTTTTTTTAATTTTCAAATGTCATTTTCTTCCTCTCTTAATTATGGAAATTACATTATTTGATATATTCTTTCATGTTTGTATCTTGCATCCATTTTAGTGGAAGCTTTGAATGAATGAGAGTTCCAGTAGCTAATTCATGATAACCATTGATTGTATAACAACATTAGTACCAGAAAAGATGACACCTTAATGGCAAAGTTACCAGTTCTCAACAGAAAATGAAGTCTTTTTTCTGAAGTGCATTTGTGAATTCAGTGCATGGTTAAATTTCACCCTCTGCCTTTGAGCACAGTAGTTAGTCATAAAAGCAGATCAGAAGGTGGGGAATACAGAACACAGCTCTGCACACAGCTCAACTCCATTTTCCTTTTCTTCTCTTTTTTTCAGTAAAAGGGATAGATATTTTTCACAAGCAGAAAGTTGCTGTTGCCATTTTTTTTAACAGAAAGGCTTTCTTGCCTCTCTCAGCAAAACTGGAGCATTCTTGTCTGTAAAAATGTCACATCTTCACCTGGGGCAAATTCATGGAAATTTACAAAGATTTACAACAAGAAGCTAGGTTTTAATTTTCATGAATATGCCCCAGGTGAAAATGTGACATTTTTACAAAGAGGAATGTACCATTCTTCTCAGCAAAAGAGTATTTTCCTAAAGAAATAGCAGTTCAATTTTAAAAGCTGCCTTCCATTACGTTTTTTAGATCTACAAAGGGAAAGTTTAATGCACCCATAAACTCCTCTCCTTTCCCATTGTGCCACAAACTGGATCTTCTCACAGAGACAGTATTATTTTTATTGTCATTATATTTAGGATTCTTAATCATGGATCAAGATGCCGTCATGCCAGGCACTGTATGAAGAGAGAACATAAGGCTGGTTCTTGCCTCAAAGAGCCGAGCCCCCGTGGCAAGAGGCAGCAGGATGGGGGAGCGTATGGAAACGAGACAACGGATTATCGGCAGAAGAGGTTTAGAAGTTGATGTACTGCAGCCACTTTGCCTCGTGCTGGGAGAACAGAGTCACCACCTATCAAATCACAAAACCTTTGAATTCGAGCTGAGGATTAGGGACAGACTTTGAAGGATCTCGCTCGTCTGCAGCAGCCAGAAAAGGATGAGGCGCAGTGCCATTAATGCGAAATTCTCCATTTGTCCTGCTGTCACTCAGATAACAAGTTGCTTACGTATGAAGACAGGACTGATATAAAATACCAGAACAGAGCACCAGAAAGCAGAGGAGGATTTAGGGGTAACTGTGGCATGAGAAACCAACAATGTTCTGCTACTGCAGAAACTGAAAGCATTGTACTGGGGTACAGCATCGGGACCACCATTTATAAAACTGTCTGACATACCTCTTGTCAATTTAGTGCTTCCAAGACCCTGCCTAGGGTATTTCCTTCAGTTCTAAACACATCTTAAATTTTTTTAAGAGGACAAAAAAACCCCTATGTCCTATGTACAGTTCTTCAAAGTAGCAAAATCAATTAGAGATCTATAAAACACAATTTATGAAGTAATACTGAAGGAAATTGTATTGTTTAGTCTAGAAAAGATAAGACTGAAGGGAGATAATAAGAATCTTTAGATACATCCAACTTATCTCCAAATATGGGGGAATAATTTTGATGAGAGGATGGGAAATAGTGGACTTTGATAGCTGCAAAAAAGATTCAGGATGAACATGAAAAAAAATTCTGATAGTAAGGATGATTAAGCACTAGATAGATTGGCTGGGGAAACTGTTACATCTCTATCATTTCTGTTTGTTTTTGAATAAGAGCTTAGGCAAACATCTGTTGTGAACAGCTTAGGTGCAAGCTGATCCTGCTGCTGGGCAGAGAAGGGATCGAATCTGTGGTAAGCCATCAAGGTGCTCTGAACTACACCAACTGCCCAGCTGGAGCTGCATTTGCCTGAGGGGTACAGAAACCCCCGACCAGACTGAGTGGAGACACGTGTGAGAAACTCTGAAATGTGCTGGGCAGGACCATCTCCCACAATTCTTTCAAAAGTAATTGGAAAATTTATGGCATGTTGAGTGTAATATTTCCTGTGACGTATTACAGCTAGGGGCCTTCAGTGTGTAGGTGTGCTTGAGGACTTCGAAGTTTTATGCAGCTTTTTGAGAAGGTTATGGACACCAGTCCTCTGGAAGCCAAAGATAAAGCTCCCAGACTTTTTAAAAGCTTGATCCTCAGTCAAGGATCACATGTCACATGTCAAGGATACCCAGTCACTCATGTCCTCCACTAATTCAAGGGCGCCTCTGCTCTGCAGTCTTTTCCAGACCAGTTTGGGCAAGACTTAATCAGAACTCATAAAAAGAGATGATTGCTCTTAGAGAGCATAGAGAAATGAGAAGGAGGAAATATGGTTACATTGATGAGAAGTACAACCAGTGAGGCTTGAGTACAGCACTGAATCAGACCACAAAAGTGCACAAAAAAGGGATTCTGGAGACATGCAGAAAATCCAGGAACTTATGCTCTCCCAAAATTTGTTCTGTGGTTTGGAGATTTGGGTCAGACCACACAGATCAGAGGGAGCTGTAATGACAAGGGTGGGAAGCAGAGAGACCCGCACTACAGCAGATGAAACCCCAGAAGCGATTTATAGGAAGCACCTCAGCCTTACCCTCCGAAAATCTCTTTCAAGTGGAGCAGGAGAGAGAGACTATGCCTGCCACAGCATCCTGCTGCTTCCGCAGTGGTAGGTGCTGCTGCACAGCTTTGAAACAGGCATGCCGGGTTCTGAAGGCATGAGCATATGAAAAAGATTACACAGACACTCTGCAGCTTTATCCTGTGATGTGAAGCTTGTCCTGAAAATGGGGAAGAAGCTATTCCACTGTTACTGGGACAGGAGCGAACACGTGAACAAGTACCAGGGTGAAACACATGTTGTAAGATATAGTCATTAAACTTTCTGACACCTCTTCTGCTCCTTACAGTATAGTGGGGTATTTAGGAGTATTTAGCAGTACAGTGTTCACTTGTTTCTCTTTGAGCATTGTGACTGGATACATGAAGACTCTGCTCCTTGGAAAGACAAACACCTTATGATCCACCACAGAGAAGGGATGGTCAAGAGACATATTGTGGCACAGAAACCACTTTGGTTCTTGCCTTTCCAACCTGCTGCTACCTGCAGCTGCAGCTTGCTGTGTAGTCAGTTAAAAGCAATAGTTCATTGGCATCACAATTCTGCAGGGCCACCTACTCACCCATCCTGGCATCACAGATGCATGTGTGTCCTCACACCTCTCCTGCTAACACCGTGGGATTTACCCAAAACCAGTCATGGAAAGTGAAAGCAATGATATCCCATTGCCTCCATGAGGAAAAAAAACATCTGCAGAACATGCACTCAGTACCTCAGCCCCCCATCTGCAATGCAACTCCTTACCACATGTTTCTGCCCAAAGAAACAAACCATAAGGGTGAGTGATACAGACAAAAAAACCATAGTAATAAAAAGTTGCTAACTCATTTCAGACCTGTCTCACATTGGGAAGATGCTGCACATGGAAGCTTTCCCTGAAGGTGCTGTTTTTCTGCATAGCACCAGTGCAGCTCTGGTGACAAACAGGACAACCAGAGAAACATGAATGTTGACAACATTAGGAGAGTTTCAGCAAGTGCACCCACACAGCGACCAAGTCTCCAGCAAACAAGGCAAGGGGGGGTGTCCTGCATGTGAAGCTGCACTGTGTGTGCTGTCAAGTGGATTAGAAGCAGGTGGAAGATTTATCTCTGCCTACATAGACTGTCTGAGTTTTCTTCCAAAATTTGCAGGGAAAATGCAACTCCTTATTGCTGAGGAAAATTAATAATTTCTACAAGATGTGTGCTTTGTGGTTGAGTTTCCTCCTGTCACATAAAAGAGAATTGTTTTTTCTTTTTAAAGAAAATAANGGAGGGTGGTGGTAGAGCAGTGCAGACTAGAAGTGGCCAGGGGGGTGCTTGTCCAGTGGAGAGGAGAGGTCCCAATAGAAAATATTTTTCTTGCCAGGTGGTGTCCTGCTTCTCAACTTTGTGAAATGCCTGAAAGACCTGGATAGATGTAGCAAAGGTACACATATGCACAGGGGAGAGGGGGGTGAATGGAAAGAAGGCAACAGATAACAAATTGCTTTTGAGACAGATTTTGACAGGAAAACACTCTGGAAGTCAGGTTGCCTACAGAGACTGATTCATTTCAGCTTGAAGCACAAATGTGGTTGCTAGCC
This sequence comes from Oreocharis arfaki, assembly GCA_013398015.1. Lineage (NCBI taxonomy): Eukaryota > Metazoa > Chordata > Aves > Passeriformes > Paramythiidae > Oreocharis > Oreocharis arfaki. The sequence continues at coordinate 656,397 of VZRR01011200.1, read as the reverse complement.
TAATCCCCACAAAGCCACAGAGAACTTCCACTAAAGAGTTCATTAGACTTTGACAAACTGTATGCACTGAGCTGTGTGTGCTTGCTGGGCTTTCCTCAGACTGTGGAAAGTGTTTAATACACTGGCAAACATCTTAGAAGGGAAGGTATATTTTCTCATATATTTCCACGTAAAACATTTTTGAAATATTTATTCAATGTGACTCCAAAGCTGCCATGTAGCTCCCGGGAACAGCTCTGACCTTGGAAACGGATGGGAAATCAAGCAGCTCAGCTCTGAAAGCAGTATTCCCAAGATACTCTCGAGTTTGGTGCTGCAGTTTTAAGCAGGAACTTCCCAGTTCAGTGCCCATGTGGAGGGAAAAAAAAGGAAAAGAAAAGGATGTTTCTATTCACCAGCTCAACCCTCACAAAGTACTACTGTGTTTCCTTCCCAGGGACGTGCCTAGGGAATCAAGACATTATTTCCTTAAGGACTACCTGCTCCAGTTTTTTCCAATGATCGATTTTCACGTCCCTTTTAAGCAGTCTAATTCACTTTATGTAGTCAGCGGTAAAAAACAGAAATCAAATCAGATCATATTAACAGCATAAGATAAAATAGTAGTGGTTTTATTTTTTTGAGCTTTTTTATCTCAATAGCATAGTTTGGAGCACATCCAAACACTCAGAAATTCTGTAGATTTGCTTTTAAGGGCCCAGCAGGGGGTTTTCATGGAAAACACTCCAGTATATGAAAGAATTTTTGAATAGCCAAGCCCATTTACTACAGGATTTAATGTGAGTTTTTTGCAGTGTGATTTGGTGAAGTCTGTGTTTCTGGTTCCTACTTCCTACCATGATGTTTTCAACTTAAAATGCAGGAAAGTTTTCCTTTTTTAAAAAAGTTATTACACTAAATAGCAAAACAAGCAAGCCCTTAATAGGATTATCACTCTAGCTGTAATGTCTTGAAGTTTGTGGGAAGAGAAACAGCTTTTGTTAGAGCTACTGACAGGCCTTGCAAAAACAGACAAGTCATTTTTTCACGCCTGAAGCTCCTGTAGTCAAGGCCCAATTCTGTTTGGCCTCGGAGAGAATGATAAACTCTTATTTTGATGGAAAATATATTATCCCAAGCACAGCCATGAACTCATGTGCACTTCCATTAGTGAGCTGTGCTCTTAAAAGCTAATGGATCTTCCATTTTTAGGCTCTGATACAACCCAGCAAGCTCATTTAAGTTGATGACGTATCCTCAGCCACTGACATATCAACTTGAGGCTGAAGGAGCACCACGGTGATGATGAGGAGGAGATTTGCAGCAATTGACCCCCACATAAAAGCCATGTCAGCCCCCCTTGATGCAGGGCCATACTCCTCCCTTGGTTTCCCACAGCTTCCCAGCATGCCATGAGGGTTGGATCCAACCTGGAGACATGGACATCTCAGAAATCCAGTCTGACTCATGCCATAAAACCAGGCATTCAGGTGATGGAGATATCATGACAATGCCGCACAGAAGAAAAGGCTTTGCAGTCTCTGCCCAGCACAACCACAGATGCCCCATTCCCATTCTTTAGCTGGTTCAGTCCCTACAAGGCACCAAAGGATTCACAGCTGGATGTGCAGGAAAGGGTCCTTCATGAGCCCTGCTGCACTCAGGAGCCCAGTGCCTTCCTGTGCCTATCCCATGGGACTCTAATTAGGAGTGAGTCCATTACAAGCTGCTATCTGCGATGTAAAACAGTTCTCAGTTCTCAAATCTGGTGTCCACACCACCATCCAAGCACCAAGGTCCTTTCTATTGGCCCTGCTACTGCACCCCTGCAGGAGAGCACTGCATAGGATGTGGCCCCAGAAGTTTTCAAGTGCTTTTTGTCTGGAAACGAGTGGTTCATCACTCTCTTATTGAGATATGTAGGGATGGTGCTGTCTCCCTTACAGACAATAGGAATTAATGCCTTTTGACAATCTCTAGGCATTGCAGAAAGATGGCAACAACCATCACAGGCTTGCTTCAGTCTCTAGAATAAACTCTCTCCAGCTGTCACCAGGAACAGCCTGGAAAGATCTATTCTGTCATTCAAAACCTTTTTTTAACTCTCAAAAATATAGATGAGTATTAGTGTCATCAGCTATCAAAGCAAAATCCATCTAATCAATCGCTTACCTTAAACTCATTAGCCAAATAAAATTTTAAAAAAGACAAATAATTCATTTTGCTTTCATGAGGCTCTAGCTGTGCCTATCTTTTCACACAGCTGAGAAGGAGCTGGGCTACCCACTCACTTTCATGACTGAGAAAATTGCCAAAGCAGTAACTTACCCTGCAGAAGTTTGCAAGAAAAAGAAAATTGCCCCTAACTTCTGCCCTTGATGCTGTGCAAAGACCATCCTTCAGAAGCCATCCAGCACTCATGGCCTGGTCTGCAGCCCCTCAAACATTGTACTGACAATGCATGGGTTTTTTGGGTCAAGAGGGAAAGGGAGAGGTTTCACCCAGCTCTCCCAGCAAGGGAGCTGTTGAGTCCTTCCTACCACTTACTGGCATGGGTTTGTTTTGCTTCTTGTGAGGGTTTAGGATGCAGCTGAGGAGTTTCCAGCAACATATTCTGGGGTATAGATGGCCCAAGAGCAGCACAGCTGCCAAGGACGATAGCCAGCTCTGCCATGCCAAGGGCGAGCTTGGCCGTTTCTCAGGATCATAAGCAAAGAAATTAATTTGCATATAAATTGCTTAGGGTTTTAATCAGACATTAATAAAGAAAGGTTATGGTAATTAATCTATACACATAGATCTATATATTATCACAGCAATAGTTCTTCACACAACACAGTGGCCAGTGTCACTTACTCTTGGGGCTTCAGAGAAATATGGCTGGAAAAGAAAAACCCACTGCTCCGCTGGATCAAACTTCTCCACACATGGCTCTTGCTGCAGCAGTGACTGGACCCCCACTAGAGCACGAGGGACAGGGAGCTGTCCCCAGGGGACAGGCAGCTCTGCAGCTGGGCATCTCTGCTGTGCCCCTGGCAGACAGGAAGCCACCACTGCCTGCCAGCAGAGCTCCGGCCTGAATCCTCTCCTCCTTCTCCTCTGCCTCCTTATTCTCCTCACTAGGAGCCACCCTGCTTCAGCACAGCTCCAGCAGGCTTGGGCTGCCATCCAGGCTCCCTGAATTGTTACACTTGGACATTGCAGCACCAGGTGACCTTGATAAAAAGCCACCCATCAAGAAAAAACACATCTTCACTGGCAGAGGATCACCTGCCTCCACCATGCCTCTGACAGCTGGAAGGACACTGGCACAGGGTGTGCACAGACCAGTGCCCACTAGGGAGGGTGAAAGAGGGGAAAACAGCTCTCTCCCACAAACACTTCATACTGAAATAATACAAAAGCTCAGGGAGATTTATACTTCCCCATATTAGCCTTAAATCACAAATTTGTCTATTAGTTGGCCCTGTTGAGTCCCCTCTTACACACTCTGGGGCTTTTGTCTTCAGGCATGCATATGCTGCAGTTCAATTAGAAAAACGGAGATTTGACTTCAAGTTCTCACAATAATCTCAACCATTTAGCTTTACATATGATTAGCTGCTATAGTTAGTCATATAAAAATAGAGGATTTAAAGTCAATACTGCCTAGAAACTACTGTTGCATGCAAGAGAAAGGAAAAGAGGTCTCTGTCCTTAAAGAAATGCAGAACCAAAACCATTCCCTGAGCACAGAGGTGGTCTGTTCAGCATGGTCACATCAGAGGCCCAGCAGAGTAAGGTCAAAGAGAATCTGTGATACAGTAAAGTAGCAGCTCACTTGTCCCTGTTTAAGGATTCACAGCCATAGACACTGCTAAACAAAAAAGCTTCTCTAGCAGCAAGGTACTGGAACACATCACCAATATGAAGGACTTGGGTGTTTTTCCAAGAAACGTGAAATGAACTGGGCTTTAAGTTTCATTTTCCTCGGCAATGCTAGGCAAGAGCAGGCACAGCAAGACTATTTTAGCTTACTTTTTGTTAGTGGTTTGCAAACGGAAACTCAACAGCTTAACAGTTTAACACAGCTGGGGATATTCAGCTTCAATGACTAAATACGCCTGAAATATGTCGTAGCTGACTTGGAGGATTTTATATTTATTCTGCCCAAAAGCTTGCTGTAACACTATTTGTCACTGCAGGTAATTGGCTCTGCTCAGTCCCTGCATTCAACAAAGGAAGGGTCCAGATTTTCCTGTCCATGGGTGAAGGAGACAATGTTTTTCAGCCCGTCTTGGTAGCAGCTATCGAGATTTCTTTTTTAAGGAATTATCCAGAAAGGACTGATTGCTATTCAGGGATGGGCTGGGCACAAGTTGGCGGGTGGTGAGCAGTTGTATTGTGCATCAGGGTTTCATTTCTCTCTTTTTTATTTTTTTCCATTAGTATTATTTTTTTTTTCTGATTTTCTTTCCCATCCCACTGGGAAGAAAAAGAAAAAGAAAAAGAGAAAAAGAAAAAGAAAAAGAAAAAGAAAAAGAAAAAGAAAAAGAAAAAGAAAAAGAAAAAGAAAAAGAAAAAGAAAAAGAAAAAGAAAAAGAAAAAGAAAAAGAAAAAAGAAAAAGAAAAAGAAAAAGGAAAAAAAGGCAAATAAGTCTACAGCTACTTCTGAGAAGGCTTTCCATCCAGGTACAGATTCACAGGGTTGAGCAGAATTGTGGACAGGAAGGGAGAAAAACTTAAGAGATTTGCAGTTTCTCTCTCCTGTTAGTAAGTCCTGTGCCTCTCTGCCTACACAATTTTTCTCCCCTCCTGATTTTTCCTGATCTGTTGAAATTGGACCTGTCCTCATCTTTAAAAAAGACCTGCCACCAGCACTGTTTTCTGAGATGTTTTTGTCCAAGCAAGAACCTTCCTCGCCTCCTCCCAACCTCCTCATCTGATGCCTTAGGTTTTAACTTTTATATTTTTCAAATCCTGTACTGCTTAGTGTGTAACTCTGAAGTTTTGTGTGGCCTGTTAGCTACTGTTCTCTCATGCTAGTTCGACATAACAAGCCTCTCTAGGTGTGCTCTTCAAGGCCACCACATCCCAAAATTAGTGGTTTTAGACCCTCTAGGTCTAAAGCCTAGAGGGGGGCAAAGTTGGGGTAATTACATCATTAACTAAGGCTATAATTGGAGAATTAACCCTGATATGCAAATGGACCAAACTTATAAAAGTGTGAAGAACCCGTGATGCAGGATCCAACTTGGGTGTAGTTTTTGACTGCCCAGGGTGTACCTTTGAAGACCCTTCAAATAAATACCTACTTTTATTCTCTTATTTTTGTCTAGTCTCTGTGTTTTAGGTGACCACCTCAAGGCATCAATCCTCCTGGCGCACTGGAGGGCTGATGGCCCTTCCTCATCAGCACTCGTTGCCCCAAACTGAGCTCGTGGTGGGTCCTGGCTCCAGTGCAGGGGAGGATCATTCCTAGTTCATGTTAATCTACTGAGAGAAAATCTCGTTTGTCTTTCTCACTTCACTGTGCTCAAGACACTGTACAAGAACCTTCCCAAAACCATCCTCTAGATAATCCTTTGCAGCCTGGTGGGGTGCTTGGTGAGGAGGGTGGAAATTCATGGATTAGATGAGTGGAAAGAAGCAGCCATGACCTCTGGAGGAGCTGACAGAGGTGCTGCTGCCTGATGCAGTTGTGCATAAGGACCCAAACTTGTGTCTCTTTCTCGCCACTGAAGACACAATTCGGTGAAAACACCCCTACTGCCTGCTTTCTGAAGAACTTTCCAGGTTACAAAATCCCCCCAAAAATCACTGTGGAGGGGGCTTTAGGAGGTCCCCTGCTCAGAGCAACTCCAGTTAGAGGAGGTTGCTCAGGGTTCTGTCCAGTTCGGTTTTGAGTGTGTCCAAGAATGGAGAAACCGTAACGCCTCTGGGCAGTCTGTGTGGTGGTCTGGTCCAGCAGAAGCAGGTGTCACTATTTCCCAGAAGATTCAGTATGTGCCTGCCCTGGGCCTGACACCACTGGAAGGCCTAAGAGAAGGAAAGACTCCAGCTCCCACTAGGACTCCTTTTACAACCCCTGGCATTGAGTTGTTACTTCCTTTTTTTTTTTTAACAGGGGAGTGAGTGGGGGCCATTAGGATCCTTATGTCCAGCGAGAGGAGAGAGCAGCACCTGCCTTCTCATGCAATGAATGACACCATGGGCATTGAGAAGTCTGTCAGCTTTAGCATCACCCTTTAGTCATCCACCACTGCCAGCCGGGGGTGCCAGGTGTGGTGAGGGTGCTCAGTGCACAACCATGGTCTGTCTCATCCTCAGCTCCAGGATGAGCCACGCAATCTTCTCTTTGGTTATCAGGAGGAACATGACTCTCATGAGAGTGGGTTCTGGAGAGGATGCAGCAGGAACAATCTACAGCAAGCTCCTGTGAACACAGCATGGCCCCCACTGGTATCTCGTGTGGCCTGCAGTTCTCTTGTCCAGGTCCAACATGGAGAGGAGTGACACACCAGAAAATTTCCTGCATCCTGCCTGTAAAAACAGAGTCAAAGTAGGACATTTCCTCTGCTACTTCAGGGCTCATTCTTTGTTACTGAAGCACATCATGTAACAGTTTGCAATTAAAACCATCAACAGCATGGAAGGCCATACCACAATAGCTTTGTAGTCAATTATTTGATTTATAATTAAACATGCTGAATTTCAGCTTACTGACTAGAAAGTAGGACAAGTACTTTGTGTTTGCCTGGTTCTGAAAAAAAAAAGCCAGGAATCCAGGCTGCAGTTTCGATAGCATGGATAATTTCTCTCTTCCAGTGTGGGCTGTCTAGACAATTGAGTAGGTTAGGACAAAGTAAGTTTTGGAATGCAAATTTTAAGTATTACTATAACAACAGTTAGAAGCCCCAAGATAAACAAACAGCTGGTGGCTATGAAAGCCCCTTAGCCATGTGGGAAAGCAGGCTGGGTAAGACAGGGAGCACTGCAGCTTGTGGGTCAGGTTGGCATGCTCCCTCCTTGGGGTGCTGTCCTCCTGGATTCAGCAATGCTGCTGTCAGCTGACACAGCACGGCCGCTTTGAGTCAGCTTTGACTCAACCCTGAGCATAGCCATTTCCAGCTGCTTTTTCACTCACACGCGACATGTCGTCCATCCCTTCATTCCCTCTCTATGTCTCCATCAGATGGCAAGGAAGATTTGAAAGTGGTTTTCGTGTCAGAGTCCTCCAAAGGACACAGAGGAGTCCTTTGTGTTTGTCGGCTCTAAAATAAAAGACAGAATAAAGAAAAGGCCAGGTCTGTGACCAGTCTCAGTCTGACTGATGCGCAGAACTTTGCTTTGCTAAAACCTCTGAATCCTTGCAGTTCTGGGGCCAACCAAACACATATTAGGCTGGACCATCTCTGCTAGGCGCATCAGAACTTGACACCTGTGGCAATGTCTTGCAATTCTTCATCTGGCTTCCAGTTTTTATCCACATAAAGTGATATAGACGCTATTCCGTGGGTATCCTATGCACAGTATGCAATGTGCTAGGGCTAAAACCAGTTTTTAGTCAGCTGAAGGACATAGCACTACACTGGATTTAGCCAATTCATTCTTCTCTGAGAAATGGTGAGACCATCTTAAAGGCTGTCACACTTTTCTAACCACTTCATACAATTAGTCTTTGGGACGTTTTTAGAAAATTTCTGTAAAACGTACTTTCTCCACTACTCTCTTTTATGCATTAGATTTTGTTTTTCTCTTCCACAGCTTTGTAAGAGGCCACTAGAAACTCACAGACTCTCCGCCTCCACTAGACATGCCACAAAGCTTATGATGCCTGCCAGCTCCCAGTTCCTCTGGGATTTCCATGCTCATGTAATGAGAATGAGTGCTGAGACACAGCTCATTGTTCAAGATCCCAAACATCTGTTTGTGGGATAGACATTCTGTGTATCCATACAACTTATTCTAAAAGTGACTTACATGTGAACACATTGTGACTTGTGCTCAAGACTTGGATGCTTTTTTCTACCCACTGCATCACTGGAGCAGCAGAAAGACTTCGAACTGTGATTGGTCAAATGTGCATTTATCTGACATGTTTTCATATCTGGAGAGAAGACTTAGCTTCCTATATAGACAAAATTATCATTACCTTTCCCATACTCTGGCTTTTGAGCATCTCCATTACCTATCCTTGAAAAAAATTTACCTTTAGAGTCATGACATGGCAGTGAAATAAGGCCTGAGGAGTGAATATCTGCCTATTCCACCTCTTGACAGTAGAAAAGAGGCTTTACTTGATGATTTGTACATTGGGACATCTGTATGCCTGCTTGAGGGTCTGCTTTTCTACAGTGGTGCAGAATTGTTCTTTGTAGACAAGACTACCCATCGTGTCATCAGAAGAACTACCTACTTGCATGTGATATTTTAGGAAAGTGGAGCAATAATGTTTCCCTGTTTCAGGGATTGTTTCAGGAGTCTTTCAGGGATTGTTTCAGGATTCAATTTTCAGCTTGATCAGTAACAAGTATGCCTTAGTGCAGGAGTGGTTCCTCTCTTCGTATGAGTGTAGCCCAAGCATAGTTTCCAATGGCTCGGATTATTTTAGTATCACAGTGGTTGCACATGCAGAAGAGGCAGATTCCTATCTTGAGAAGGTTGCAGTAATTGGTTTAATACCTTGTGAGGAGTTCAGAGGAGCTCAGAGGTGTTCAGCTGATGGGTCAAGTTGCAAGACTGGAAAACCAGTGACATTTAATAAATGCCAAACAAGGAATATTCTTTTTGTTTGTCAGATGCAATTAGCACAATGATAAAAATACTCGGCATGGTTACTATTACACAGAAAAGCAGTGATGCAAGGAGTAGAAATGACTGGATTTCAATGCAAGAAAACAAAAAAAGAAGAAATTTCCACGTATAAAACCATGTATTTCACTTGATGCATTCTTCTTGCTCAAGTACCATTCCTGAGCAGACAGTCAGCAGTGGATTTTTTCCCCTATTTTCATCTTCAGTACACAGAAACATATGTTTTGTAACCATGAAGATCAAATGGTAGAGTACTAAATAAGGGTTATGTCCAGTATTACTTCAACAGCGACATCAATTGTTAAAAATAAAATTAAGACTATTTTACCATATTTTCGTTGCTTTGTCATCCAGTCATTTTTCCCGAATTAACTTTTCAACTGCAGAGGGCAGTGGTCGAAGTATGAAGGAACCAACTGGGATTTTTGTATGACTAAATGTTATTCCCTGGAGTGTGGGAAATGTTTGCATCCGCTGTTGCCAAATCCTGCCTGCCTCCCAGCGAGCACAAGGCCGTGGCCTCTTGCTGGGGAGGGGAAGATGTTCCTCTGAGCCCACTAAGTGGGGCATGAGATGACTCAGAGAGACACAGAAAAATCTTCTTCCTCCCAAATCATGGCTCAGGCATAACACGGTACTAAGCACAGTTATTTACCTCTCCACAGTGTAAAACAGAAGCATCCTTTTATCTTTCAGCCAGCTATCCAGAACACCGGCAGAGAACAGGAGCCCCTGGCTGGGTTTCAGTCTCTGGAAGGAGACTGTTGGCACATCTGAGCTCCTGGGAAGACTGGCATGCTTAGAAAGGCATTCCAACCAGGCAGTTAAACTTCTGCCTGGCACCACAGTGTCACCAGGACACTGTGGGGACCATCTACCCAAGCAGCAGCCACGTAGGTTTTATGGGTATACATTTAGTATGTCAAGAAAGTCAGAATTATCTTAGGGTTCAGCTCCCAGCAGCAAGAGCCTTCCACAGTGCATCCTCTAGTGCTTCATCCAGCCATTGTTAAACTCTATGGTCAGTGATGTGGGACCCTGTGGGCATGACAGAGCAGGGGTGCCCACAGGTGCTGACTGTGGCCAGTGATTCTGAGCGCCTCTGGCCACCACCATAGTGCTGTTCTTTTCCTTCCCCACACACTGCTGTGCTTCTCCCTCACTGGCTTTAGGTGATTTTGTTTGATAGACAGAAGTATTTTCTGCTCCTCTCCCTTTTTAAGGTCCCAGCCCTGCAGTGAAACGCTTACTTTCATCACACTTGCTGTTTCACCAGCTGTAACCTGCATCTGTGACTGCTGGCAAGTACAGAATGTTTCAGGTTTGCCCATTCACTTCCCTGTGGTCTGTAATTTTTCATGCATGGACTCCAGTTGCCACCTTCATGGCTTCCCACACGTATCTCTATAGAAGAGGTGATTGCAGACAACCTCTGTCTGGGACAGCCCAAGAAGGCAGAAAGTGGTAGCTGATTCTTACCCAAAGCTAGCTATGTATTTTCTTTTCTGTGTCTAGCATATGTGAATCCCTTCCCATAGCCAGGTGTCTGAGTCTTGCTCAGCATGACCTGTCCCTCTCCCAAAAAGTCAGTGTTCTCATTTCAAATTTGAAGAGTGATTTGTTTCTGAAAGTGTGCAAAAAGCCCAAGTAGTTCTCATCAGTAACTGGCACTGAAAGATGACTGTCTTTCTTCCATGAAGTTTGCTAGAGCTCATTACTGGAACTTAATTTCTAATAGTCACACTGCCAAACATTGATTAGCACACTAAGAAGTATTAGAAAAATGCAGCAAGTGTCAAAACCCAGTCTGTGTCTCCAAGCCTCACACCTTGCTTTTTCATTATGTTCATTCACTTGCAAAATTCGTTTGCTTATTTTTCGAGAGTGATAGAGCCATTAGGGAGAATTAAAGAGGATCTGCTGAAACTGAGGAAGAAAAGCTTAAACATCTGCACAGAATGGAGGGAGGGAGGGGCACTTCTGCAGGTTGGCTTAAGGCTGCATGATTAGGACTCTATGTACTCCTGGGAGAACAGAAACTGTCTGGAATACAGGTCTGCAATCCAGAACCAAGCTCATCCTGGAAACACTGGTTTCTGCCGTGAGGTTTCTCAGCCACAGTTGGAATAATTACACCCTCATAAGCATGCAAAAGTGGGGAAGAATTTGTGGAAAGGAGAAAGCCGCTTACATTTTGTTATCGCTCGGTGGAGGTAGTGCGGGATTTAGCCTGATTACACGAGCCGCACCTAATCTTTCATTCCCCAGCACCTGCCTCTTGCAGGGACTCTCATCAGATAATGAGGAGTGACACACGGTGTGAAGTGCCAGCCCTATCTAATCGACGCTGTCATCGCCACTGTCACAAGGAAGCACTACGGGAGATAAATTTAAGCCTGACTGTGTTTAGAATTTGGATGTTGTTTGTTGCTATTTTAATGTAACCACTCTTCAACTCAGTTCTCTAACAGAGGCAGAAGGAGAACTGCTGAGTTACTGATCATGAGAAACAATTCCAGCTAATTAGTGTTTCTGACCCATATAGGAAAAACACAGTTGGTTTTTTCCCCTGGGCGATTCTAAAATGCATCTTACAGACTCGAGTCTGATGTAGAGGACTCGCTGCAACTGCTGGATTTAGCAGTTCTGTACCTGCTTTAGGGTACACTTTGTGAGACCGTTTTAACTATTTTGTATGCAGTTTCCCCAAACTAGTTTTGACTTTTCAAAGGTCAGATATAAACTTCATTTCATAGCACCATCTTAAGCCCACGTGAACAACTGTACATAACAAAACAAATGCATGAGTCGGCAAATCTTTCCTAGAGGACTGAAGTTTTAGTCTGATTCTTCCAAGAGATTATTATAAATGACTGTGGGAAAATTATGAAAAAATGCATGTAGAGTCCTTTCACAATTCTTGCATTGAGAAATATAATAAAAGAAAAATAATTCCCCTTTTGTCTCTATGTTGTTGTATAATCCTTGATGTTAGAGCTGTGATTGTATCTCTAAGCCCTTTTCTTAACAATTGCTAATTATAATGCACCAGCCACATTTCACAGATAGTAACTTCAGACCTGGTCATGCAGAAGCTTACACCCATGTTTAAACTCCTCTGCTGTGAACAGCCTCCTTGCCTTAGACGAATTGCTCCCTGTACAGAAGAACAGAGCCTGTGTTTGAAGTCCTGCAGGAGGACTGGAAGCTGTGACCTCTCAAATGGTCTCATCCAGCTCAGCATCTGTGCAAAAACCTCCTCGCTGCCCGACATTTGCAGAAGTCTACCCACACAAAAACAAATGGCAAAATTTTTGTCTCAATCTGTGGCAATTTAAGATAAAAAGTTCAAAAATATTTTCACATTTGTTTTTCCTGAGCCAATGAAAGGAGCATTTGGCCGTCTCCAGTGCTAAGATCCATTAGCATTTTGGAGCATGCACAGTCCTTGCTTTGTTGGCAATGAGCGCAATTATTGTTTGGAGGACTGAGAAGTTAAATCCTTGGAAGCTGAACTCTGTGGGCTCTCTCCAGACCACAGCATCCTCCCACATGTGTCTGTAGGACAGTGTCACAGTGGTTGTCCAGAGGCCTATGGTGTGTGTTGTAGTGGGATTGGCCTGTAAACAGCAGGGCTACCCATGGGGTGCCCACAACTGGAGGGATATTGTATATATCTCTACCCTCTTGAGAATATTGTGACTTGCAAAGAAGGGCACCTTCCCTGGTAGGTGGTGCAAGGTAAGTGAGGTGCTTACCCTGTGATGAATGTTACGCCAAAGAGTAGCAAAAAATCCTGCCTTTGAGCCTAACAGGCTTTTCTATGGGATCCTGTCAAGGCTCCTGGTAAACTTCAGATGTGAACTGCAGCTTTTCCTGTAAGCAAGTGAAGCACATGCTGACCACAGGGGCTATTGACCAAATGGGCTGGTCTACTCCAAGACCAACAACCACACGGCTTCTTCAGCTGCAAGTCTGAAAATCCAAAGACATTTAGATTCTTGGAGTAATGAACTCTGTTGGCTGACTATAGAGGGGGTTGAAGACCTTTTTGTCATCCCCGCTCTCACCAGCAAGAACTGGACTATGATTCTGGGTGGTGAAACCCTGTTGCTGAGCAGCAAGTTTCTCTTTAACCGAGAAAATGTTTCAGGAGTTATTATCGCGTTTTGTTTCAGAAGACGAAGACATAGAATGATTTATGTTTTCTGGTTTTATTTTTTCTGTTTCTGCATAATATTTTTAAAGAAATACTAATGTATAGTAATTTTGTGTAAATCTATTGCTACAGAAATTTTACATAAAAACTATCATGCAAGCTCTCCTCCCACTCACCCCAATTAGTGACTTCACTGATTGAACACTTAACACTGATCGCTAGGTCAAGCTCAACGAGTGGATTTTTGTGTATTTCTTCAAAGAAATAAATTAAAATCAGATTAAAATGAACAGATCCTCTAAGGCCCATAAACAGCTTCCCAGTCTCTTCCTTGAGAAAAAAGAAAAACAGAGTTGTCAGCAGACTTAAATTCCCCATGCAGGGATCCCTACCTCCACAGGAAAATCCTATGGGTTCCAGAAGCCAAAAATACTTCTAAAACCTTAGTTTTATAAGGTAGGCTTGCTCTTCTCCCTTGTGTCTCCCTTTATGTCTGGGGTATGACGTTAATTATTCAGAAATAATTACAATGTCATAAAGTATCCTGCATGCAGCAGAGAGGTGGATGACACCACATACACTGTCACTGCCCTTCTCCCATCATCTGGGAGTCAAGACAAGTGTCACATCACACTGGGAATACAGCACCACGGGCTGCTCACTGGCAGTAACACAGAGGTCCCTGGTAAACCTTATGCAAATGATCCCAGTGATAAAGGAGGGAGAGGGGAAAAACCATAGATCCAGATTAACATTATATTAAATAAACCCATATTCAAAGTTCAGCACAATTTATCTCTTGGTCTCTCAGTCACCTTTATTCAAGACCTTCTTAAAGTTTGAGCACCTTATTTGCTACTTGTTTCATTATCATTTTACTGTAGTTCAGAACCTGAACTACAGTCATAGATGGGATTGCTGAACTACAACAACATATGACTGAAGTATAACCGAACATACTCCAAAGGTTTAGAAAATCCAGGTTTCTTTGCATTCCCTGGCTTCAGACTCAGCTACACTGTTCATGTCCTTTTCTATTTTTCCAGCACGACTTGACATAACCATGGATGTCTGGTTATTTTTTTATTTCAGCCAAGACATCCCAGTTGATCTCCACTTGTTGGTTAGGAGGTAGTTAATGACAGTTTAACAAAGATGACCATATACAAATGTTATGAGAAATCACTCTGTACTTTTCTGAGTATATCTTCCAAATCAGAACTGACAATTAGGTCAGCACAAAGAAATGCATTTGTGATGTTTTGTGGATTGTGAGCTATGTCTTGATCCATGTCCATGTCTCTATAGATGGAATTGCATTTGGGAAAAGTGTAGTCTTTAGTATATCATTTACTCCTCACAGAGGAAGAAAAGTAATTTCAGGTGAAATCCATGTTTCTTTGTAAATGCAGGGCTCACCAGCTGAGGAAGACAGCCCATGGCTAGGACTAGGACAGGGACTTACCAATACTCCTCAAATACTCACAGAGCAAAGAAATCCTCCCAGCAGGCACTGGTTAGGAACCCACAATCTGAAATCTATGTGTAAGATCCCTTCACAACACTTTTTAGAAGCAGCAGCAGCACTGGTTATAGCTGGTCCTCCCCTCTGCCTCCCCCAACCCCCCCTGCCCTTTTTTTTTCCCCTATTTTTCCAAACAAGACACTTGAGTGGGCAAAGAATATGAGCACTTGCTTTGGAAGGGAGGAGGTCTCTATGGCTGCCTTCTAGCTATGGGGTGGAAAGAGTCACTTTTTGAAGACCACCCCAAAATACTAGGGATCTGCATTCAATTCATCCTCAGACAGCCTGAAGGAATCAAATTCAATCCTGCCTTGAGATGGAATAAACTGAGGAGAACAGCTTCTTCGCATCACAGAGAATTTGACATTTATTTGGTAAGAAGAAAGAGGATCCAGGCACAGCTTTAAAAATTATCTGTAAATATAATAAAAAATCTCCATGGTGAGGGGGTTATTTTTACCTATCTTCCTTGCCTAATTAATATTTACTGATTACATGTGAAGTGGGACAGCTTCAAGCTTGAGAGATCTTTTCTTGGAAGTAATTTCACTGAGTGATTGACTGAAGCCTACATCTCTGAGAGAGGAAAGAATAAGACCTGCCCCCTCCATTAGTTTTTCCAGTGGCAAAAGATATGTCCTTTTGCTCATGAGAGTCTGAGGCTGGGAACCAAGGGGATGGTTGTCAGGCAGCTGTCTCAGCTCCCAGGAGATCTCTGTGTGCCAAGCCTGCAGTGGCATTCTGTGTCTCTGCAGTGCTGTGGGTCAAGGAGTTCCTGCTGGTGCACCTCACTACGAAGTCACAGCTTTGGGCAGCGCTGTTGCCTTCTCGAGCAGCCCGGCAATGGGGTTTGGACTTCAAGAGATGAAGGCATCCTTCTCAATGCTCAGAGGTGCTCCCCGAGCTGAGCTGAGGGGTGACACACACACATCTCTATGTCAGTGTCAGTCATCCCATCAGTTGTCCCTTGGCTACTGTGGCACATGATGGGCACCAGCCTCTCCAGTGCCCTGCTTTGCTTCGCTTGAATATTCACTACAGTATTCAGCTAGATGGCTCTTCAGGCCACATCCACCTTGTTGTGCCCAGGCTGAAGCTGCCACAGGAAATAGGGAGGCTGCTTAACCCTCTAGTTCCTGGTTTAAAGACCCACTTTTTGAGACAGAGACTCCTGGCAAGGAGCCAGGCAAACTTCTAGGAAGCTGGTCTCTTATCAGTGAAGAAGGCAAAAAGACACAGAAGCCTTGCAGTCCCAAGATGCAATGTCCCACCACAGGTCTCATTTTAATATGAAGGCTTTGGCCTTCATTATGTAAGTGTCCTCACAGTGCAAGTGGGCTCACAACTTAAAGTGCTCTAGAAATGCCGGTGGAAAAAAGATCCCGAGGAAAATGTGCACAAATACGCAAGGTACCAATCAGTGCAAATGCTGGTTTACGTATTAACTAATTCAACAGTAACAACTGGACCAGCTATATGCTGCCAGATTATTTAGCAATATTGTCATTTTAAAACCCTTTTCTAATCTTGTTTAGCATGGTGGCTTTTGAGAAGCACATCTGAGATACTGACCCTCCTTAGAGATGCTGCAGAAAATGCTGCAGAGAACACATCAAGACCCAGAAGGAAATTCATGTAAGTCAGTGGGATCCACTGTGACCTCCTGCAGTGGTTTGGCTGCACACACGCTCCTCAATGCTTTGGCACTTTGGTTTGTGTGCTGGGCTTGGGAGGGGTGGCCTGTGCCCACTAAACACCTGTTTCCTCCATTGACTGGAGCCAAGTGATTCTCAGACTGCTGGCTTTAGTCTTTATTTATCTTTAAGCAGATGAATTACATCTGTGCTATCTCAGTTAGATATCCATCCACTGAGCTCTGCACATACACTGACAGAGGCACCATGAAGTCACTTTAACTCCAGCTGGAGTAACCACATATGCTGAACAGGACATGTGAAGAAATTCTTGCAGGGTTAAGACTTGGGGAGCTGAAGAAGGGTGGCCTGATTTCCCAGGGAGTCAGCTGAGTGCTCAGATCTCCTGTTGAATTCAAAGGATCTGTAGGTTCTCAGCACTTCAGAAAATCAGTTTGTACCAGATTTTTATAACAGAATGATGCCATGCTGCACTTAAAAATAAACATTTCCCCCTCCTGCCCCCTCTCTGTGTCCCATTTTAACTTACTTTTTTTCATTTGACTTTCTCCATAACTTTCTTGATATGAGCAAAGGAAAAAATTGCTGAGTTTTAATTAGAAAGTAATCTTTCAACCTACAATGTAAGCAAGGCTTTAAAACCAAGCAAAAAAAAAAAAAGTTGCAAAGCCTATTATCCTTAGTTACAAAATAAATATTCAAACTATGTCACCATACTTTTCATAAATATCTTTCAGCTGTTCTTTTTAATAAAGAAAAAGATGAATTCTTCTCTATTACTCTGAGTTTAAAGTAGCTCAAATGTTTGGTCTACCAACTTTGACAATGTCCCTTTAAGTTTTCTGATTTTTGTGGAAGATCTAGCCCTGGGGTTTTTTGGCTTAGACACAGTACTTGTCAAAACCCTTCAGACTCTCTTACTGAAGTGGCTGATGCTGTTCTGGAGGTTTTTTTCTTATTATTATTCTCTTTTTTTTCTCCTCAGAATGACCTTATTTCCAGCTCCAATTTCATGAGAAAATATGATCGTGTCAGAATTTTCCTTTAGAGAGAATTTTCATTTTATGGATCTGACAGATTTTCAATTTCATGCTTTGATTTGAAGTTTCTGTGATTCTCTTCCCCTTTCATTTTAATCTGACAGTCTGTGAGGCTAGGGGGATCTGTTCTCGAATGGTTAAAGCAAAAGGTTTTCCATCAAGAGATCTGGATTCTATTTCTGGTCTAATCTCCCAACTTGCTATGTAATTTCAGCAATATGAGTATACAAGTTTGTATGTTTGTGTGTCTGTGTGTATTTTGCTGGGTTTTGTCCTATAAATACATAAATGGGCATTTAATTAGACAACTATAGGCATAAAAGCACTAATGGTTGCCCACCCTATTTCAATTAATGCCTTTGGGTATTTTAAACTTCTTGGCTGTGAAAGGAAAAAAAAAAATTATGCATGTGAGCGTTACGGTATCAGTTAGAGTGTTCTCTTCAGCAGCTGAATTTTGACATATTTAAGACTAACATTGATTTGCCAAAGTTTTTCTTGTCCACACATTCATGCAATATCGTAAACACACTTTTATTTCAGCAAACAGGTAGGGAGGGCTGCAGGCTGCAGAGCTGAGGTGGTTGCTAAAACAAGTTTAGGTTTCCTGGTCAGCGACTGAGAGGCATCTTCCACAGAGGCTCCAGCCACTGACAAATAGGTGCCTGAGAGCAGACAAGTATTGCCAGAGTTTCCTATTCATCTTATGGAGAGAAATTTAGGTGCTTCTGTTCCATGGAGCCTATCTCCTTGGGAGACCTTCAAAGGCATGTACTTCTCAGTAGGGAAATTAGGTGGCTACTTTAAAAAGGCTATTTCATTAGGTGCCAAAAATGTAGATGCAAATTACATGCTTATGTTGGCTAGATCTCTGTCACAGAGATGGGAATATTTGGCTTCAAGAGTGCTTCATCTGTTTCTCATCTTGTGGCCATTAATATTTTTATATTTCTCTACTCATAGGTGAGGAATTCCTCATTTATAGAGGTTATCTGAAAATGAAAAAAAAAATTTATGCCACTTGAAAATAGACAAAATGTCAAACTGTCGAGCACTGAAAATAGTGCTCCATGAAAATTGACAGTATTCCCATCCAGGCTCAGAAACTCTATGCTGTTCTTGCAGGCTGTGTCTTGTATTTGTAATCAAGCCCAATGCTTTCCCCTTCTAGCTGTCAAACATAACTGGGAAGGGAATGTGGAAACCCACAACTTTGCTTTCACAGTTCAACTATTTTCTCATCCACAAATTAGATGGGAACTATGGAACTATTTACAATTTGGTTGTTACCTGAAATGTGATCCGTGTAATTGGTCATATAATTCATATCTATTCTCTCAGACCAAACAATTCCAAGACCATAAAAAAGGTTTCAGTCATGTGCTACCAGCCTTGCCAGTGAGAGACCCCAGGTGATGATTCTCACATGATTTTCATTTTACAGGCTTATTTTATGGCAAACACCCCCCCCCAAAACAAAACCAAAACACAAAAACAAACAATAAAAAGATAAGAAAATTCATCTACTTGAATGTTGGTGGAAAGCACATAAAAAGAGATCTGATACTATAAAAGAGAATTTGCTATTGTCTTCAAATACTGGTATTTTATCAGCTAGTGCTCATTCAGATGCAATCTGTATCCCACAGATGAATGATCTGATTCATTTTCATTCATATTAATTTCTAGTGGAATAATAAGCATGTAAGAAGAAATGTGGCTCTTCCATCTCTGGCTATATACCTGAAAGTTTGGACCGTGGAAGAGACTGTTTCAAATGCTGTCAAGACCTGGTATCCTGAAAGGGTTTCATTCTTGGTCTTATGGAGGGACTGTAAGTTTTTTCTGACATGTTTACACAGTGTCTGCTACAAGCGGCTGGAGCATAAAGGCAAATGGTGCACCACGAGAGACATATTCTTCAATGAAAGGCACTGCATTTACAAAGGAATATAAGCTGAGAGGGAAATAAACTTCAGAGAAAATATCAATTCACAGAAAAATGCTGTTTTAACTAAGATCACATGCATTGTTTTAATAATAGTCTTCTTTAGAAACAGATATTAAAAATGGCTGCAACACTGATAACCTGTTGCTAATATTGGTCTCTCCGTCTCCTAGGGAGGGAACAGATCCAGCAGCATCCTCAGCTCTTGGCAGGGACAGAGAGCTATGGCAGAAGGAACACAGAGGAAGAAGCACTGCCGTAGCGGGGAACTTCTTAATCCTCCATTAAGGTGAGGAAGTTTACCTTCAGCTGGGAGGGGGGTGCTATCATGCTTTTGCCAAATTTGGCACAGGATAAGGGTACAAATACGGGTAGTCATTGAGAGCACATGTATCTCATGTTTTTACAGTAACTTACTGCACTGTAATTTCCTGAATAGTATGCTGTGTGTGTATGGTAACCTACTTAATTATGCTACTTTATTTTTCTTGAAATACAGTCTCTTTTTGGTTTTGGTTGGTTTAGCAGAAGTATGAGGAGGTAGTGAGCAGGAATGGGTTTGCAGTGGGAGAGTTATATATGTGTCCAGTATTTTTAGGAATTTATTTCATATTGCAACCTTTTTCTCAACCAGCTGTTCTCACTTTCTCACTGAACTGTGTTCAAAAGGCTGGGTAAGTTGTGTGTGAAATAACCTCCTCAGAAACACTGTGGCTCCCCAGCCTTGACATGCCCCACGTTTGAAGGCCTGGGTGCTCCGTGTTTGAGCAGCACAGCTTCCTGCAACCCTTTCCCTCCCATAGGCACAGCCTATTTAGACCCATCTGGTACAGGAAACACTTAGAGAGCCTTCTTTCCTCCTGGCAATACAATTGCAATTTATTGGTCTCTAGTAAAACCATCACACAGTAAAATCCAGCAGCTTTTCAATTAGAGGAATGACAGATCAACCAGCCCTCTTTTCATACCCCCTCCAGTTCATTCCCTGTGTTTCCTCATCATCATTTAAGCCTTGATGCCTTTGCTTTGTGGAAGGAGTTTATTGGGTTGGCTTCTTAAAAAATGCACCTCTTCCAGGAAGGTCTGAAACCCCAGCCATACTCATTCCTCTTCAGCAGGAACTTCTGTGGATGAAGTACGGGGTTTTTTGCAATACCAAGGACAGACACCTTTTAAGTGCTATTAGTTTCAGGGACAGTTATTTTGAGTGCCAGAGGAATGCTACTCCATTAGAGAGCACTGCAATGCTGCTGGAATGGCTGCCCATCGACAACTTCTAACCCTTCTGGGTAGGAACAAGCAGGGTGTTTGCTCTGAGGGAGCCATGTGTCCTCTCTCTATGGTCTGTACAGAAAGATGATCATATGGAAGGACAAGATCCCCTTTTTGCTCCACAGAGGATGACCATCAGGGTCACAGCAGTGTTTTTTGATGGGATGCTAAGGCTTGGTACTGTGAGCCTGGGATGTGCACAGGGATATGAGAGAGTATTAGGTCTGCCACAGCAGTGCTGAGGGACAGCCCCTGAAGGTGTGGGGCAAACTGTCCTGTTAGCCATGGCCAGCTTTCCTCTTGAAACTTATTTTAGATGGTGTTTGGGGGGATCTCAGCATGAATTGCTATGTTGGCAGTGTGTGTGACTGATTTGATAGCACAAAGACACCTCAAGTTGTTGGGATGAATCATCCTGTGGAGGTATTTGTGGCTCCAGGTCCGATAAAGAGAGCTGAGGCAGCCTGGCAGAGCTCTGTGCCCCGCTTTAAGACTGCTGGGGCTGGAAGAGAGGAGCCCCACTGGTGTCTCAACCCTTTCCAGCCTCCGCAGGTTTGATTTCTCCCCTATTTTACTGTGTCTGCTGGGACACAGGCCAAAGCCACACAGAGCTGGATCTGGTCCTGATGTTCTTCATGTTCCCACTGTTCATCTCTAAGGCTTTGGGTTGGCCCTTCAGAGGAGCTGAGGCCAGCAGGGAAATTTGGAGCTTGATCAGTTTCCTGAAGGGGGGGAGTTTAGATTCAGTGGGTTGTTTCAATCACATCCCCACCAATATTTGCTAGAATAATAAAAACTCATTTCTTTCCACTAGCTCAACTTGAATTTGCTATGTTGGTGGTCTCTTTCTCTCCATGTTCTTCAAGTCTTTCTGCATAAACTTAATCAAAGCAAGTTTCCTAGATTTGCTGAGTGATTCCATGACATTTCCTGAATGCTGTCTTTCATGTCTGCTTTGCGTGATCTTTAACACAACCCTCTGAACCTACACAGCCCCAGCCCTTCGGTCTTCCCTTTGTAAGGCACTGAAACAGGCTGAAGTAGGCTCGATTATTTGACAGAGTAAAGCCAAAGGGCGTCTCTCTGCTGCTGCAAGGGAAAAATCCCTTTCCCTGACACTCAGCTCTGATTTACAGCTCATGTCCTACGTGACAAGCAGCTCCCCATCACCTCTCCCTTCTCATTAGTTGGCTGTTTTCCAGACAGCGGCTCATCATGTCTATCCTGAGGTATCTTACGAACTAGGAAACTCATTGTGTCATGCTGATGGATGGCGTTAGAGGTGGGAAATGATGGCTTCCCCCTGCCCCAAGCCCGAGTGGAGGCATGCCTGCTGTTCAGAGGTCGTGGTGCAGATCCCTCCAGCACCCAGGGCTCACTCCCCAGAAAAGTCCATGCCACGTCTTCTCCCATCCTGGATAACTATGACCTACCTTTATGCATCCTTTTACTTCTCTCTGATGGGATGAATGCCCTTTCTTAACCTTGCAGGAATGTGAGTGCATACTGACCAGAGGGGATGTATAAAATGTGTCAGCCTGTACATAATACCATGTGAAAGTGCTTACCAGGAAACAGTGGGGCATGGAGACTACAGTATGCTGCTGGGGAGCAGGAACATTTGTTGGTGGCTTTAGGCCTGAAAACCTTTGCTGTCTGTCAGAGTGGCAGGGAATAGAGGCAGAGACAGATTTGTGCTTCACCCCTGCTTTAACCACCAGGAATTTATTGTTCAATCATTAACATCTTACGTAGAACCTCCTTCCTCCAGAGCTGCAGTTATTAGAGTGGAAGGAAAGCCCTTTCTGCCCTTCCTTCGTTTCCTCTAAAAAAATCCAAAAAACCCAAGCTACATATCCTGTGGAGTGTTTGTTTTGTTTTAAAAGTCTTTGCAACAAGATGGAAAAAAGTGTCAGAAAAACCCAGCGGTTGCTTTGTGGTTTTCCTTGATTCATTGTGTTCCAGCTGACCAGCTGCAAACTTTATTCATGCCTTCATTGTTGTTTTTACCGTCAGTGGTTTTATTGCTTGATTTCTAATCGGACATTTCTTGCAGGTGTACCCCCAGCGGTAAATCAAGACTGCCCTTGGTTCTTTGATCCAGGTCTTCAAATAACGAAACCGAGCACTTATCTGTCCCTTTTATCCAGGTGTCTGTGTGCTTTGCCAGCGCTAATGAGTCCGGTCTCATGGCACCGAGGAGACAAGCTGTAGGTAACTATTGTCCCCATTTAAACAGAAGTACAGAAGCCTCTCCCTGCATAGCAAGGGAAGGCAGTGGTGCAGCCAGAGCAGCACATCCAGCTCCGGCTGCCAGCACAGCCTCTCTAAACTGACTCCCCCTACTTTGATAGCGACACAGGGAGAGCAATAGCAAGCCCTGGAAGGTGCCATTGCTCCTTTGTAGATAGAAAGACCAGTCATAATAATGAGAACACATCATGAAGAAGCATGCTTCATCTTTAAAGCACTTTTCAAAAGCGGTTCTATAACTTCCCAGGTACGCACTTTGCCCTGTGATCCCTGCTCAGCTTACTGAAACTGCTTATCTGCTGTGCTCTTAATAATTACTGCCAGAGCTCAGGACACTTTTCTCCTGGGAACTAAGGGTGTGCATGAGACAATAGGAGCAAATCAAAAAAAGAGAGAGGGCTACAACATCTCCGTCTTAAAAATTTGCCACCTGCATTGTTCCTCGCCTGCTGTAGGGCCTATGGAGCATCATGGTGCACAGCAGAGAACAGCTTCACAGCTGGAGACACAGAGGGCCTTAAATGGATCCCATCCAAAGGTGCAGGGCAAACCAACTGGAGAAGTAGCTGTGTTGCTGACAGGGGTGGGTAATTTTGGTGTAGCTGCCCAAGCTTGCCCACTGAAATGCCACCTCATGAGAAATGATGCAGAAGTTGGCTCTTTGTGATCATATAATCTAGTAGCTGTTTCACATCCACTGCTGACATGTTTTTCCATACCCTCCAGAACTTATAACTCCAATTTGAAGAAATGAAAGGTCCTTGTGACGGTGCAAACTGTGTCCACATATAGCTTAATGCACAGCTATGCTTTTAGCTGGAGGGTATGGTTTCACAAGGCACCTTGAGTTGAATGAATAACTCACAGGTTTGCTGTTTTACTGGTCCAGATTGGCTTATCTTACAATCAGATGAGTGCCAGAGCTGGTGCAAGGGGAGTCGAGGAGGCGAGGAGTGTGTAGTGCAGACCGGAGTCCAGAGGAGGGCACAGAGGGGATCCAGGCTGGAGGAGAACGGGCTCTCTCCTCCTGTAGCAGCAAGTAGCTTCTGGTTCAGCTCATCTATAGCGAAGCCCTTGCTGACCAGAGAGAGATCAGATCACAGCAGTGTCTGGACAACTGAGTCACTTCTACGGCAGCAGGGGGAAAGCTTCTGAAGAATCTCATGGCAAGCTCATTGCTCCAGGCCACCATGGTGAGGACTCAAAGAGAACTGCAGGAGAGGTGTCAGCTTGGAAGCCTCATTACTCGGGAGTAAACAAAGGCAGCTCTGCTACCAAGATCCTGCAACAGCAATTAGTATTACAGGCTGCTGTTGTACTCCCACAACAAGGGATACAAATTTTAATGGATACACTATAAAAAGTAGGGAAAAATAAGAGAAAGAAAATATGCAGTTGAGAGCCAAGCTGGTTCAATAAAGCAAATTATACTTAGTGGATAATGATTCCAAAACAAAACCAAACCAAACAGGATTGCAGAAAGGTGGGAGAAAATGCAAGTGCAACTGAAATGAACTGGAAGACTGTGAAATTCTTAATGAGGTCTGAAGAGGGGAAGACAAAGGGAGGAGCTGGTCAGAAATTTCTGCAGACTCCCCTCTCTAGAGTATCTCATAAAATCCCACACAGCTCAAATTATTTTACTTCAAGACACACATTATAAAGACCAACCTATTATTAATGGGAAATTTTCCTGACATGAAAGGCAATATGAATTTGATCTTGTTCTTGCCATACATCTTCTGAAATGACAGCTAAAGATGGCTGAATTGCCTCCAAGTACTAGGCAGTGGTTACTGACTAAGGAGCTTTTTTTATTGAAAAAATTATTATATTCCTTTCCATGATAATAAAATTCTTAATAACCCTCATTAAAAATGCTAAGACTTCCCAGGTAGCCGCTATGCCCTGCCAGGATTGTTGTGCTCTCCTGGAGTTCAGGCAAACCCAAGTAATGTGTAGAGCTGTCTGTGTATTTTCAACATCTTTGCAATCCTCCTTTAAGAACTTGTGATTTGAATAAGCCCAGGAGTGTCCTGATGCTTCTGAGCTGATTCTTGTGCTGCTAATCTTTGCTCCACTATTTTTAGATAATTTTCCAATCTGCTTGCTTTTCAGTTACATACTCGCTCAAAGTGACGGCTTATTTATGTGGTCCGGGAGCGTTTGCTGTTTGCCTCAGAACGTCAGTCTGAGCTCTGCAAACACTTCCTGACAGAGGCAAGCTCCAGTTCCCCTTATCATTGGCTCCCTGCTGCAGGAGAGGTCTGACCATGGGGTGCTGGAGGAGGAGGGCAGAGTCCAGACCCCTCTCTCACCCTCACTATGTGCCCCTGCTGCCCGCCGATATAAGATAATGATCAATAAATAGTAATCTTCATAGTTTCAAATACGCAGAGAAAGTGAATGATCCTACAGAATGTGAATGCATTGTCAGCATACAGCCGTGTCCCCAGCCATGGCTGTAGGAGAGCCCTGTGGCACCTGACAGAGGCCAGGGAAGGTGCCCTGGAACACTTACAAGCTTGGTTTTGCCATGTGTCACCCAAAGATAGGCACACAAGTGAGGCCAGAGGGGCTCTGTGGGCCCAGACCCACTCAAGCCCATGTTTGTGCAGATGTGCAGTGAGCCGCAGCAAGGAACAGGGTAAAAAATTATAACTTGTTTCTGAATCTGTTTTACTCCTGTCTGCCTTTAAGTAGCTGCACACCAAAGACTGATGGTTGGAACGTGGTGGGTACAGGACCCAGGCTGCTGCATCCTGGCCTCCTGGTCCCGTGGATGCTTTGGTGACTGCATAGAACCCATTTCTGCTCCCAGATGAAATAAAAACCTCCTCAAGACTAGTGAGAGACCCTGCTGCTACAGCCTTAAGGGACAGAGAGGGGCCTTGAGCCGTGAGGGGATGTCTGTGTGTCTGTTGTCCTTTTCACCATCTGAAGTGCTCCCAGATCAAGAAATGAAGCTTTTTTACACTCAAAGCTTTGTTACACAAAATAGTTGGATGGATTCAGAGCTGCCTTCTGTGTTTGAAGAATGGGCTCCTCAGGCTGCAGCCGCTCAGTGTGAGCTGCCAGTGGTGAGTGACATCTGTGTTGGCACTGCAAAGCAAGACTACCATTTTGCTGCAAAAAAAGAGCAACATTTCTTTATATGGGCAGGCAAGTTTCACCTTGACTTAAACTAGGACAACTCATGCAATGTTTGCTGGAGAAAATACAGCGAAAACAAACCTGAGATGGCAGAGCCATGGGCTGGACGGTTTTTGCCCTCATCTCTGAGTCTACAAAAGTGAGGAAATCTCACTTAGGGTCATATCTGAGCATTTCTGTGGATATTCACAGATCTGTCATGTTTTGCTCAAAAAACAGCCCCGAGCTGTTCAGACGAGACAGCTCAAACCCACCCTCCTTGTCTGCTGAAGGAGGAGCCGAGAAGCAGCAGAGGGTCAGGGGAGCGTGTTCCAGCTACAGTGCAGCAGTTTGTGTTTCACACTCCCATGCAAACTGTGTGGGTTTGCACTTTTAGGAAATGGGGCTGCCCTTGAGGAAGAAAGAGAGGTTTATCTGAGCTGACGCTGTGAGCAGCACTTGGCTGCTATAGCTGCCACTTTTACTTAAGGCCAACACGAGCTCACGTGCTTTACACAACTGCAGATGATGTGGGTGTTGCAAAAAATCAACAATTGCTGACAATGTATCTACAGATGAGCCCAAACCCAAGCTATTCCTTGAATTTTGAACACTGAACTTCACTGGAGTGCCAAACACTACTCACATAGGATACAGGCAGAATCTTAAATCTCAAGATTCTTACAGCTAAAGTCTTGCTTAAAAATAGATCTGAAGTAGCCAGCTCAAGCCCCTCAGTAATTTGCTTATTTTGGGTTTCTTTCTTTCACATTTGTGCCTCAACAACCTAGCAGCAAATGGCCCCAGTTATTCTCATTATACAGGGCAGCATGTTTAAAGAAATTGGACCCAATTATATTGGTTATGTTTGTCTTGCCAAACTATGTCTTCCAGCAAGTAATTACGTAGCCAAGATAGTTTCTGTGCGGTAAGTATCTTTCATTTCCTTCCAAACCACAAGTGCTTTTTGCCCAGGGAAGACTGGCCAGAGCAGCAGGCAGGTGAGGCCATCTCCATCCTCTGAGGCAGCAGCCACCTGTGTCTCTTGGCAGACTGCCTTGGGCACCTGTCTCCATCGAGGGTGCCCAGGCCACCTCTTGCCAGGGGTCCCTAGTGCTGAGAGGGTTATGCAGCAAGGGCTCACCATCCACTGATGCCTGACCTGCACTTGGCTGGTGCAGCCTCTGGAAGCCCAAATTTCACAGCTGGTGAAGCAGAGGGGATAGAGCTTGGTACACCTTCAGGACTGCTGCATATTCACGTACTACAGATAGAAGAAGTCCCAGAGCAGATTATCTGTTGAGAAAAATTTGTCTGACTGTGGCATTATCAGCTGTCTGTGCCATATGCAGGCATGGCCTGACTGAGAACAGGAGCCAGCAAGGATGGGAGAACCTCAGTATGGTAAAAGTACAAGCCAGTGCTAAATTTACCATACCGGGTCAAGGCAATGCAGCAAACCCCTTCAAACAAGCACAACAGGTTGAATGGCAAAACAACTGGATTTTGGTGCATCCTCAATGTTTCCATGTGCTTATACCAGGGCTTAACCTTCACATATGAAACTGCTCACTGGAGAACACAGACTTGCATGAAAATTTACTGCAGACTCCCTTTGTTCCCCTCTCCTCTGTGTTCAGGCCTTAAAGCCTCCTTGCTCTTTCCCTGGTAGCCCCTTTGCCACCTCAGCAGTCTGCTCTCCGTGCTCAAGTAGCTGCTGCTGTCTGCTCCCACCTGCATGGCACAGAGTCTGCCTAAGGGCTTTTTCCCAGCAGTAATGCTCCTGGAAAAGTGTGGTTGATCTGGGAAGTGCACGTGGAAATATCCTCCAGAGAACAGAATTTTTTGGTTTCAGACCATGAACTTGGCTTTAGAGAAGCTGGGTGACCCCTGATAAGATGGAAATTTGTAGAAATGGGTATGTGTTTTTAAAGACTGTAGAAGCTGTTGGCATAGTTATTTTCATAACCCTATTTTAGGGCTCATTCCTGTCTTTGGGAAGAGAGTCCCACTGAGGGAGAGGCTGTGAGCTATTGAAAAAGCAAATTAGAAGAGGCCAGCTTAGCTTTGCTTCCCAGGCACCCAAAATACCCAACCAGTTTCCAGGAAGAGACTAATGTTGGGAAGGTTGGTCTTTGATGGAAAGAAGAAATAAGGACCATGAGAAAGGATGCCATCAAACAGGGTCATTAAAGAGTCAGTCAAAGAAAGAAACAGGAACGTAGAAAACTGCAGAGGACCACTGCTGCCAGTGGCCCTTCCCTTCTCTTCCCATTTTCTGAGCATGTGCTATTCATAGGCTTCAAGGCTTCCTAAGTTTTCCGTTAAAATGAGTTCTAGTCCAAAAAAGCGAAGTCTCCTTATGGATTTATTACCCTAATAAGGAAAAATGATGGAATTCCTTGAGTCAGCAAACCCTGCCCTGTGTACGTACAACCCACACAGGTAACTACTGACAGTTCATCAGGATCAGCAGGAAATATGCAGGGGAACTGAGAGGTGACAGTGGCCCATTTAATTGTGCAAGCTGAGGAAAATTGAAAATAATGTCAGAGAAGAGCATCAGGAATGAGAGGAAAACAAAACTTGAGCATCCTTTCAATAACCATGACTGGTAAAAAAGAGCTTTTTAAAATCTCTAGTGACCTTCAGAGATACCCAAATCAAAAGCAGCAAGGGGCTGGGGGCAGGTCGTGGGGCAAGATAGGGATGTGATGACAGGCTGAGGGAAAATAAATTGCCATGAGCTTGATGAAGATTATAAAGCCCTGACTTTACCCTCCATATTTGTCATGCAGACAAACCAAAAGCCTTCAATTTTCAAAGCCTCTCACATTCAAGTCCCTTTAAGGCACCTCATAGTGAAAAGGCAAAATGTAAAGAGCTAAAGGTACAGGCCGCTCTGGGAATGACCAAATATATCTACTTTTAGAAAATCTTATTTTGAAATTATAACTAGTTTTATCTACTGAGGATTTTTCAAATGTTTTAGATTAGTCATGATATGCATGTATTGGAAGAAACTGCATCAAATGTCTTTTATTTAAATGTGGAAACAAAATTGAGCTTTCCTGGTCCTCCAGTCAGTATTAAATCAAGGAGGATTAACCAGCACACAGTGTATTTCTAATTCATGCTCATTTTACCTCTTTTTTTTTTTCCCTGGAGAGTTTTGGCCTCTTATCTTCAGCTGACATTACACACCGATCACACCACTCGTGCTGAAAGCCAGGCTAACATTTGTGGCAGCAGCCACTTCTAAACTAAATCCCCATGTTTACCTTGAGAAATGCAAATCATTCTCCATCCCAGGACCCAGACCTTGCAGTGGTGGTTAATGGCAGCATTTACCAGCTGCAGCAAAAGCCTCATCAGAGCAACCTTTACCTGGAGAGGCAACTGGAACAGCAATGGCAACTGCATTGGCCAGTGTTCTCTATGGGAGCCAGGATGCCCAGAAGCTCAGCATTGGCAGGGGGAACTATTTTAGGTCAGGAGACACCTGACCCCCTGGAGCCTCACTGAAAACGGGAAGTTAGTGGAGGTGATAACAGCCTGATTGAGGTTCCTGCTGAAGTCTCTTGTCATCTAGAGTTCACCATTGAAAGGGAATTTAG
Organism: Oreocharis arfaki; assembly: GCA_013398015.1. NCBI lineage: Eukaryota > Metazoa > Chordata > Aves > Passeriformes > Paramythiidae > Oreocharis > Oreocharis arfaki. The sequence continues at coordinate 627,021 of VZRR01011200.1, read as the reverse complement.
CCCTCTGTCTCAAGAGGTTTGTAAGCTCAAACTAAATTTTCCAACAAATCCCCTGAATTCTGCAAAGATCAAGTGTAAGAGCTAGGGAATTTGTCAGCTAGCTCACTGAAGTGAAAAAAAAATGGAAAAAAAGAGGCTTTTAATAAATAAAATTCAACCAGAGTAATAAAATAAGCATGGTAGATTCAGTGTTATTTGTTTTTATACTAATTTTATGCTGCCCCCACAAATTCAGTATACCACAGCTTTGTATATTAAGAAAATATGTGCAATACGGAAAGTATTAAGGACGTGTTGTGGAGGTTGCTTTAGAGGAAGGTCATTACTTTTGGCTGTCTGAGGAGCTGTCTGGAGGCAAGGAATGTGTGTGTCAGCTGATTAAAGAGCACAGAAGTGATTAGTGAGGGAACCCTTAACAATGCTGCATGTCAATGCACATATTGAGGTTAAGGAGTTAATTGCCTCTCCCAAAACTGTGGTTTCAAGACTTCTGTAGACCTGAGAAGCAAACCCAATGGCAGTTTAAACTTGATCCACAGTTTTCAAAATTCATTTCACAAATACAGAGGCTAGATACGTCTCCTTTTAATTCCTGCAGAGCATTTTAATGCTGAGGTAAACAGTTAATTCTGTTTAGGCATGAGGCAGCCATGCACTACATAAGTGTTTACCCATCACCTCCCCTGTTTGCTCCAACTTTCTATTTTCAGGAAAGCTTTTCCTTGATTTATGAAGCACACTACTGCAAGAGTTCAAGTGTGTGTACCTTCCACAAAAGCGCTGATGTGCAGCATGTCCTCCAAAATGCCCTTCCTGCCCCTGGGAACAAGCACTGGCCATTCTTCCCACCAAACTATCCTCTTCCTACCCATATAAGCCTGAAGGAATAAATATTGTCCAAAAATTAACAGATCAAGCTTTTACAGACTGAAGGAACAGAAAGACCTCTTGTTGAAAACGCTCTGGTGTCTTTACTGCATATACGTGAGAAGCTGGAGCACTTCCACATGGCAGCTCTGCCTGGACCTACCCTGGTGGGTACTGGATACCCTCCAGCCTGGCAAGTGCTGCCTGGAGAGCTGTCCTGGGGGCGCTGGGTACCCCTAGAAGCCTGATCTCTCCCCTGGACCCCAGAATGCTCACACTGCTCACACCGAGGCCGCTGCTTTTCAGCTGAAACACTGAAATGTCACCATTGAGAAAACTAGATGCTCTTCCACCAGAGGAGTCCCAGGCTGTTTCCAGGTTTTAGAGCTGTCCCCAGACAGACCATGGAAATCAGAGATAAGATAGATATTTTTCAGACAAGTTGTACTCACTCAAGGCAAGTGCTGCTTATGTCCCCCACTCCCACGGCTGAGAGGACTGCACTGTGCTAGCCCAGTCTCGGGGTGTGCAGGTATTACTCACTGTACTGCAGTCTGTGAGCAAATTAAACCCAGAAAAAGCCCCAGATGAACAGAGGAAAAATAAACATTTGTTCAGGTCAGCTGCTCTGATCTGCTCACATTTTGTTCAGCTCTCCATACAGGCCAGAGAGATACATGATAGACACAATCTATAATCAAGTGGGTCTTTTCTTGCCACTAACATGGAGGCATCATCAATCCTACCTTGGCTGCGGCCAGCTGGCTCTAGGTGAAGCCCTACCCTCAGCCAGCCTTGAGAAAATAACCTCTCCCTCTAGCTCTGGGCCTGCAAACCCTGATCCATGCCCCTGCACTGGCTGGCAGGCTGGAAAGGTACAGGGCGAGCTAGTGAGCTCAGGCGGCCCCTGCCGAGAATCCATCTTTTCAAACCATAGATGTTGGGAGTGATGGCTTTGGCTGTGGACACTTTGTGTCCCTGCCAATAGCTGCTTAACACAACTACAAGTTTATGCACCAGCAGCTTTAAACAATAGGCGAGGTCCTTCATGACCTCAGCTAAATCTTTAACCTAGAAGGGGAGAGTAGCTTTAATTTGCACAGGCACCTGCAGATTCAGATGTTTATTTCAGTTGTTTTGGGCTTTTTTTTTAAACAGCTGGGCTTGTCTTCTCTAGATATGAGTTTTTCTTGAGATATTCTGCATTTAATTATCAGCTGGGATAGGAGGCTCGCAAGCACAGCTGTTATTGCAACATTTCAGTGCTTTGATTTTCAGGCCCAGATGGAGTGAGCTGTGCAAAAATGAGGAATAAAGAGTAAAGCAAACTTTCTCAAACTTTCAAAGCAACTCGACATGAGAAACAGGCCGGGATGGATTAAGAGCGCACACGGCCCGGCTGAGCCGATGAGTCACGGTGCTGCACTGACGTGACACCACGCTGTGGTACCCTGCCTCTGCACAAATGCCAAGAGGAAGGGCTCCTCCTCTTACAGCGTGCTGCTGTAAATCTCTGCAGTGCTGTGTAAGGATTTGGCTCTGCCCTTACCTGGCCAAATAGCCTTAATTCTTTTCCTGGAGCCCGTCACAGATAACGGCCTTGTTTGCAGAAGAAGGTATTTGGCTTTTGAGTGTGGACATGGAGATGGCATGGGCTCCTCGGCTTGGTTGCCAATCCTTTCATCAGCCCTGTCGCACAAATGGCCTCACGGCAAGCCAAAGGAAGGAATTAGTTTGGGGTAAGACAACATGGTTTTTGACAGGCTGGTGTTAGCTCGTTTTTCTCCCCCAGTCGGGGTGGCAGCAGGGCTCATGGGGCATTGCCATGGCAGGAAGGAGCAGCTGCAGGGCTTGGAAGGCAGGAGAGCAATGCTGCTGCTGCAAGGTGGTTTAAGACATGAGAGACGGGCCAAGGTGAGGTGCTGGCAGCCCTCCCGTGCTCACCAGCAAGGTGGCATGGCAGGAGCTGCTCTCCAAAAGTGGTCTTCTCTCCCTCTTAGTGCAGACAGAGCCCAGGCAACTAGATGACACCAGAGCTTTAATTCCTAACCAGGTGGAATCAAGAAAGGTTAACTCCACCTGTGATGGCTTCCCCAGACCACAGAAAATGATCTGAATCCGGATGTCCATGGCTCATGCCCTAATGCCTGGCCAATCTTTCCTTTCTGGATGCAGGCATCTGGGAGCCAGACTCTCATCTGTAGTGTCAGTGGCAAAGAATCAAACACCATGACAGCAAAGACAGCCTCAAGCACTTCTCCCTCTCAGAATTAAACAGATTATTTCCTCAGGATAATATTTTATGAATATAACTGTAACCCACCCCATTAATACCTACATTTACTAGCGGCTTCCTGTCAAGGAAATGCTGCCATGCACTGTGTGGGACATTGGCTGGCAATGCTCAGCGCCTGCCCCCAGTCAGTCCCATCAGTTTAGGTTTTCCAGTTGTCTTCATGCTGATCCTGAATAAAATCCAGGTCTCTATTTCCTTGTCAGCTGGTTATAGATAAGGGGAAAGGCATCCTATCTCTCTTTGAGGGCCAAAGAATCCAGTCCACAAGCTTAAAGGAGTGGATTTCTAGGAAGGCAGGATTTCAGACAGCTTTGTGGAGCTCTCCATATTGCCTGTGCAAGAAAATAATCTCTTCGGCTGGCTCATCCCATATTAGCTTCCCGATTCATCCCCCCTACTCTTGAGCCAGGGTCATCCATACTTCATTAGTTCACTGAGCCCTGTTGCACCTGCCACATACATGTTATTAGGTCACTGCTGATTAAATAATTCAGTCTCTCTGAAAAATTACAGTCCTCAAAAAAGTGGGTTATGTGCTGAAGCCAATCCTGTTTGCCTCAAGGAAGACCACTGCTCTCCTGCCTCTCCAGGGCACAGAAACAAGAACCCGGTTTCATTAATTTTCCCTGGAGAAACACTCAGCTAAATAATTATGATCAGCTGCTGCCTAAACATGACACATGCAGGCTACAACTCATAAGCAAAATACAGCAAGGAATGTCTTCTAATTTCTTTTATAAAGCTGGATATGGTGGTCAATGCAGATGGGATGTTCCCATTTCTAATGGGACAATATTGACTTTGTTCTATCAGAGAATCACAGACTGGTTGAGGTTGGGAGGCATCTCTGGAAATCACCTCAGTTAGGGTCACCTAGGCCTGTTTGCCCAGACCCATGTCCAAATGGCTTTTGAATATTTTCAAGAAGGGAATCTCTACAAGCCTCTCTGGGCAACCTGTGTTACCCTCAGAGCGAAAAAGTGTTTCCTGGTGTTCAGAGGGAACCTCCTGTGCTTCATTTTGTGCCCATTGCCTCTAGTCCTGCCACTGAACACCTAATAGTCCCAAACATTCTGCGAGTGTCCTTTGAGAAGGTAAAGCCTTGGTCCTACAGGAAAGTACAAGACACACAGGTTTATTCCTTTGCAATGGGTCCTTGGAAGTCACAGTTACTGAACCCTCCACCAGTAGAAGGACCTTTAGGCTATTATTTATACACTGAATATGATGTTTTAGGATGGGAGCAGTGCTGTTGGATGAGTATTGACAGCTGAACAGCACTGCTGCCTATTTGCTCTCTCCCAGTATTGACTGTATTTCTTAAAGCTCCAGCTGTTGGAAGCAAAGGATTAAAAAAAGAGTAAGCTTAGCTTTAATTCAGAAAAATCTGTGGTCAAGAATTAAAAAGGGGCCCTGAGTAAAAATTCAGGGGCCAGAAGTCAAATTAAGCAAACTTCCCATTTAATTTTTTATATCTCACTGTTTTTAAGATCACTTCATGGTTCTGAAAGCTGGATTCATAAATATCAGTCACTGAGGCTTGTAACACCTTGGCCAACACGACACAGGGAAAGGGAAAATTAAACCTTTTAGGTAAAATTGGTTTTCCTACTAATTTCTTAAGCCTCTAAAGAACTTATAGAATTTAATCTAGTTTTGCCACTTTGTGATGTGTATTGACTTTTGCAATTTAGTCAACCCAGACAATGAAAAAAGACCAGTCTCTCTGAGTACTGGGGCTACGCTTGACCTGCACAGTTAACTGCTTTAAACCTAAAGCACTTGCCTACAGCAAACTTACACATGCAGCAAAGAAGTTCACATTTCCCCTCTGTGCCACCCACTTCCCATTGCAGTAGAAGATGCATAATGAAACTATTGTCAGAAAGTAACAGCTATAAACACATACATCTAGGTTGAGGATTAACATAAATAACTTGTGCCCTTCTAACAGATGAGGGGATTATATGGTATCCTATTGTGTAGGCAGTGCATATATCAACCTCATTTCTTTTAGACAAAAGCTAAATTTGAGGCCTGAATTATTACTTCTTCACTAATGATAAAAGACAGCTGCATAAGGCAAAATGTGCAGTGATCTCTGAGCACAAAAATGAGTGCAACTCTCAAAAGGCTTTGCAAAATTCAAAGACGAGCAATAAATACTCCTGTTTAAGGGAAGTAAAAATTGAGACATCCATTACTTTTATTAGAACTGATTTTGTTATCTCACTCCTCTCCTGCCTTTGATCTCACTTCTTCTTCCTGAGACTAAATAGATTAGTCTGTTAATGAGACACCTCAGGATGTAAAATTACCTGCAAGATGGTTCTTCTCCTCGGGAGCTTCCCAAGCCCATGCTCAGAGTCACCATTGCCATAAACTCCAGAGCAACTCGTGAGCTTGGGATTTGCCTTCTCAGGAGATGCACACAGGGATGCTGTTACCCGAGGGAGTGGAAATCAAAGAGCACAAGGCCAGAGGACAATCTTTATCCATCTGAAGAGACACCTTTTATTAGCACTGTTTTCAGGAAGATACAGGCTTTCAGTCAGCTAAGGCCTGCCTCTCCAGCTCTCACAGAAACTTTTCAATGCAGTTCTCTGAAAAATGCAGTTACAGGATGTACCTGCTATGGGGCAGGATGGCTCACACATGCATCTGATGGTTTACAAAAATATTACTTTGAAATTATGCCTCAGGTTTGATGAAAACATTGCAAAAATAGTGAGAGACAGAGATTAACTCTGTCTCTTACGAGCTTGTACAGTGTTATTTACAAATTCTCAATTCATTAGTATGATCCCACCATTACAGGATGCCAGCTGATGTTTGCAGGGCTGCCAGATAGAGGGGAGAAAGAAAGTAAGAAGTATAAACTCCTGGGTTTATGATGCTGTTATGATGCTGTTTCTACCGCTTTAGAAATGAGATGACAACAAACTGGCTTCAATTTTGGCTAGCCTACTACTACTACTACTACAAAAAGAGGTCCCAGAGAGAAGCAACAAAACCAACTAGAGACAAAGAAATGTCTGGAAGAAGACAGGCTGAACAGATGGGAATTCCTCTGTCTATACTGGAGGAAAAAAACATAGGAAAAGATAAAAAAAACCCGTATCAAATAATGAACTGCAAAAGGAAAAGTAAAGCAGAAACTCCTATGAATATCTCTGTATAGAGGTTATACTGCTGAGTGTGCATTACAGGTATTTTTACTTAAGGCAGACAGAAATGGCTGTGGTCAGAAGTGAAGCAGAGGCTGGCCTTGAGCACACGCTTCAGGTTCCAGGGATGCCAGAAAAAACACCAGCATGTCAGCCAAGGCACTGGTCACCCAAACTCTATTTACTGAACTGTTTTTGACAACTTTAGGGCTCTTCCTTTTTCCTCTAACACTTTTTAGCACTGCATAATGTCAGAGAGACATCTTGAATGAGGTGGGCCTCCTCCACGCTGGAGCTACAGCCCTGTGTGTCCTGTGCTAGTGTTGCTATTCGTCTCAAATATTATTATTTCTGTAACTTTTCCCAAACTGTGTCATGCACTCTCAGGTTTCTGTGCTCAGTTTGAGCTGAGTGCAGGTTTCCACTGACCATTTCAATATTCAGCTTGCAGAGCATAAAGTCTACGATAAGACCATGTCCATCCAGACAACGTCTTAGAGGCCCCTGGCTTCATCACCTGCAGCCAAAGCCACTTCCAGAATCAACTAAATCAGAGCAAAGTCATAAACTCAACCATACGTTTGTACAGGAGAACAAAAGCAAGACGAGTCCCCCAGGCTATGGGCTGAAAGCAGGACCAGCCAGTAAGCATCTGTGCTTCGCTCAACCTTCCCAGTTTGTGCTAAACCAAGCAAGTGCCAAATCTAGAAAACAAGGAAATCAATCAAACTAGAGAGCAGAATAATAAAGTACAGCTGAGGATCCAACTCATTAAAACATGAATTAGGCTAAGTTAGATTTATAACTAAGGTGGGGGAAATTAAACTGCATTTTTCTTCCTCAAATCAGAGCTTACCTATGGTGGTAAAATTCAGAGCAGGAGGGAGATGCTGCTGGCCTGCCTCCACCTCAGCCCCTGCAGTCCAGCACTAGCCCTGGAGTCTGCCACACTTGACCCAAACACCCATAATTTTTTTGCTCTCACTCTGACATTGCTCCAGGTGCACTTAATGGCCAGCTCTAATTGGAGCATGACATACCTGCAGCAGCAGTTTGAAAGGCTGTGAGAATAAATGCGTATGTGTTACTATTTCCTCTAATGTGAGTGATTGGGTGAGTGATTGGAGTAAATAGATTGGAGTGAAACAGGAAGGTCAGTTCCAAATCAGAGCCCCTTAAAGTCCTGGGATGTCAAAAGTCCTGGGATGCCTGGATCAAAGTTCCTGAGGATTTTTGTAGCAACAAATTCAAGAAGTGCAGCCCCGAAGAGGCACCTTCTGAATAATACAACCAGATATTCGGAGAGCAATCAAAGCAACAGCTTTTTTTTCCCCCCTGTGTGGTATGGTACTACACACTGGAAACATACTTTTCCCAAGGAGGGTTTTTTGATCCCAGGAGACATTTTGACTGATAGCTTCAGGTGACTGATGACTCCGGCAGCACTGGTTTCTTTAGCATCCAAACTGAGACACCCAAAAGGGAGTGGTTTTTCTGCTGGCGGAGAATGGTGCCCCCAGTATGACCCACTGGGAGGACCAATTGCTTTTGGAAGTGCACACCTCCTTCACCCAAGGTGATTACTCTGAATGCTGTAAGAACTCATTAATGAAACAGGAAGCCATTATTTCTGACCAAGTATACAGTGTCCTTTACGAACAGCACGGGGCTGGAAAACAAACCCAGGTGAGATCATGTGCTGGCCCTTTCCCCTCAGATAAGAGTGCAAAAACTGCAGTAAACAATGCAGGCTCTGTATCAGTCTGCTCAACACCGCTATCGCTGCCTTAACGCAACCTGAACCTGTGACAGATGGCACAAACCACTGAATTCCTCAGGTGACCTTGGAAGGGAATAGCTCATGTATCACGTAGCAGCCCTACTCCAAGCGTCCTGGTAGTGAGGTGTCCAGTGGAGCATTTTAAAGCATGTTATTCTTTCATATGGGCATAGAGCAAAGTGGTGGAGGCACACGGACTTCTCTGCCACCTCAGAAGCACTGCTACTTTCTGGACTCACATTTTCTCTCCATCATGGTCCTACCAGAGCTGACATACTGCCTCCTTCTCCTCTTTCCTCCTTGCTGGGCTCTGGATGCCATTTGCTGCCACAGGGCTGACACGCTATTGCTGCTCTGCTGCTGCTCATCTCAGGAGGGCAATGAGGTCCTGGTGGACGGCCTGTGGCAGTGAGGCATTACCTGCACATTTGCCAGCTGTTATACCTGTGTTTTATTGAAAACCACAGCACACTGATGAGTTCCTTGCATGAACCAAGGATGGCATGTAAAAAGACAACATTTCTTGTGGGATCAGCCTAGTCTAAGGAAGCAATCTCCCCCTCTCCCTCCCATTCTCTCTCCCTTCCACAAAAACTAGACTAGATGCAATATATAGCCTTAGTCTTGTCTAGCCCATCACATTTCTGATGCATAAAGCATCCTCAAAATGTCCTCAGATAAGATATTTTTCCTACCTTGTGCAATTTAAGTTAACAACCAATAAACATAAACCAATCCAGGATTTAACTGGTAATACTGATTCAGCATGTAGTAGGGGGACTACTGGGCTAACACATCTGGGACACAGCTAATAGCACTGCCCAAAAGTGCCCAGATGTGTGCCCAAAACGTTGGTGTTGTTTGAGGACAGTTTGAGGACATGAGAGCCTGCTGCAAGCTGAGCTCACGTCCCCAGGGCTTCCGGCTCCAAGGTGCATCTGAGGGCACAGTAAAACAGAAGGAGCAATGAGACCATGAGGTGAAGGAGCTCTGATTTGGCTATGGGCTACCCTGGGATTCCACTTCTTTGTTAATTTTCCTTTTTTCTGCTTTACTGCAGAATCCATGTAAACATCCCACCAAAGCACGCATGCTTGTAAAGCAGCACTACCTTAAAATCAGATTAAAAAGGACTTTTGAAGCTTCTCCCACTTCTTTTCTTTCTCACTTTAACTAAGAACTTTTCTCTGGAGTGAGAAGATGCATTTTTAATTTTTAGGAAAGATTATTGGGAACATGAATTTAAATATGGAGAGCCAATCTAGATTTGCATGAAGGCACCCCAGAGTACCATCTGATTGTAAAAACTAAGAATGGAGGAGCCATCTAAATCCATCCCACTGCTGATGGAGAATAGCTCCCCACAGGATATTTACAAGTTTTTAACGCCTTGGCCTTGTGCCTCACGTGCACCAGAGACATACTTTCAGGCCAATAAAACATCCCTTGTCATGGCTTAATGCTGGAAGAATTAATTTATCACTCATTATTTCCTCTTTTAAAGCTCTGCTCTTTGGATAGCTGTGACATAATTCTTAAAAATCACACTAGTTAAAGTGCAGAATATGCTGTCCCCTCTGGCTCCCTGCCCACAACGGCCAGCTATTCAAATGGTTTCCTTTGCCCAGCTTAATTTCAGCTCTTGCAGCTGACAAGGGGCCAAACCCACTGATCACAGGGATGCTGGGTGGAACACCTGGAGTCCTCTTGCAGGTCCTGCCTGGGTGACCTCCGACTAAGGGTCTGTTGGAGGCTGGAATGGTTCTTCCTTCACGAAGGTGGTGAAACAGTGTCCCTCTTTGGGCTAAATCAGGGAGTTACATCTGAATTCTGACAAAGCAAAGTCGAAGTTTTGACTTAACTGGAGCCTAAGGAAATATGACTTCACTTTAAGTAAGTCCCTGCCTCTATCATGTACACACAGTCCCAATGCAAGTGATTTCATCTTTCAAAGCTGAAGGTCAGCCATTTCAACATGGTATTTTTTCCACTGAGTGTCACAGTTTCTGGTCTCCTGGCAGATCTGCACCATCAACATCCTAAATAAACCGCAAAAGCAAGGCAATTTGAACTCATTGGACACTTTTATTTTAATGTAGCACCCAGCTTCATATCACATACATTTTCCAAAACTAGATGGGCATAGTATAGAACACTATACGCTTTGCAGCTTAACACAGGGACAGTCTGCAGCTGTGAAAACAAATTACTTAAATCTGGCTATCTAATTTATAAGTTAAAATTCAAATATATAATAGCCTTGGGGTATTTTTTTAGATTAACAACAATAATGCTTGCAATACAACTTTTTCATATCAAAAAATCAGTAATAGAGTAAAACATAATGCATATGTTCATATCACATATCAAGATAGATGAAAAAAGCTTCAAAATACATCATCTCTTTCCAAAGATACTAAATCACTAAGATTTACTTTTTTTCCTGAAAAAAATCTTTTACTCTTTAGTCAATAAAATATGTAGCATCATGAACCAATGTATTTTCTTGTCAAGGACTGTGTATGCTGAAGACCAAAAGGCTGATGGTACTGGAAAATGGACATCCTTCATTTCCCAGCTAGCAACTTTTACAGGACCTGTTCCTCCTGATTTGGAAGCTCAGCTGGGAGGAAAGCAACCTATGTATCACCAACAGGCAATTTTCACATTATGCCCATCCTAAATGCTTCCCATGAAAGATTCCAAATCCCAACCATCCCTTTGTGGTCATTTTACCATGCAAAGCCTCATCACCCTATGCTGGCTAGCCTTGGCAGTGTTTTTGAATCAGAGACTGGTTTGGATTGGAAAGGACCTTGAAGATCACCTAGTTCCAATCCCCCTGCTGTGGACAGGGACACCATTCACTAGATCAGGTTGCTCAAAGCTCCATCCAACCTGGCCCTGAACCCTTCCAGGGATGGGGCAGCCACAATTTCTCTGGCAACCTCTTCCGGTGTCTCACCACCTTCACAGTAAAGAGTTTCTTCCTTATATCTAATCCAAACCTGCCCTCTTTCAGTTTGAAGCCATTCCCCCCTGTCCTATCACTACATGTCCTTGTAAAAAGTCCTTCCCCAGCTCTCTTGTAGCCCCTTTAGGTACTCAAAGGTGCTATAAGGTCTCCCCAGAGCCTTCTCCAGGCTGAACAACCTGAACTCAGCCTGTCTGCACAGGAGAGGTGCTCCAGCCCTCTGATTATCAGTCAAGCTGTAACTGTCTGGATGATAGCCAAACAAATTCCTCTCCCTGATGTGAATACAGAATTCCTAGCAGCAAAACTACTGCCATTCAGTCTGAAGATAATATTTTGACTTTAATAGGATATCCAACAATTTACCAGTAACAAGGCTGCATTGACTAAACATTTACACTTTCGTTATATCACCAAAACTCTCTACAAGAGCGAACCAAGGACTTTCTGGAAAGAGTTGGTAATCTTTCCACTGCATCCTATTATAAAATTAGTAACTAGGAGAAGGACATTGATCCTTAAGGATTAATGTGTGTTCACAGGTAGTTTGTTTAATAAAGGAATGCCTCAGAAATGGAAACTGTTTGCCTTGCTTAATTACCAGGTCATTATTTATTTTGAAAGGCTCATATAAAAAGGGCTTATCTACAAAGGCAACCAGTCACTACACTTCGCTGGGCATTTTTCTTTCTTCACCATGGAATCACCATAGACTGAAATAAATACAGGTATCAGGTGATATGAATGTTAACAGACCCATAGAGAAATGCACGAACAAAAGGAAGACATGTGAGTGCACACTTACACTTACCCTGAGGAAGATCCTTATCTGCTCTGCCTAGTCCTGTTCTGCAGACAAAAATATTTAATTGCCCACTGAAGACTTGAAAAGGGGCACCAGGCTCATGGTCAGCATATCCTCTCAGGGGCAAGGATGCTGTGCTCCAGCTCCTGTTCCCATTTATCCTCTCTTGCTGGGCATGTTGTGCTCTGCCCAAGTGCCTACAGAAACCATGAACTAAGGACAGTGAAAGCTTGTGCATGGGAACATGATCTTGCTCCTTGGTCAGGCTGGCAGCTGGGGCAGGCAGACCTTAGCTGCTGTTCCAGGTCAGGCACGCCTGAGGCTTAAGGCTGGTCACTCACCTGTAGCTCAAGAAAGTACCCTGAACATTGAGCCTGTGAGGTCTCCCTTTCTGACCAAATGGTTTTGGATGCAGAAGCATCTCCCATCCGAAGTTTGAGAAAGTAAAGGTTTCTGCAAGAAATTATGATTTTGCTACACCCACATTTTTCTAAAGGAAAAATAATTTTGAAGAAAATCTGTAGTAGTGGATTTAGATGTGAATTTGGACCAGCCAGGGCCTGTTAACAATAGCCATGAGCAGAGCTGCATGGAGCAACCGCCAGAAGCACTGTCATAGCTTCATGATGCCTCCTCCTCTCCTCAAAATTCTAACAGCTTCCCAAGAACAGACACACTTTCCCATTTTGTGTGGGCTATCATAGATGCTTAACCATCGAGACACACGGAAGAGTAACCTCCTGCATCATACGTACAACACATCGACACCTCTCCTTGAATATCTCACTTCACTGATGTGCGAAGCAGTGTATCCTCATCAAAGCTGACATTCCCCCAAAAAGAATACAAATCAACTCATGTTCCAGTCATTGAAGCTGAGTGGGGTATTTGATTGCAACACCAAAAGGGCAGGGATTGTTAAATACCTTTATTTATTAATCCAGTGGTAAAGTAACAGCCAAGCAAATATTCATAGTTGGCTAAGCAAGTATCATAATTTCCAGTGAATGAAAAAACCTCCTGGATTTTAGAAGAGAGACATTTGAAAACGACAGTATAAAGCAAGCTCTTCCACTCTTCCCTTGAACAGCATCTATTCCATGAATTACTCAGGTGAAATAAAGGGGAGCTTATTTCAAAGGAAGCTCCTTTCAAACATGAAAAAGTCCTCCACTGCCTTAAAAATGCAATGTGCACATTTCTTTGCAATCATTTAAAAGCTTTCCTTAAAAAATCACCCATAAAAGAAAAAACAAGTGTGCCATGTGATTATTTCCTATGAAATAGTAAGGGCTTATTAACCAAATGACAATGTATGAACTAAAAAGCAAACAGGGAGAGCACTTAACCTCATTAAATCTCAGGAATGACTCAGTAGTATTACGAATAAATGAAATAAATGATGATAAATTCGCAACAATACCACTACTAGCAAGAGGGCCGTGGCTCTTTTGCAGCTTCCCAGAAAAGCCTGCATTCCTCACATTTTGTCACTGACCACGAATGACCATCTGACCCCAGCTATGCAATAGTCACAAGAGAGAAGTCTCAAATCCAGAAGAACAGTTGTTGCTTGCTGACACAGTGATCTTTAGTTGAATCAAAACTAGCATATTACGAAAACAGACTTTCAGTAACAATTCTGCAAACACTTATTTTCACCTGCAGACTTCTGGATTCATGTCCCCCATCCACATTCCTTTCAGCAAAAGGAGACTGTTTCCTTATCACTTTAAACACTCCCAGTGATGCCTTTCTTATCTCTCAACAAAACTTTTGGCTGCTCTGGTGCCCTCTGATATGCCACGGTAGCCATTCCATGACACACCCCAAGGAGAGGTTACCCAGCTGCTTCAAGCCTGCTCCTCCTTCCCATTCAGCCCCAGGGCCATCCTACAGCTAAAGGGAGGAAGCATCACACCCACAAGGGTAACAATTGCTGCACTGTTTCTGCAAGGTGAACACATAACACTTCAATCAGGTCAGTAAGACACGTGCAGTGTAATGTTTAAGGTGGACAACAGGGAAGTGACATCTCCTTGCAGAAAAGCACACCATACCCATGGTGGGAGCAGGGCTGACATTATTATGTCTGAAGTCACCCAATCCAACCGTATTGCCCCAAGAAATAAAGCAACATTAGTTAGCCAGCTTCCACTGCAAGAACTGAGACCAAGGCCACCAACCACGGCATCCATGGAAAAATCCCCACAGGATTCAGCTGGTCCTGGATCAAATGCAGGTTAAACATTAATCTTTGCTTCTTCAGTTAGAAAATAGATGGGCATTAGCAGCTTTCTCCTATCAGTAGCATCTCCACTGATGTGCAAAGGAAACTTAACAAAAGCCTGTAGTAAAAGGCAATTGCTTCCATCTCATTTATAGCCTCATACATAGCACTTTTGCTATCTTTCCTCTTCTGGAAGTACAGTTCTTGTACGCATCCTTAAAACAAATCACAAGCTATTAAGACAAGAAAGCAGACTAATACAAATGTACACAGAATAGCTTTTATAAAAATGCCCTGAATGCATTTTTAACCTCTTGTTAGAAATACACTGTTGGTTAAAAAAAAAAAGAAAAGGAAAAAAGCTATACACCAGATATCTCAAACATGCTAAAGGAATGCAGAGACACTGGTAGTTGCAAGCAAGTGCTCAAATACTGGTGATGAGAAACAGCTGTAGCTCAAAAAGATTTTATTTTCCTAATTTCCAAAATAATTATATTTTAGTATTTTTTACTGTTCTCTTATATGATTTCAACTAACAAAATACAAGTTCTCTAGCATTAAAATACATCCGTGATTGCATAATAAACAGTACTAAGAAAATAATTATTTGACATGTGATTGAGGATAAAGATTCTGTACATCTTGCAAGTTCTATTCCTATGGTATGTTAAATCCACAGGTACTCTACAATGATACAATCCTACAGGAATCAGTAACATCCAGATGCACATCTCAGAGGATGAGTTTTCAATTTAAGCAAGAATTCAGGAATGCTGTACCTCTTAATGATCAGGGCAGGAGGTGCTGCCAAAACGCATATAAATCAGGAGTTCTTCACATAAATAAAATACTCTCCGGTTATTCATTTCAGTGATAAACTGCATTTACACATTAGGCTGGGAAGGGGGAGGAAAGAAGGCAAAGCATCCCCCACTCAGAAATATTCCGCAGTCAGGTATTTGTTTCCTGTACCTTCCTCACCTGCAAAGGCAAAATGTGCGTAATGGGGTGAAGAGAGACCCAGCAAGGCCAGTCCTCCCCATTGCCTCGGCAGAGACCCTGTGCTGCTGCACAGAACTCCTCTCCTTGCACAGCTGCTGAACACTGCTCTGCTCCTGCTCATGCACAGCTGTGCGTGTCACAAGACGGTGACAGGACGTAGCTGCTCCAGCTGTGTTTCCAAGGCAATCCGTTCCTTGTGAACCTCCTGCAGGAGGAGAAGTGTGTTAGAACTTTTGGGATGCTCGTGTTGCACCACCCTGCTCCAGTAAAGGGCAGCCAGGCAGGCTCTTGCTGACCCCTCACGAAAGGGCTCCCTGCAGGTATGGGAGCTGGGCTGGACTACAGCTCCTCCAGGGTCTGCTTCCCCATTTGGGCAGGCTCAGAGCCCCAGCGTGGGAGTGCACTTGAACCCCCCTAAGCCTCAGTGAAAGATGTGCCTGAGGAGTACCCATCAAGTCTTCTGGCCTCCATAAAATCAGCAGAGCTCTGCTCTATCAGAAAGCTTCCAGACAGGAATACAACCTGAAGGACAAGTTCAGTTTTCTTCTCTTATGTGAACTTAGGCAAACTTCTCTGTCTTTTCCTGCTGTAAAACACAGGTAACAGCACTGGCTTGCTGAAGATGGAAGAAAACAAGACCTGACCCAAGGAGCAATGGCAATGTGCTATCACTAAAAGCTTACATCTCTGTGCTTATTTCAATTACTGTCCTGTACTTTGCTCTGATTTCAATACTGCTGGAGGTAACACATAACTGATTGCACAGAGCTTTGTCACTGATTTTCAACGCGTTCCTTACCTTCAGCTGCTGCTGGAGCTCACTATTCAGCCTGGCAAGCACAGCATTGGCTTCTTTGTTTTTCCGTATAGCAGTCTGAATAGCCCTTTTCTGCCTGGAAGACTGTCTGCCAGACAGATAAATACAAAACATTTTAGTTAAGAGCCTCAACACTGGCTGATGCCTCAACAACCCACCCATCTTGTATAACTCTCTGCACCCTGGACTACGCTTCAAAGACAAGGTACAAACTACAGATTTAAGGGAAGAAAAATGTAACACTGAAATGAGATGGCTGAATCCGGTGGAGTATTTGAAACTTGTTAACCTGAATGGCAGAAATATTTTAGGCTGTCTCAATTACTTCAAAATCACTGCAACCTCATTGAGCTTAACAATCCCTGCATAGCAAAACTTATTGCAGCATCTTTGCATCATTGCTGTTTTCAGACATTTGGAGAGTTTAAAGAGTCAGGAGTGGTTAATAGAAAACACAAAAATCATTCTAAACAGAAAGAAAGGACATTGACGTGAAAACGCTGTCTCAGATTTTTGCTGATTCTGATGTTTCTTTACTTCAAAAATTAATACTTCTTTTATTCAAAGCAGTCATTTCCACCAAAACCATCCGACATCACAAACAGGAAGATGACTTATGGACTTCCCTCAGCTCTTCTGCTGCTAGAATAAAGGACATATCTTTTTTATTTTAAGAACTAATTTTATTAATTAAGAATTTTTATTACTTCATACCCTGTGGTAACTGGTCTAGAGGAAATGACAGCTACGCAGACAGGTATAAAAAGAGACAGCTGTACATAAGGACCAACCTATTCAAAGCAAGAGAGATAACCACAGCAAAAAAAGAAAATACAGAAAATACTAAGTGAATATCCAAGCTCCTTTCCAAATAGATTATTTTAAAGTTTTACATGAGCCAACAAGAGCTCTTTAATGCCAGATTTGATCTAAAAGAGACAGCCTATTTAAAAATGGTCCAGTGGCATACAGTCCCTCATTAGCTCTTCTCTCTTAACAGAGCTGATGGTACTGATTTTTGCAACAGACTCCTTCTCACAGCACAGCAACAGGACTTTATGCTGTTATCTTCCAGTGAACTGTCAGTTTTCTGCTTCACTATTTTGCTGCAAACTACTCTCCATAAGCTATAAAGTATTGGATGATAGGAAAAAAAATAGAAGCCGGGCTATATAGGCCTGTGGCCATTTTAACATTTTAGGAAAGATATAGACAAGACAGGATTGAGATGTTAACAAATGCTGTTATCTTTGAACCGCTATGGAATATGCACTCCCAAAGCACAAAATAGTACTTTAAGAGCATCCTAGGAGTCTTATTACTTATTCTAATCTCCAATTATGCAGCACCGATTCAGTCTACTGATAAACAGTTTGCCAAGAAATGCTCAATTGACTGGGGCAGCTTGATTTTGTTTCAGACTGAATCAGATGTCTTTGCAAGGCGCTGGGTGATGGTGGGGTATAATGTTTGCACAGTGCTTCAGCTGAGGGAGACAGACAGACCCAATAAGGTTTCAAGTGCCTTCACGTACCATTTATACAGTCTCTTCTCCACCACTATTAAATACACATAGAGTGAAATCCCTACAAGCCTTTGTTGCTGACAGCTTTGACAGCTGTATTTATGAGAGCAAATAACACGTTGGGTTTGGCAATTATCAGATAGACCACAAGTGGTTTGTGGCTCAACTCACACCGGTGGCAACATGCCTTGCAATGAAGAAACATCACAAGGATATGACCAACATCAAGCATTTCATGACTCAGCTTCCTGGGCATTTATTTGGTCATATCTGTCCACATGAAGGAGCAAAATTCCAGAAGACACATGCAAGGCAGAAACACACACCCTCACGTATAAAAGGAGTTGTGTTAGAGATGCTGGTGTTAGAGATGGCTGAACAGCTAGGCTTGTTCTTCAGCCATGTCTATCAGGTACAGAAGTAGGACACCTTTGAAGAGGTTATCTACCTAAAAATACCACTGACAGTCACTACAGGCTTAGTCTGCATTTGAGAAGACTGATATAGATTTCAGAGACCTGTATCTCATGAAGCATTCTCAGAAACAGAACTATTAAGCACAAAATTATGCAAAGAGCAAACCCTGCTACATCAGATCTCATTCTGCAGTTTGGCATGCTTGGTACAGGTTTTTACTTTTGGACTGGGAGGTGAGGCTTGACTGCTGGCAGGGCAGAAGTCACATTTATAGCGGGAGAAAGCTCGGGGGTCTCCAGCCCTTGTGCCTCCGTCCGGAGCTTCCTGCGGGCGGGTTTGGAGGGTGGCTGAGCAAGAACAACCTCCTGAAAGGAAAAAGCACAGCAACGTTAAGTCAGGCCATATGTGTCCTATCACTAGGCTGGAGAATACTTGTGACACATAAATTGCTGGCAGCTGGTTAAGATTTCATAATTTAAAGAGGTACAGAGCTTAATTCGAATTTGGTAATAGCCTCTCAAGTTTCTGACTTTGAAAAAGGAACAGTAACTCCTGCAATCCCTTCATGAATGAAAGGGTGTTTTGCCTTCATCTCGATGACAGGCTCTTCAGAACTGGGTTGTAGAGCTCAGTGTGCATTGGGTGGAGGTGGAGGGAGGGGTATAAATACATGTACTAGCCCCCAGTTGACCCAAAAGTATGAAAAACAGAGCAAGATTTATTTTTGACTATGCTCAGTTGGAAAGAATCAATAACCAATCACTTGCATCCCAATTTATTGCCTCACGTGTCTGGCACGGAGCCTCTCCCATCTCCCTTCCTCTCTTACATGAGGCAGCACTGAATATAGTTTTGAAATACAAACACATGAAATTATCCACGCAAAATTAACATGTTGGAACTATAGAAAGCCAGCTATTTCTCTTGATAAGTTACATCAAAGAGATAGTCTGGGTTTTCTAGGTAAAGCAGAGTCTTGGATTTTTATTACTTCAGTGGTAAGAAGTGTTTTCATTATTATAAATTAAGACATCCTTTCTTTTGCAATGAGAAGTAGTTTTACCACCTTATGGCTGATTTAAATTATAAATATAAATGTATCCTCTTCAGTATATTTTATTATTAGATCTGTTTTACAAGGGATGTAACTATTACTGCCTCATTTAATGAATGAGAAAGCTAGGACTCAAAAAGTTGAATTGACTTGAGAAAGATTTTTTCAGCATCACAGACAAAAACAAAGACCAAATTTCACTATCACACATTTTACTGGGCTAGATTATCTTCATTACAGTGTTTTGGCCAAACGTTAATAAAATTTTTTAAAAATTAATGGGGAAACATTTAACGACAAAGTAATCAGCAGAAAAAAACCAACAATGTAGTAAGCAGCCTGACTCACAAGAAGAGACCACTATGAGTGATACAAAATGTAACTGATATAAGACCATCAATCATTCACATTAGAAGGGTAGCAATTATTAAAATAATTTGAATTACAAAGAAAAAGGTTTAAATGTTAAAAAACAGTTCCGTAATTACTGCAAAAAAAAATCTAAAAATACTATCAGATGTTCTGATTGCGATGTCAGCACATCATGACTGCACTGATCTCTGGTAACGCCATGCTCTGAAGTCCTCTGCACAGGCACAGCTCCCTGCAAACACACCACATACAGCAAGGGAGGAACGTGCATACGCCTTCCACAACTGTAATGCCAAACACAATCTCAGTCTACCTTAAACTGCCCAGACCCTACCAAATCCACAGGATAAATCCCTCTTTCCTTTCAAACACAGTACTATAAGCAATGGTCCAATACCTAAAAGCAGACACCTCTGCAGGGGCTCTGGCTGGCTGCTGCTGCACCAGGCTTTGGAAGGTGGGTCAGCACTGCAACAACCACCTGCCTCCCACAGCCCACAGCCTGGGGCTTTGCTGCTTTTTAGGGAACCAGGTGGGATGACAGTGAGCACGAAGTAGGTGGACCAGGATTCCATTTCCCCAGCAGGGCTACATGTAAAGCAGAGCAAGGAAGAAGCAGGGCCAGGCTAGAAGTAGCATGTGGTAGCACAAGCAGAGCAAGGACACTGCCCAGAAAGCCCTGTCACATACAGAAAATGATGACATTGGATGTTTGCCTGTGCTCCCTGTTACAGTAAGAAGTGTGATGGTGCTCCCTGGGCAAGGTACACGCTCCATCCAGCACCTGCCAAAAGTTCTTGGTTGGGCTGAGTAAATGTCTTGCAGGTGCTCTCTGGCTGCAGGAGCCACCAGAGTGGGGAGGATCTGTATTTGCCCCCTATCCAAACCTGTTCTGGCTGGGTCTGGTGGAAGGAGGTGGTCAGAGCATGACTTGGAGAGCAGAAATGCTCACAGCCACTGCTAAGACCACTCCATCCCTAAGCAAGGCCCTTTGAAGTGTGCCATTTTAATTTCAGTGCTTACTTTATACAAACCATAGGTTCATACAAAAACACATTAGAAACTGCACATCTTGAGCAAATCTCTCCCAGCCTATGTACATTTAGTGGCAGATCCTGACCTCTAGCAAATAGGTGTGTTTACATCAAAATCAAATCCTCAGTAAGAAATGCATCACAATTTGGAGGAGCTACACCAAGATAGGGGTTGAGTACAATCAAACTCTTTTTTTGTTTTCCTTATGGCTCCACAAGCCCATATTGATTTGAAACAAATGGCAAGCTACCTCTCTCAAACCACGTGCATCAATGTATACATACTAAGAGGTTTCTTAATGATTTATCTGAGTTGATGTCACACATGATCACAGTTCTCTCCAGCATCTTGACCTCCAGAAAAGGTAAACATGCAAAAAAATAATCCTAACCCTCTGTTAAATTCCTTTTAAACTTAAAACAACCACATTTGTTGATGAAGGCAAATCACTCCATAATGGTACAACGTGTGCAGATCTCACCTTTTTTGCTGAACTGTTTTCTTCTGCCTGTGATGGGGGTCTGTTCATCTGAGGATGTAATTCAACCTCAGATGGTTGCTCTGTCTGCAACAACAAATCAGTCATTGCTACACCCTGAAAATGACTAGCAGTCACATATAATAAAGTCAATGAAAGGAAATGTTACACACAAAAGAAAAGTTACTTTAACAATTCAATAGTAGGGAAAACAGAGATCTAGGGTGATAGGTGAATGGATGACATATGTCTTTTGCAGATTTTTAATGAAACCATATTCTTGCATTTTACTGTGCTGGGAAAACAGGAGAAAAGTTTTTTAGTGAGGCTTTAGGAACCATGTCTCTGAACGTAAACAATCTAGTACCTAGAATTCTTCTAGAATTACCATTATGGCCTAAATACTCAGAAAAAAACTAAGAAAGTGGAAAAAAGCTAGAAAGATCTTCAATATGCCCTGTCACCTTATTTTCACCTGAAACCAATGAAAATTCATAGGAGTAAGCCTCTGTCTTTGAAGTTTGCGAGGCTGGAGTGACAAAGCCTGAATCATACAAAAAATTCCAGCAAAGTTACTGAAAACACAAGTCATAAAAAAGCAGACAAGTCTTCCCTCCTCCCTTCTCACATTTCAAACAGAAACCCAGCTGAACACTCACCACCCAGATCTACACATCTGCAAAACAAAACACCTGATTCCCAACATATCTGACTGAGAAGCAAATTAAAATAGAGGGTTAATCCCTTGCTTTGCCTCTCATGAAAGCTTTCTGTACCTTTTGATTTCCTCCACCCTGTCCACCAGGACAGGGCACAGCACTGGGGAGTGTGGCAGGATTTAGAGCTGCCTGTCCCCAGGAGCACAGCAGCAAACATAGTTATTATAAACATGGTGTGGCTGTTTGCTGTCCAGAAGGTAAGGGCTGGCTCTCCAAGATGGGGAAGGCAGGCAGGAACAGGAGGCTGAGGGCACTTGGCACTGACAGACAGCCTCTTCTCCTCTTTCCCAGCTTCTGCCAAGCTGGAGCCAGGCTGGCAATGACCCCAAAGCAGGAAGGGCAACCTGCCATCCTGCTCCCTCCTCAAATAACGCTCATTTCTACACAGGTGAAAGTCTGTGCTTAAAACCAAGCCCAAGGCAAACCTCAAACTTTCAAGGGGCATGCATTTTAGCCATAATAATAATTTGTTGCACACTGAAGAACCTAACTCATTGCTGCCAAGAGGCTTCTGCATAGGCCCAAGCTCTGTAGCAGTCACAGGTTTCCAAGTACTTAACTCTAAGTTAAATAAAAACAACAGAAAGCATAGAATTTGGTATCTTTAAAAAGGAGGAACTTTTCCATACCATTTCCATTTCTTCCATAACAGACACAATAAGAGCTGTAGAGAAAGGTGCAGGGGAAATGTGGTTTTGTGGTACTGCTCTTCTCCAACCATACAGTATCAAATGTGCACAGAGGAGGAAGTTTTGACATTAATTTTTCTAAAATGCATGTGAAATTCCTCAGGAGAGAGGAAAAAGGTATTTTGACTGACAAGATTTCTCTCCCACCCTTTTTAAAGTGCGCTACATCTGATGGCTAAAAATCCCCCCAAAGAACCCCTCACACTGTAATCTTTCCAGCATTTGAATATCAATATCTTAATTTTTTATATTTTAATAACTATTGGATGCCAACATTTGAATTTTGAAAAGCTTTTTATATATTGAAGGGCTTCCCCTGTAAATGTAGATTTCTGGTCAAATAGAGTGAAATGGAAAAAAAAGCCATCTTTTTTTTGTGTGTCTATAAAAATCAAAGATCTTTGAAGGTCCATTGAATGCAACACAACATTTCTTTATCAGCAAGCTGAATAGCCCATAACCTCCCTGATTACTACAAGTGCTTTTTATATATTTGAAAGAAATGAAGACTGTAAGCACAGCTAACAGTAGCCTGGCAAAGTCCACGAGGGTTTCATGGATGACTGGGGCATGGCAAAACTCAAATAATGAACAGAACCACACAGTAAGTTTGGGCCACGTCAATTTGACAACCCATTCATTTCATTTAGGGACAGCAAGGGTAAACCCAGCCCTACAGAGAGACATGTAACACACACACTATAAAGTCCTCATGGCATAGCTTTGCTTCATAACAGAGAACAGTGCCAGGGTACGGGAGAGACAGCTCTTAATGACCTTACCCGGACAGGGAGCACTAGGTACCTGCCTTAACCTGGCCAGACAGGCACTTTCTGGTGCTCACACTCTTGCTGGAGCCTATACTAAATCTTCCATCAAAAGCAAAAATATATTAACTTATTCCACAGAGCAGAGAGGGGGAAAAAAAACCCTGACCAACTCCACGTTATTTATGTATAGACAAAAAAAAATGCAGCTTTTGAAGAACCAGTGTGTACAGACAGTGTAGAAGTAACTGAATGGACTGGTACTCTATGATGTCAGTTTTGAATAATCAGAAAAACTGAAATCACTGTCAGATAAGGGGCCTAGAGGGGAAAGAAAATTTTTTTAAAAAATGGAACCCAAACTTTTGCAGAACCACCCTCTCTTTTTTCCTTTCTTTCTTTTTTTCTAAAATGGTCTCATTGCGGGAGAATACTGTTTTAAACCAAAGGGAACTGAAAAAGGAAAAGAACTGTAAACCTTGTGTTCTGGTGAAAGCAAATACAAATTGCAGTGGTAATGTCAAAAAGGGTAAGATTTCACAATCTGTGAGAGTGAGACATTTTCTGCAAGCTGAGTGTTGTGATGCGTCTGTCCAGCACAGCCTGCAGCCCATGCTCAGGGCTGTGGCACCTGCTGGCTGAGGCTGGGTCACTGGGCTGGCCACATCTCCCTGCTGCCAGGACATGAGGATGGCAAAGTTCGGCAGCCACAGGTACAGGGGCTGGTAATAATAAAGAAATAGCTGTATCTGGCCAAAAGAAAAAAGAACAAAAAAAAACCCAAAAAAACCAAAAACCAACCCCAAAACCCCCTTCGTTCTGGTCAAGCCGCTCCTGCGTAATGAATAAAACCAAGTGACTGCCATGTCCCTAAACTGCCACCTAGTGGCACCTGGGACAGGCCACTTCTGAGTGCTTGGCACATGCATCATGCATCGATGCAAAGGTTTGCTGGTGCAGCCAACCCAACAAAGTCCTCTCTGAGAGGCTTTACGAAAACATCTGCAAGCTGATGTCTCCCCACACCGTTCCCACACAGATTTTAAAGGAAAAATAACTCCTGCTTTTTCTTTTGGCAGAGAGATTCTTTGCAGATTTCCTTCACCGATTTGCACGTGGGGTGAAAGTCAGAATTTATAGCCTTCTGGTATTGGGCAGAGAGAGCCTGGCTCAACAGTACTCTGGTCCTATAGTGGAGTACAACGAAAAGGAGATCTTTCAGGAGCAGCTGAGGTGAGTTCCCTTTAGTTCTTCATCATTTTAATACCATGCTTAGCATAGTCTCCAGGCAACTCATTCAGAAACATGGCAACAAACTACCTCCCTCCAATCACAGAAATGTCTTAAAATTTTCACACATCTCAGCACAATTATATTTGGGTTTAAATTCTTCAACATTGGTTTATTAATTATACATTACGCAGTATGGTCTTCCAAAGGAAACTCTATGGTAGTGTAGAAGTGGTTTGCTGGAGGTGTCTCACATTCTCAGAATGAAGTAAACTACTGACATTGGGAATGCTGCTGTGCTGGCTGGTATGGCTGCTAACACACCCAGGGCTACAGGAGAGGGGCAAAGAATACCCTGATCCTCTGCACTATCAGCAGTGCAGAGTCTCCAGACCAGGCCTAAGGGTATCCTAATTTTGGGAAGCAGGGTAAGTGACCACAAAAAAGAGCAAGAGAGTATCCTATTCCAAATCTCCTGAAGAGATTATCTTTGCACACAGCCAGTTTAGAACTGTCTAACCAGTCCAGTTACGAACAGACAGTATCTCCTGTTTTGTCAGCACAGCCTCAAATTTTCTAGGAATAGCCATACCCTTCTCATTCTTCCAGGCAGAAGGTAGAATTGGCCAACAAAGTTTCTGTGCAATGGCCACAGACAGAGCCCAACCTGCAGCCTACGGCCAACACTGAGCATTAGGACAAATAATTCCTCATCGTTAAGGAGAGTATTAGGAGTTTCAAATGCTCATTATTTCATCGCATGATCCCTGACCAGCCATTGATATCTCCTCACTGCTCCATGTGACGATGCTTAACAGCACCTTTCTAAGAGAATATGTAACACTCACTTGAGCACTGAATGCTTTGAAAGCCTCGGATGAAAGATTTTCTTAACCGTAAGAAAACACAGTATCTTAACAAGTAGTTGTTCACTTACATTTCCAGTTCTTTTGCTTTGCAATGCTGGATTATATGTAGATTTCACACCCACTTTTCAAGACAATCCGTAACTGATCTTCCAGAACAGAAGATCTACACCAAGCTTTCATATTTCTGTTACCTGATAGCCTTTTTGCAAGAGGTGAATTATACATATGCAATCATTCCCACAATTCAATTTCGCCCACACTTATGCTCCAGGCTAACATTACACATGGAAATAGTCCCATTGTAGTCACTGGAACTACTCACAAAAATGAAATTATCTTTGTGCATTCATTGGAGTAGCCCATAATCATTACCTATATAGTGCCACTGCTTAGCTTTGCAAAAAAAGTATTGAGAACAGTTTATCTGTAAGAAAAAGCAGGATACTAAACATGCTTAATGCTCTGCATGTGCCCATTGCAATCTTCTATCATCTCTACGTAAGTTCATTTAAGAGGTATTTTGCTCCTTTCTAAACACTCATATTTTTGTGCTTAAAGCCAATTTCTGGGAAGTCGAGACATCTCAATTCCAGTTTCTGAGAGTCTCCTGCATCCCACACTGAATCATCAATTCCTTTTACTGCTTATTACAATAACTGAAAATGGTAAGACAGAAAAAAACCCCACAGGGATGCAAATGCAACAAGCTGCCAGGGTCTTAGCGTGCTGCTTGCTTTCTCAGCGCTGTGCAGCCCTGAAGTTTTGATAAGCCTTTCTTTCCCTGAGCTATCTGAGGGCTGGTGATAAGGTTGAGGAGAAAGGCAGTAAATACAAACAAATTGCTGCAATGTTCAGCTCATTCACAAGGAAAGAATAGGACCCAGATGGAAGCATTAACAATCTGTTTTAATACTTCAACTTCCACAAAACCAGATTAACGTAAGCTAGAAAGGCATATGTGCATTCCACTAGAGATACAGGCATTGGGTTCTTAGCTTCTTTTTTTTTGTTATGATAAATGTGAAGCCAAATTAAAAAATTGTTACAACACATTTTAATTAAGATACTCGCCTTCTCCCACTCTTCCAGAAACCTCTTTAGAAAGGATTTTACAGCATCCATCAACTACTCTTCAAATTCAATTTTAACTGTGCTACTTTCCACCACTTCTTAAACTGTAATTTATTTTGTCTGGCTGTCTTAGATTTAATATATAATTTTCATGAGAGGAAGATAATCCATTTGTATTATATTAAAGTGGCAGATGGCAAAATCTTTCATGTTGTAGAAGACTTTCAGTTTCATTACTGTTACAGGCTTCTTCGGTACCTATTGCACAGCTTATTCAACATAAGTTGAATAAGCCAAAACCATGGAGATGATCAAAAAAACTCCAGCCTTTTCTTGCACAGTAGCTGTAAATGCAAGCTAAAAAAGTATCCCTTTCATTTAATATAAAATAGTTGTTTGGTAGAGTACCATCGTGTATAAAACTGCATGGTGCCAAAAGCAANGGGGGGGGTTGCGTAATTTTTTTTAATGTAACACAAAAGTTCCTTCCTGTAAAATTCCAGGTGTCCTGCCTTGAAATTCCTCATGTAATTTTACAGAATAAAGGAATGCCTGAGTATTTTCTCCAAACAACCTCGTAAGCAAGCCCAACCTCATCCTCCACGTATCTCTGCTTTAGCCAAAGATGCTGGTGTAGGGGGGATGCCCGAACCACCTCCCAGCATGGAGCCTGCACGTGGCCATCCTGCTCTGGAGGCCCAGAGGTCTCAGCAGGACAGATGGGCATCCTTCCCCACCTCTTGGCCTCAGCATGGGCACGTGTAATTGATAGCTACAAACCCAGCCTGAGCATACCCCACACTGGTGGCTCTCCATGGATTCAGCAGGACAGGGAGGCATGTTAGTAGAGACAACTTCTTGAACTGCATCCCAGTTTTCACTTGCAATTCTGGATGATGAATGGCCAAAAAGCTTCAAGGAGTTATGAAGTATCAAGTAACACTTGGAGAGCAGAACATTCAAAATGTTAAAAAGAATAATATCTTTGCTTTCCAACACCACCAGGTGCTGTGAGTGGGCAGGGTGACCCACCCATCATCCCTCACAGTGCTTCATTTCCAGGATCTCACCAAATCCATAACATCTAATGGTAACGATGGCCACTAAACTGACAGCCAAATTCTGAGCTCATGTAACACAGTGAGATTTTAATCTTCAGAGTTGCACTGTACTCAGGGTACTTCAATTCGATAATGTTAACATTTGACTACCTACTCTATTTCACTTGAATGCTTTGCCTTTACCCATAATTTTTTCAGTGCCTGCGAAAACTGCCAGCATGGAATCAGTGGGAAAAACACATCCCAAGGTCTCCAGAAAGAAAAGTGCAGCACAAACCAGTATAAATTTACAAAACCAACAAGGCTTAAAATCGTGACTCTGGGAAAAGAGACCAGGAACATAAGTTTTTTCAGCCAAGATACACAGAGTTTTCTTCCACTCCCACTGTTTTCAAATTCCCTTATACAGCACAGGCAGGACTGAAGATACGCCTTCATTGCACAGGAAGGTACTGAAACAGAGTAATTTAAATAAAGGAATGTTGATCTAATTGGGCAACGTTGCAGATAGTTAGCTGATGTTGGATAAAATCCTAAAGTTATATTTGCTCTTCAGTGTTCATCCATAATTCCTATTAACATAAATGTTACTAAATCTCCCAGAGAAAGCAGCTGTGGTAAATTACTTCTGTAGGCTTAAAAGCCAACAGTAATAAATTATCATTTTGTTTTCCATTAAAAAAAATAACAACAGCGGCTTATATGAGATGTGCATACATGTTTGGCTCCAGCGGAACGTTACTCATGAGCACCCAAAGTTATTTCCTATCTGAAATCTGTGTCACTACAAATCAGCTGCATAGCTATTGCCTTCCTACCATGATTCTTGCACCTCCATGTTACACAAATTTTCTCTGTACAGCCCTGGATCCACACAGAAGTTTTGGGGCCACCTTAATGCCATTCCTCCTTGATGACTTAAGTTTACTATCAAGTAAGGAACACAGGATGAGGAAAACTTACCCAAGCCACTGAATCCCATTCTCTAAAAGCCCAGAAAAAACCACAGTAGGTATTTCCAAAAGCTATAGGTTATCTGTTCTGTATCCTACAGCATTCCATGAGAAATAAGCAGAGGTAAGGCACTGCTAGTATCCTAAGTCTACAACAGCTTGTAGTATATTAAATATTTATGGTCAAAAAAGTTGGGAAACTGATACAGATAAAAATATCCTTAAATCCAAGAAGCTACTGCAGACTTGCTAGATGTCAAATGTGCTACTAGAGATCACAGAAGGTGTCAGTGAAGCTACACACAGGCTTATACACAAAAGTAAAACACTTCAAAATAATATATTCAGAAAAAACTCTCTCATCTATGTATAAGAGTTTTTCCATACATAATCTTTCAAAGCACTCTATAGAATTGAGGCAAAACTTGAATTACTTTTTTTTAATAGGAAAGCAATATGAATTGATGAATCTAATAAAAGATTTCATACTGCAATTCACAATGTCTTAGTGTAAACATAAATTCAAAATGGCTTGCAGTGCAGAGAGGTATGGGCTGGAATTTGGCTTAAAAGATCACGAATTGAAGATAATGGTGTATCCACACTATTTAAACTGACATTTCATCCATCTTTATTTATTAAGTTTACTAACAGTCACCATAAGGAACTCAGATAAAAGCATCACTGCATCAGAAAAGTGTCTGGTGAAAGCTCTGAGGAAACCTTAAGCACAGCTTATGGACTGATACGAAGACAATAAAATGCTGACTTTGGCAATGGAGATAGATCCTGAGAAGGAGCTACCATTGCCTTTTAGAGGCCATCAAGAAAAAAGAAAGAGAGTTAAATCCACCAACTCCAAAAGCTGTTATAGAAGTAAAAGGAGATGCAGCCACCACCTGTAAAGGTGTCTGCCCAGCAGATGTGTGGAACAGCATGGGCTGTTTCTGAACAGCAAGCTGAGCAGAAAAGCCAGCCCTGCTGCTATTTGCCATAAACTGGCCAGGTTCTCACAGCACCCCAAGCCTCGAGCCTGCCACAGTAAGCCTGTGCATCCCCTGAGCTGTGAAGCCAAGGCCACAACAGAATCAGCTCTAAGTATCACCTTGTGCTCTGCTCACCCAGTGACAGTCCTCGTCCCTTGAAATTCAGCTGCCTGGACTAAGGAAGCAGAGTTGGATGTGGACATCATTTAGGATAGTTTGCAATATGAGTAGAGACATTTGGCAGGCCCATAATAACCAGTGATTCAGTAACTCACCAAGGTTGATTACCTTGGAAATTCTGGCAGGAAAAATAATATTTTCTTAAAGGCTGAAGTAAATTCTACTAAAAAGCACTGCAACACAGGACCAAAATCAAGGTGCCATTTCTATACTGCTATTGATTAAGCTCATAGGAGGACTTCTGCTCCACTGAAACATAACACCTACCCCTTAGTACCTCTCTTCTATGCACTTTGGTCTTTACATCCCATGAGCCCTTTAATCTCACTCTAAAGAGCCAGCTGGCTCAAGCTGCTTCTCAGTCATCCATATAAAACCAGAGTCCTCAGAAAGAAATTATTTCCTTCTCCTCCTCCATCAACTGATCTCCAAAGCTGAGCCAAAATAATCATATCATGAGCATACTTTTAAGGTGCACAGCCACCTGAAATATGCAGGGTTTGCTTCACTTCCAAGCTACATTTGTCATTAACAGTGCCTAACTGCATGCATACAGCAAAATGAATCAAAGAATGATTTTCAATAACATCATTGAAAAATAAGTTAAAACAGAAATTAAAGAAGAGTTTGGTAAATCTTGAATCAAGAAAAAGCTGAATATGCAATTTCAGCCTCATGGCTTTTCTTCAGTTCTTGATCCTGCCTCAGCTTTAAAAGCAGATCCCTTCTTCCCACTCCTCTGTGCTCTTTAAATCAAGGGCTCCACTGGACTACTGTAGCCTATATGCTCACTATTGCTTACATGCTATTTACAAAGGTCAGCTCAGCTGAATTATGACCCCCATCACACATACTTCTCTACTATCTGTTACCTTTATCACAGAAAGGCATGCTTGGATAAAAAATAAACAGTGTGATGAGCATGAAGTTTATTATGTTTTCAAGAACTGGTTTTATATACAGTTTTGAGAGACATGAGAACAATAGTATTCTAATATCTGATTCAATATCTTTAAATATCATCAGAAATAAATTAAGTAAATGTAAGTGATACATGTTAGCAAAGCATCAGCTGCATATTCATTACTGAGCAGACAGAGAAACCTTTTTTTTTTTTGCTTTTAGAAACCAGACCTTTGTAATGAGGAGGACTGGATCAAAAATTGCACATGAGAATCTTCTTGTGTCTATCATTTCAGAAAGGTCCTGTAATCTGCATGTCCCAATGTAGGATGAGCGCTTGGTTCAGTATTTGGTAAGGAAGCTGCTGGACATGCATAAACAAATTAATTTGTTATTCCCCTGCTAAGGAGATGCAACATGACCACAGGACAAGAGAACGGACAATTAACAGAACCTTGCTTGAAACCAAAGGTTTTGTTCTCTGAGAGCAGGATTTGTTGCAGTTAGTGCTTTTCCTAATGGCAGCAAGAGGGCTTGCACTGCACAGAGCCAGCGCTGTGGGAAGCTGGAGCAGCAGGAGGGCTGGCGTGGGCTGCAGCAGCAACTGCTGCAGGCACACAGCTGGGAAATAGGGAGCCGTGCTGTGGGATCTGGGACTGAGAGGTAGAGAGCTGTGCCATGGGATCTGGGGAAGCCAGAGGGAAATGCTGCTCTCTGGGGAGTGTCAGAAAAAGCAGGAATGTGATTTGCGCACTAAGGGGTGTGTGCTGTTAGCAGCATGGTTAATGCCATCCTGAGTGGGGAAACACGCCAGCTCAAACCAGTGTTTCACAGTCCTCAAGGCAGAAACTGCACACAGGGCTAACGAGGGCTGGGGAGAGGAAGAGCACAAGAAGCTGCTGGTGGAGCTGGGGGTGGCAACAAGCCTCTAATCATTTCTATCATAAGCACTGTGCAGTAAGAGGTGATCAACAGCACACTCTTAAGGGTAGATCCAAAGCTCAAGGGATGACCATTCTGGCCCAAGGAAGGTACCTCATCAGCTTTTTGTATTTAAGGGCTGTCAGCGCCCCTGTAGATTTGTTTCCTATTATACACTTCATCTAAAGGAGTAATATATGAAGCATATTGCTGCCTCAGACTTAACACAGCCAACAACATAGGAAAAAAAAAAAAAGATTATAAATCCCCACATTTTCTCAAAAAATATGAAATAATCTGGGGGCGGATNGACTTAACACAGCCAACAACATAGAAAAAAAAAAAAAGATTATGATCCTCCATCATTTCCTGAAACATGAAGAATTATCTGGATGCAGACATGCATGATTTTGTCAGCTTGTGTTGTGCTGTAGTTGCGTGATGCTCTAAAAAATAAAACCCAAAAACTCACCCAAAAGGCAAAATAAAAGCACACCACTAATGGTTTGAAACCTTACAACATAAGTGACATGGCATCTGCTTCCTTTCAGCATTATTTTTTTAAACCCATAGGTGCAATGGGTTTAAAATGGGTGCAATGCACTCTTCTATGCCATGGCTCCCTCAGCAGATGCCCTCAGTGCATTTGAAGCCCAAGAAGCAAAAAGCAATAGCAGGTATCAAGCCCATGTCTTCAGGCATGAAACTCTTTTTAATAGACTAGCTTTGCTAGCCTCCAATTTACAGTTAGGTCTAGTGGATGCATGTCAGCTCCACTGCAAAGAGGTTTAATTAGTCTGTAATTTGACACGGCAACACACTGGCCAGACAGACCAATGAAGGAAGACACGGAACGGCAAACTGCAGATTTTCATTAACTTGGAAGCAAGAACAACTGCTGTGTCCAAGCCAACTTGTGCTAACCACTGCAATGGTAACATAAACAAACAAACAACACACAGCAAAGAACTAAAGCTTTGTCCATACCTGAGATACAGAAGGTCGAGGGGGCAGTGCAGGTGGTGGTGGGGGCAGCCAGCCAGACCTCACAGCTGAAGAGTGGGAAAAGAAGAAGACGATGATAAAAAAACCCCAACCAAACAAAACCACTGTAATTTAATTCCAAATAAACCCAGAATTAATTCCCAGGATAAGTGGAAATTCATCCTAGTGAAGAGGCAATATTCAACATGTAATAACAAAACCCAAACCTGGTCTTTATTGAGCAAAAGCTTGTTTGAAATAACTTCATGAGTAGTGAATGAGTACTGATTTAATTGCTGTAAAACCCATGTTATGATAAAAAGCAGAGAAAGAAGCCAGTCAGCCACAAAACCTGCAGGTAAAGCAATCTAATTCCAGTTAAAGAAACCCAGAAACAGGGTCCACTTGTTCTTTGGACTTTGCTCTTTGTCATTAAAAATACTGCCCTTCTTAAAAGTGACACCTTAGCACCCAATGTAGACACTAGCATTCACTTGGGATAAAACACACTCTGTCATGGAGTACAGCCTTCAAAAGAAAACATCTGCCACGGACTTAATAGCACAAAAGCCTAAATGAACCAAAAAGAAATCCATTTCTTTGGGTTTATATTTTGTATTTGCATGCTATTACTCAGTGGAGGTATTTCAGAGGGAGGAGGAAGACAAACCCTCACAGTTAGTTCAAGCCCTTACAAGACAATATAATGTCAGCTTCGAGTTTGAGCCAGCAAAAGGGAGGGTAATGATCATGTACGTCCAATGCTGTAATTCTCAGCTTTCTTAAAATATCTAAAACCCATTTGGGACAAAACTACAGGACAGATGAAGTTTCCAAGGGCAACTGAGAGGAGACAGAGAGGAGGACTAGGCTGGCACAGAGACTTCAACCAGGACTAACTGGGTTACCCTCCCCAAGCTCCTGTTGCACTGAACACTCAGCATTTGCTCTGGCAAAGACACCAGACAGTCCATCTTGCACTGGCGTATTTTTGTGTAACAAAAAACCCCCAACAGTATTAAACTTAGAAACTCCCTTTACCACAACAATGCTAAGCAATCAATTACATTTATACAGTTTTTATTTCCAGGCATATTTTAAAAAGACCACAAAGACCATTAAGAGCCTTGTTATAGCTTAGCCATTTATATATTTTATACACCAAATCTAAAAATGTCTACATGGCTGAAAATACGAAGAAGAAAGATACTAACCATTACAGATAATTTTGACATGAGAGTAAAACTGTGTGTGAAAACATTGAGAACAGTCAAATTGACTATTTACAGCTCCAAAGAGACTTAAAATACACTGGTGGGTTCTTTCCATCTTCTGTTTCATCATCTCTTGCAAAATGAAGCCTAATATTGCACACAATACCAAAGAGAGAGTTAGAACAACTAAAACAGGACTGAAGTTATACAAGGAAGCCACTAGCACACCTACAGGTGTAAGAGAGAGTCTTGAAAAAACTGTTTGAAAAAAACAGTCATCAGGATCCTTTCTCTTGCATTTCATTAATTCTGTTTATAAGACCATTGCAATAACACCATGATGTGGAAAATACATTCTCCATCTTTC
The DNA here is from genome assembly GCA_013398015.1 of Oreocharis arfaki. NCBI lineage: Eukaryota > Metazoa > Chordata > Aves > Passeriformes > Paramythiidae > Oreocharis > Oreocharis arfaki. The sequence goes on along the minus strand of VZRR01011200.1, from coordinate 593,285 downwards.
CCGTGCAACTGATCTTTACAAAGGAAGAAACCTTCCTTTCCTTCATTGTGAACTTCAGGTCATTACTTCATTTATCTGGGCACTGGCAGTGGCTTTGGCAGTTACAACTTGTGACAATATTTGAAAACAACAATTCAGACACCACATGCTGGAAGAGCACTTCCTGAAGTTGTTGGATACACTGTGAAACTCCATGATTCTCCTGGCATTTGGGCCACAAAAATCCAGAGGGAAAATTAATTGTTCCATAAAATAGTCAAATGAAAAAAACTATACCACCACACAAAAAAAGCCACCACAAAAAATCTGCTTCTTCAGCTTTCAAAACGCAACATATATGAATCTAGCATTAAAGACATTAGATGCTTACAACATGTGCATTTGACCCAGTTTCCTCTTTTTAATCCTAAAAATTCTAACTTAAGCTACTCATGAAATATTAACAGAACTCCTGCTGTTGCAGAAGATCTTTGGCCTGTTGTTAGAAGGAAATCATGCTTATGTGAGCACAATTACTAGAGAAAGTTAGCTGACTTCGGAGGACACACAACAACTTACAAAAAATCCCCCAGGCTTCAGCCTTCTCTAGTGTCACTACCCTAAAAGAGGACAGCATGAGCAGATACTCGTAGGTTTTCGTGTGCATTGGAGGGTGACCCTTACTGATCCAGAATACTCTCCTTCCTTGGAGAGCGCCCTGCACAGTTCGGCTCTCGCTGTTAGGGAGGGCAGCACCCCTTAGTTCTCAGAGCAAAACACAGGGGACGGTCTGTGTTTCCAAAATAAAAGCAAGTACCCCGCAGCCGAGCGGCAAACAGACAAATAGACAAATGATGTGCTTCCAGGTGCACGCCTCAGAGCTTGGATAAGTTGATGTCTCTGATCTTTAAAAAGAAGTCTTCACACCCTGTGCAGAAGCCCAGGGAGCTGGATGGACCTTGCACAGGTCCTCTTGCTATCAAGCAACTTGCTGCATTCAAACCAGGCTGAGCCACAGAATCACCAAACAGTCTGGGCTGGAAGGGACCTTAAAGATCAGCTCAATCCAATCCCCCTGCCATGAGCAGGGACATCTTCCCCTAGACCAGATTGCCCAAAGCCCCATCATGGAAGGTAAATCCCACAGAGAGCAGTGTAGAAAGCCCATAGCAGTAAAAGATTTAAGTATCCGTATCGCATGTATTCCAGTAAATGACAGCCCTTTCATGCACTAGTTACTCCCACAAAGATAGGGTTTTCCGTTCAAAAATCATGGCTCTTTACTTAGCATGTTTACACTTAAGGACGGATTATCTGCATGGAAACCTTCCAAGACCATTTTTCTGCCCTATTTTGGCAACCACAAAGGTCTGATAATGACACCACACTAGATAAAAAAACAGGTTTTCCAATCTTAAGGTAGATTAAGATTTTAAAACAAACACCAGGCTGCAATTGTACACTCTGAGAACTGGTCATGCCATCTTATCTGACCACTCTGCCTCCAGCCTCCCTAGCAGACAACATCACTCAGCACCCAATCATTATTTGTGGTAGTGAAAAATAACAATCCTAGGAACCACTCAGATAGCTCTTTTACTTATTTGATGTAGGAAGAAGAGATGAAGAAAAAATAAAAGTTGTAGCAGCCCACACAAACCTATGGAAGTAGATCTTTAGGACACCAGGCACAGCAGCAGTGGAGAATCCCAAAAGTAAGATGAACAAGTCTGGGCCTATGGGATCCTTTAGTGCAGTATAAGAGCAAGGTGCTGTACCTCTCTTACCCAACGACAGCCACTTATGCTCTTGGTTTTCAGTACTGAAGAAAAAACTGCCATAATACACTGAGCTTCTGGATGCCTGCTATTTTTGAAAATTAATAGTGGAACAGCAGCATATAAAACTACATTTCCTGAAATATTTCCATGTCATATCTAATATTAATTCCCTACATGTGGATGACATCTTGGTTTTAGATGTCTCAGCTTGGATATCACCTCAGACAGGTTAAACTTCAGGTGGAAAAAATGTACACCCTCCTTCCCATCTGAACTGAACACATACGTAAGCAGTGTCCTGAAAGAAGGGTGCTTTTCCTGGGTCAAGGGCCACTTTGTACCTTGCTGGCCAAAGTGAAACTAGATCCTGCCTACCAAAGGAGAACGACCTCATCTCAAGTCAAAAGAGAGAGTCTGGCTGATGTATTTGGTATTTTTCAAGTGGATGCTACAGCACTGTTGGATCAAAGGAGTGGCTGGTTGCACGGCAGGTTTCCATCAGTTTATGCTGCTTCAGAGTCCTGAGCTCACAGTCAGGTTTAACAAAGCACCAACCAACCAATTTTATCAGGAAGCAAAGGGAGTAAGATACTGCAATCAGTTCAAAAAAGATAAGCTAACAGAATGAATTATTCCTCAGTTCCCCTGACTCCTTAAGGCTTTAGTTCCTCAGGGAAGCCAGCATTTTCACCCTTCCACTCTAACACTATTGCGGAGAGCTTTTTGAGATAATTTTCCTGCTTCTGTTGCCAAAGACAGAGCACAGAAAAGTTCTGTGTCTAAGCTGGTTTCTGTTTACCTCCTTCTTACTAAACTTCTATTCTTGTTCAGTGACATTGGTACTCGGTTATCCCCTAACACTGACACCATTCTTTGGACAACTTCAATTATTTACATTCCTGACCGTAGCATTAGTAAGTGATTGTGAAATAACCATTTCTCAAGAGATCTGATTTTTTACTTCTCACTACTACATCTAAAAAAAACCAAAACAAAACAAAAAAACCCAAAAACAACCCAAACCAAAAAACCTGTAAAGCTGTAGCCAGGAATATAAATTTAATAAAGGATTCTAGTAAGGTAGTTGTGAAATACCTACTGATCCAGGGATCTGTTTCACTAATTCTTACTAATGTCTCCTCAGAAGGTAATTGCAAAAAAACTGTTTTAGACTCCTGACATTTACTTTGTTACCAGGTTTGTAGAAATACTGCAGAAAGCATTGCCAGTGGCAGAATGACCTCTCTTCTCACAGTTAGTTTTGGGAACCTGCACAGCAGGCAGTTTCATGTGTCACAGCAAGTAATACACACACCTGATGTCACGGACACACACTCTTGTTACAGGTCTGTTCCATGTGCTAATCATCATTTGTACCTTAAGTGAGTGGAAAGTTATCTACGTACTTTCCAAGTCATTAGGAAAAGATATAGCCAGACCGTAAGTAATTCATGTTTCTGCACTACGAACTCACAGGTGTCATCATTTAGGACACTGTGTGCTAACACATCTGATGGGTCACTTCTAAATCAAACAAGCAAAATATCATTAGATGTTTTTTATGATGTGTCTTTTTAATGTCCTATCCATGAATTTCAGCATGTGTTAAGAAAACCTGTAAAACAGATTTTTTTTTTCAAATGTCTATTTTCTGGTTAATATCACACATCCACAACATCTGTATTTTTACCTCCCTGCCCCTTATTTTCCTTAAACCATTTCATTTTCTAGTTACTGTTTCCTCTACCCTTTCCTTTTCTGTGTGTTTCTATTTGGGGACTGTTTCTCTCTCCTCCCTTTGCCCTCAAACAAAACTATCCAAGATTTTGTTCTGTCTCACTTCACGTTTAGCTGCATTCTCCACCCACAGGGAGGCACAGTCCCTCCACCTACCTCCCACAGATCCATGTTGCCAGAGCTTCTCCCCTCTGGAGATCTGGGTGGTAGTGCTGGAGGTTCCAGCACTGGCCACAAGCGACCACTTCCAACACGGACACACTCGGAACAGGCACATGGGAGCCAGGAAGAGCAGGGGGCAACCAGCCATCACCCCTCTGGTCCCACCTGTGGCTCACACACTTCTTGGGGACATCTGCTTCTCCAGGGTCTTCCCCACAAGGGAGGCAGCTTGACCTCTGTTCCACATGAGACACAGCAGATCCTATCTCATCTAACCTATAAAGCTGCTCCATGACGGATGAACATTTTTTTCACAGAACAGAGTAACCCACACGGGATCACAGAAAAGGTCAGTGTGGCTGATAGGGCTAGTCAAGTACATTTTAACCTCCACAATTTTCTGTAGAAGAGTTTTTGGACTAAAATTTAATTTTTAACAATGTGCAACAGGATGAAAACAGACTGCAAATCATTCCTCAATCCCTGAAAGAGCTAAGATTAGATAAATGGGAAAATGAAATTTTTTAAAAGTTTAATTTATTGACACAAATTGTAAAAAAACAGCTACACTTGAAAAGCTGATAATATTTACCCCAGTAAAGTCCTCTCCAGACTCAGCCTTTAGAGAAATACACAAAAATTTTAAAAAATCTAAAAATGCAAAAATAAGTTATCCCATCAGGTTCCCATCATGTAATAACTACTCATCCATTTATATCCTTACTATTTTCTCCATCTTATTTAACCTTGTGTTCCTCTCCAGTTGGGCAAAGAAGTAAGTTACACAGCTGTAAACACATAAATCCTTCATATAAAATTCTAAAAGGCTGAGAGGCACAAAACTCCTCCATTCAAATCCAAAGGAAGACATGAATATTTTATTCAGAGTAAGTTCAGTTCAGTCATCAAACATATTCTGAAGGGGAACAGGACGAGAACAAACCAGAGCTCCAGTACCAGATCAGGGGCTGGACTAGTCCCCAAAGAAAAAAAAATTATTTTCTAATTCAATAAAGTATTTTTTCAGCAATTATTTTAAAAATGTATTTCATCGCCTGAGGAAAATAAGAATAGCAGCTCGATTTTGTGTTCTCTGTGCTCTAAGACACTTTTAATTTAAATTTGTCACAACCCTTACAACAAGTCACTAACTTGACTCTACACTCCTCACTTGATGAGGCTTGCAGTGTTAGAGCTCTTGTACACTATGCAAACAATAATTCGTGAAATGGCATATTTGGTGAGGGTATTTGCCATTATCTCTTCTCTAAAATAAAGGTCCTTCAGAATTCTCAGCTTCCTAATTTAGTGCTTAATGGTCTGATCAGTAAACACAACACAGTAACATGCAAGACAGTACAGTATTACAGCATGAACAAAATCCCAAGAAAGCAGCTGGATTTTACTAAATCAAGACTAACATAAGAGCAATGAGAGGAAGGAGTCCTGAAAATTAATTACTTAATTAAATTCAGAAGGAGTCCTGAAAATTAATTACTTAATTAAATTCAGCCTTAAAAAAGAACATTACTATTCTAAGTTTCCCCTTGTCACTTTGGCTTTCAAATAAAATTTTAGTTAACAAATTGGTACTTATGGTAATACAAAAACATAACAGCACCACCCTTAAAAAGCTTGTCTTAAGCAACTACATCTTTCAGACAGCTAACTTCAATGGACACAGACGTTTCCTAAAAAATACAATTAAGCATAAAGGAATACTGAAGATAATACAGTAATCATGCTTATCTAGGTTACATTTTGCAGGGTTTTTTGCACTCAGTTTCACGTGCACAAATGGGAAAGTCACTTGCATTTGGCTCACTAAGCTAAAAACACAATCTAACTGAAAAAATATTCCTGAAAACAACTGGAAAAACAGTATTATAGTTACTGTTTGCGCCTGTTTGTATCAAAACAACTATAACATCAGAGCAGCAATCACTTTAATTCTCAAAATCTTCTTTCCTACACAATTATGAACTGTTTCATTTTACATGTAGAATTAAAACCATTCAGAAATACAAAGAATTTGACTTCGGCAAAAGTCAAAAAATGAAAAAACTAAGATACCTCAAAATACATTTAACTACTCACAAATCTCCACACTTGGCAAACAAAACCCACCAAGCCTGTAAGCTCAAGGAAAGAATGTGCTATTGAATGAAGTAATGGAAGTTTGATGAAGTAAAGAAGTAATGAAAATCTTCTTCAAAGGTATGAAAAAGAGGGAAAAATGTGATGCTAAACAGTCTTCCTTTAGCACTAATGAAAACGGAGGGTGCAGAAAGAGAATTGCACTGATTGAGTCTTGATAAATGACTCAATGATAAAAGTACATCCTTAAACTGCTTGGGAAACATGTATATGAAGGAATACAGGAGTGATACACTTATATCACTAATGGGAATGCTGATGCACACCAATAAAATCTGCTCCCTTGTTCCTTTCCTGTGAACACCAGATTTAGAACAAACAGGACGTTTTCTTGTCTGGCAGCCATCACTAGCCCAGCAACGCTAAGCAGAGGTTACAGATCTGACTGTAGCCAGGAAAACATCATCTGTAACAGAAAATACTGCACTTGCAATAAAATGCTTATTATGTTTCCACCTGACCAAGTGTGGAACTTAAAACCTCACATTTTAAAAGGGAGAAAACCCCCAAAATACTAGCCCCTTGTTGCTGGCTGAAACCAGCACCCCAGAAGCAGAGAATCCAGGTTACAGTGAGTGCTTCCTTAGAAGCCGACGTAAAAAATGGTGCCTGCATTCCACACGTTCTTCACTGCAGGGACAGCCACAGCAGGAGGTGAGTTTCAAAAGCAAATGAGTGCTGAAAATCTCCAGTCAAAAATTAATTTGTAAATAGTTATATGGCTGTTTTGTTCAATCTGCTTCCAGATAACACAGAACTACACTGTTTATGACAATTTTGTTGTTTCATCAGAGCAAATTCTCTTTTCCCAACAAGTATCCTTTGTTCAACAGAACTGTTAATTAAAAGTTGTTATGTGACTCAGAAATGAAACTAAATGAGAAATAAAATTTATTTCAGGGGCAACTGTATGAATCTAACAAGACTCAGACTGCTGTCACTGCCCAGAAGTAATTCTTTATCAGCTGTCATAGGCAGCAAACAGAACTGAACAAAACATCAGAAGATAATGGATTCATTTTCCAGTGTTAATACTTAAACTGAGACCTGCCCCAGCCCCAGAGCCGCCCCAAGGCAGACTCCAGCTTACTGCTGCTGTAGAGGCTAGAAGGTGGCTGAGGCTCTGCTGCAGGATCTCTGGACTCTGAGCTGCCCCAATTTTGGCCCCCTCAATACCCAGGTCTTACTCTGTGAGCTCTTGTCTTGTATCTGACTAGAGACTGGGCTAAGGGAGAAATGAAGAAGTAAACTAGGTCACGTACGAATTTAAAATGACATTTTTGTTTCTACTTAAAACCTGCTGTTGTCCTTCCAGGAATGCATAAACTCTAGTCAAGTATTTTCTTAACATGGACACAGGCCAAATACCAGAGATTACATATTCGACAAAAAGAAATACATTGAGAATTTAGCAGCACAGAATTTTTCTCAGATGCTAACATAAAGACTATACAAATAAAAACAAAAGTAGAAGAAATTTCTGTCTCTTAACAGAAATTCACTTGGATATTTCAGGAACTGGCTTCTTTCAGTAAGTTCTCATGCTTTTTCACGTCTTTCCTGGGTAACACTCATTGCAGCATCCCAGGAATGGAGCTATGAAGTACGAATTAAGGTGCCCTCTTCAAGTCCAGTTACCTCCCAGTTCAACAATTTTAAAGCACATTTCTGTGGCTAATACATTGCTGGACATCCCAGCCATCACAGATAAATATTCTGTGTGAATACTGGCCAGGAGAAAGGCATAATACGATGATGACAAACGTGGTAGAGCAGTAGTATATGAATAACAAAAAATAAACAAAAAAATTCCAGTGCCCAGAACAGGGATTTGCCACAGTCTTTGACTGAATTTACCTGAAGAAAAGATATTTTTCTTTCTCTGCCCTTTAAAAAGGAAACAAACAAAACAAATGCTTCAAAGCACAGATGGTTTTACAATTAAAGAAGTGATACCTATACATCAACACGATCCATGTGGAACTGAAAATAAAACTCAGTACTACTGAGCATTCCTCTGCGGATCTGGATGCAGATTATCCACCAATCTCCCCAAACTAAAATTATTTCTGAACTAGAATTAGTAGGACAAAAACTAATGTACCAAAATAGGATTATTCTAGTCATGCTGGGTATACATAGAAGCATAGAACATCCTGCGGTGGAAGAGACACACCAGGATTATCAAATCCAATTCCTGGCCCTGAACAGGACAACCCAACAGTCACACCATGTGCCTGAAAGTGTTGTCCACATGTTTCTCGAACCCAAGGTTGGTGCAATGATCACTTCCCTGGAGAGCCTGTTCCAGTACCCAACCACCCTCTGAGGGAAGAAAATTTTCCTGATATCCAGTCTAAACCTCCCCTGACACAACATCAGGCCATTCCCCCTGGTCCTGTCACTGGTCACCACAGAGCAGAGATCAGTGCCTGCCCCTCCTCTTTCCCTCACAAGGAAGCTGTAACTGCAGTGAGGGCTCCCCTCAGCCTCCTCTTCTCCAGGTTGAGCAGACCAAGCGACCCCAGCTGCTCCTCATACGGCTTCACATCAAGGCTCTTCACCAACTCTGTTGCCCTCCTTTGGACACTCTCTAATGGCTTAACGTTTTTACATTGTGGTACCCAAAACTGCATACAGTTCGTTAACTTCCCCAAAAGAAACCGTTTTGTGACTTTCGAAATGACCTACTGCAAAAGCAAGATGTTAATTTTCACTGACAGAATGACTTCTTTAAGAATTTATATTCTTCTTTCATTTGTGTTTCAAGTGAAATTTAAACCCAAGTTTACTTCCTTCCAGTTACACTTGTTATCTGGATTCCAAGAAGATTTGCTGCAGTAGAAAATGTGTACTTGGCTCTGTTTGGGGCTTTACTTTGATGTATAACAAAATCAAAATTGGAGGCACCAGATCCCTCAACAGGAATAAAGACAAGGAACTACTCCGCTGTGTAAGACCAAAAAAAAAAAAAAATTTTATTCCTATTGAGTTTCAGGGTTCAGTACACATAGAAGGACTCTTGAATTCTCTCTAGTGTTTGCACAAAAAAAGTCCCATACAGCAAGAGGTAAAACTCATTTCTACTCCAAGAACCACATTAGAGAGCCCAGTTAAACATTCCTTGACACAGTCAAACCTTGGCTTTCTTCTGAAGCATAAGCATGACTGTGTTTAAGCTAGTCCTTGAGTCAGATGATTGGTGTGCAGCACACAAACCTCTGCTCTGGTTCAAGGACACTGCTGAAGCACAGACATGCTGGGTGACTGCTGCCCTGAACAAACAGCTCCTCTTCCCACTCAAAGGCAAGAGGCACACTCGAAGGGTAATGTGCTGAAAAGCCATTTTCTTTCAGTTCACCTACTATCCTACATTTTCTTTCTCTCCCCTCAACATGCACCCGTGTCAAAAATTACCCTTTCTTTTTACTCAGAGTGGCTCCTGATTGTTCCCACACACAGTAAGACTTTAACATCAAAAATATTTGCTTTCTTTCTCCCAGTTTAAACATTAAGGGTTTTCTTCCTGCTTCTGAACTACAAAAAATAAATAGTAATAAAAATCTATTATATTGTAGCTACTGATGAGAGTTGTCTAAACAGCCAGACTACTTACAAACAGTCAGTGATGACAGACTACCATATGTTAAGCTTCCCATTACCATGCCAGAAAACATTATAATCACCTTAATTATGGAAACAGCGATTTTTTTCCCCTCAGGGGCAATGTAACACAAGCAAGTGCACGGGAAGAACTCCTGCTCTGCAGTGCATTACTGTCTGCAGCAAAGGCCAGCATATGCATGTATTGCCAAGCATTTCTGCAAACAGATCGGGCTGCCAAGCACACAGCTAACCTGAATGGTCTCAGAAGGAGCAGAGAAAGCAAACTTTACCTTGTGTGTTTTGCTGAAATATTTTGTTCAGATCCAAAGAGGAAGCTCTGGAATGCGATTTTTGTGGCCTTGGAGGTGGAGTAGGGGGCTCTTCTCCCTTTTTCATGGCATCTTCTATTGATGTGCTGGAGTAAGACCTAAGGTAAAACACGTTGGGGAAAAGCAGAAAATACTTTATTTCAAAAATTAATCTTAAACAACCATAGTGAATAGTACCTAAAAATACACTGACCAGAACTCAGGTTCATGGTGGAAATTCCTTGCCCTAATGACTAAGAGTTCCCTCTTAAAACAACACAGATTTTTTTGGCAACAAAGGGACCTAAGCATTTGGAGAAAGGAAGGAGTCATGCTTACAAGGCTAGTATTTTTTAAGGCTTTTTGTAGCACAGCTTGAGGCCTTCTTATGTAACTTTGCCAGTAGGATAACTGTAGCAACTACTTAGAATAAACCAAAGTAAAATTCCCCACATACACCCCTTGGAGTTCCTGTTGCCTTTCCCAACTGCAAGGGTAGTGTTTATAAAGGTATAGATTCAACCTACCTCTTGCAAGTACACATTTCATAATTTGTAATATTCTCACTAGCAGAATAAATTTTCCATAGGAAACAGTCACCAAATTCCACAAAACCCAATACAGTATGGCTCCAAAGTGACTACAACTGGTCAAATACGTGGCTCAGTACCTCTTTCCAGGCCCTCCCACAGCACATTAATCCCAATGTGGTACATTCGCTAAGAATTTTGATTTTGCTAAATACTGCCCAATATTTTTCAGCCATTGTAGTTACCAGTTTAGAAAAACCAAGACCAAGCAAGACCAAGACTCTGTTCAAAACGAGCACTGACAACGTGAGATGTTACACTTACTGTAACAAATTCTGCATGTCAGGGCAAGACCAAAAGCTGTTTGAGCAGAACAGAAATAACTCCCACTAATGGCAAACAGATCATTTTTTTTGCCAAACAGGTTCCTAATATCCAGTGCCAGCTGTCCAATTACAAGCATATTGAGCAACATCCTATTACCCTCACTCTCCAGGTCCAAGTTTGTCCATTTATGAGCCACTTCACACAACCACTCATAAAAAACTAATGGACATTCTCTGTCTCCCTGCTTTACCTCACACAACTTCGCAAGACTCCTAGGTTTTTCCACTCCATAATGAATTCCATATAAAATCAACATTTTTACTCCTTTTAATCCAACATCTTTATTCAAATCCCTTTTAAGATCTTCTTTAGGGAGAAGGATTTGGTATTCCTGCTCCCCCAGTTTTCTGATCTAGCCCCTCAACTTTTCCCCTACTTAGTCCATCCTCTGCTTTTTCTAGAGCTGCTCTTTTTTTTCTTCATAAATAAACAAATTTCTAACAAAACTTACGTATCTCCCCAGCTGGGGTTATGTGTCATCAACACAGATTTAATAATACTATGCATATCATTTGGATTGTTACAATGAGATGTAACATCCTGTTTCCAAGTCAATAAACCACAGTTAGTAAACAGTACACACACATAGATGGCTTTTCCAGCAGTCCCACAATTTGTCTTCAAAGGAGCCTGAATCACCGGTTTACTCCATCCTCTTGCCCTAGTCCTGCTAGAGACAAGACGTCCTGATTTACTTCTTTCTCTAACAGGGCTGTCAGAGCCCTCCTCACCCTCCAAATCAGAGTTTTTAGGACCCACCAGAGGAGCCACCAACAATTCTACTTGTTCACTACCACCACCAATCAGATTTACTTTTAACACCACAATTTCTTTCACTGTTTTTATTTGTTTTCTCAGTTACTGAATATATTCCAATCTGGTTTTGAAGTCCATTAACACACATTTTTTTTCTAACATCTCAATCATTCTTTAAAGAGAAAAATAAATCCCCTTATGGTATTTCATCCCATTTCCAACAAGCACAGCAGGTCTGAGTTCAAGGACATGCTCAAGCACCTTTAGTCTCAACTTCTGCACTGAAGCAGTGACATACAGTCAGATGTGACACAGCCACGTGTGACACAGTAGTCACACTCAAGTGACTTTTTCTGAGCTTGTTTAAGCATTTGGTATTCTATGTATTTGTGCACATTTTTTGCATATTTGCAATTCAGTAACACAGCAAGAAAATTTAACTCTGCAGTTAAAAAACTAAAAAGCTTTGGCTAGCAGCAGAAAAACAGCACACAAGGCAGTTCAGCCTTCCCGAATATAGGTCCTAGGAACAGAGGATTTCAATCCTCAATCATCATGCTTATGATCCTCTCTTACTAGTAAGCTTTGACAAGCTTGTAAGCAGATAGCTTCTGATTATACTCTCATTACCCAAGCAAAAAAAATCCCAAGTAGGGTCCTCTAACTCGTGGTCCTAAAAATGAAAAGTTTAAGGTGAATTAAGAATGTGGCTATACACCAGTAGGTGACAACTAACCCAAGATGTAATCCATTTATACAGACTATTTTCTGGCACAGGTTTCCCTCTTCTTTCGAACATCTGAATTCAGCAGGAGTCACTTCTAGCTCACAACAGTCCTTAAATCCTTCCATCACACACCAACCAACCATAGCCAAGCACATGCACGCAAGCAAAAGGATTCACTCACCCACACCTGAGAGCAGAGCTACTACTGCTGTTTCTGCAGGACTGTGCAGTGTCTCCATCCATATGAAATCACCATGCAGGTTGCAAGAACACGGGATTGCTGAGGATGTTCCCTGCAATGGAGTGGTCCCAGCTGTCCTGCCACAACACCCCTGGGGCTGGGCTGGAGGCAGTCACCACTCTGACAAGGAAGCAGGGCTGGGCAGACAGACAAAACTTCCAGCACCTTATGACCAGAGATCATGGGGCCCTAGTAGAGTATTTATGTAGGGCCTATAGCTTACAGATTCCTCCTGCTAAATCTGTCTGATCTGAGCTGTACTTCCAGCATAACACCAATTTAAAGAAAAAAAATCCAGTTCTGACACCTTGTATCTAACACCAGAGGAACACATGCCCTTTCCTGAAATAGGAATGAAAGGCAGTACCTGGATCGTGGTCTGGCTCTGAGTGCATTAGGTTCTTGAGCAGCTGGAACAGAAAAGAAAAAAAGAACTGCTAAAACATCACATATTAAATAAATGTCTTTAGCTTCAGAACCAGCGTCTATTAAACATGCGGGTGTTGCAAATGTGGATGTGAGAGTATGCTCATCTCACACAAGCAATGGGGATTGATTTTCACTTCTCCTTCCCCTTTGTTTCTGTGGCATGTGAATCTCCCAAGAATTCAAAAGCCACCATGTAGTGAGACCTTCACCTTTTTAATTCAGTCACCAGAACACAGGAAGAGCAATAGATCTGGTAGCTCTGACATGTAGTCACGGGTGTAGTTGTGAGAAAGCAACACAAGGAACAGCATAAACTTTTTACAGAAAACATCTTGTTCTCAGTCCAGGTATCTATTAGTTGTCCTGCTTCCAAAAGCACAAAGGTTTATGTCCTTCCTAAATACTTTAACTAATCAGCATAAATGTACACCACCCATTACAAAAAATTAACATGTCATGTTGAGACTGTTTTGGCCTTAGGAAGGAAAGATATTTGAAGGTAGAAAGCTTTAAAGTCTAAATGTTGATCAAACACATTTCCATCAATGTAAAAATGGGTTTCTTTTATTTGGATGAATTCCAAATATCCTGCCACATGCAGGTTTTATGTGATAGGAAAACAACAGTGCTGAATTATCATCTCTGGGTAATTCCTCGAGGCTGTTCCTTGGTTTGCATTGTCTTTTCTGTTACTCTCCTTACTAGTATCAGACAATTTTGAGAAAACATGTCTGCATGACTGCTTTCAAATTCAACCCACTGAGATATCCTTGAGGTATCACAGCAGCATCAATGATCCCAGTGCACATACAAAGTGAATCCTTGTATTTTCCCAGTCAACTAATCAAGGTACAACACTCAAGAGAAACAAGTACATTGGGGGAAAAAAAATAATTGTCAGAATTTCTTGCTTCCTTCAGATACATGCCTGCTTTCAAGTCAGACATTTATCATCAGCTACTACAGAGCACTACCTGAGAATACAACGGATCCTCCAAACCACAGAGCAGGAGCTGCCTGTGGCAGCAGCTGGCAAATACTCAGTTTTTAATGGCTTGCACTGTACTACTGCACAGACCCTCCATAGGAGGCTTTAGGCTCACAGAAGACAAGTAGCAGCATATGGCACATGTACAGCCACACACTAGCTCTTCATAAAAGAAACTGCTTTTAGGATCATGCAGAGCTAGTTGGTGTTTTGGAGGGAATAAACCCCACTGCAGCTGGCAGTGACAAGAATGACCACTTATAAACCAAGTTCTAGGAAATTGTCACCGCCAAACTGGTTCATGGTCATTCCAGATTTCTCTGCAACAAACTCTTCCTAGCAACTAAAGAAGGGAGAGGGAATTAATATTAAAATATGCAGTGGTGATAATCCTCCTCCCTCTCTCTGTGTCAAACTCCCAGAGAATACAACTTCAGACACTGCTTCCCTACAGCCATATGACCCAATTTTCCAATGCTGAAATTGCTGATTATTAAATTACATGCACAATTATGAAATATGCCACTTAGAAATAGAAAGTATAAATCCCTTCCAAGCTAAACCATGTTTAAGAATCTTCAAATTTTCCTTTTCTCATGGAGACTGTAATTCTATTCAAAATTCTTTTAGAAAGCCTTTCATATAAAAACCCATAGGTAAAACTGACATTCAAACTCTCCAAGGACATCCTGTTGAGGTAAACAGGAAAGCACATAAGGAAGAGAGAATTCCGAAATGACGACTGATAAAAAATGATACCAACAGAATGCCACTGCCAAGGATTTTCTTCCAAGCTTTAGAAAAACTAGGAAATTCAAGGCTACAATTACAGAATACCCAGACTCAGCTTCCTTTCAAAAGAAGTAGTATAATACAGAAAATACTGTAAAGCAGGTAGTTCATTATTAGGCTATACGGATAATTGTGGCAGGATTTCCAAGAAATGTGCAGCTATTTTGGCACATTCAGTCTGTGCACACTTCATGTCTGAGGTGTAGGTTTATACACATACATGACAAAATCATTCAAGATGCTACAAAACTATTTATTTATCCAGTTCATGAGTTTTCCATATTTCTACTGCTATGGTTACATAAGCCTAACTTCCATGAAATAGGTAAGTTGAAGCTGTTGAGTAAATCATTTACATTGATTATTCAAAAGTTTGTACAATTCCTGGAGTAGTAGAGCCTGATGGACTGAACAGCTTGGTCTGCAGTAAATAAAGAGAGTGTGAAGGTTCCTGGTTTGGGTGTTGAGCTGCTCCTACAGCCTTCTTTCAGGACAACTTCATTTTAACATTCCAAAGGATGCTGATTTGGTAACTTTTGACTGTAGCCTAACATCTTGCACTCAACAGCTGCCTCCTTGCTTTAAAGGCTTAAGATCAGGTAGAAAATTGTGCTGTAAAAGGTGAAAGGCTAAAGAAAAAAAAACAAAGCATTCCCCCAGTCAAAATCAACCTCAATGACTCATCTCTTACTGGTTATCTAAGAAGAAATGTACAATTTAAAAGCTTGGAAATTTGGCCCTCAATCCTTTAAAAGGCTAAGGTCAACAATGATCTTGCACTTAGGAGTCTACATAAACTGGCCAGATATTCAGAGATGCTGAGCATATAAAGTTCTCACTGATTTCAAATTTCTAGACCTTCTGATGACAAAGAAAACTTCCACTCACTATCATCTTTCCCGAGTTTACATAAACAGCCCAAACAAATAACCAAAGAAGCATGTAAAATTTCTCCCATTTTATCCCAAATGAGTTTTCATGCAGGAGGTTCATGATCACAATGATGTTTCAGAATGGTGACTGATTCTGAAACAACCACTCGATCATTGTGCTGCATCTACTCCACTGGATAAACATTTCTACTTTTCACATCAGTTGTAGCATGCAACCTGAGAATGTGCTGGCTCAAATCCTCAATGTGCAGCACAGCAAGAGTGGAACCCCTGCAGGGGCAGGAGCCATGATGATGGAGAGAAATTCTGCCACTGTCCCCCTTGGTATCCAAACACAGCAACTCTGCTGGAGGAGCACAGCAGCTTTGGGAAGACCTCCATGAACAGGGAATGAAAGACACGGGGGAAAAGAGGTTGGTGGCAAAGGAGATGAGCAAGTGACAGCAAGTTTTTTTCCTAAATGTACTAAAGATGGAATTGCTGAACTGAAAGTAAGACTCCTCTGTGCTCCTGGGCAAAAACAGGGGGAAGGACAACAGAACTGAAAGTCACGCAACCACCCTCCCCTTTCCCTGAGAGGGATGTGCAAGAGCGTGTGTGTATGTGTGAATGTGAAGGAGAAGCAGCAATCTTTTGAGAATAGGAGCTGAAGATAGCAAATCTGGCAGCTGCCAAGTGTTTGGGAAGAAGCCAGGAAAAAAAGAGTTGGGAAATGAGGCATGCAGCTGTTGAGCAGCCATGAATAAATCGAGCTATAAGACAAAACTGTTGTGACAGACATGTGGGGTCCATTTTCTGAATCAAGGATATCTTCATGAGTAAAAACATTCATGCAAAAGGAAAAGAAAGCAAGAGTTTTAGTTTGACTGGGACCAGGGAGGGCTTATAAACATTCTTACCACTATAAGAAAGAGATTAACAAAGAGCAAGGCAAGGGAGGTCTGATGACCTGAACTGAATGCAGAGGAAGTTTCTGGAGCAACTAAGTAATTTTACCAAAAATAACATGTTCCAAAAATAACATTTTCCAGAATGATAGGAACAAGGAGTGTATGTTGAAGCTGCAGAGAGAAAGATCAGGAGCGGTTTCAACAAAGAAACAAGCCCTGAGTCAAAAGCTTGCATCAGTGTCTTAAGTGTCTCAAGGTCTGTTTCCAAAGGGCTCTCTGTCCTGTAACTCCTTGACACAAAATAGGAAAGCTGAGCTTTCACAAAGAGACAAGCCATTTCAGAATAGTTACCAAAACATTACACAGTTGTTCTATACTTTCGATGAGGTTTTACCAAGAGGTACAATATTCACACTCTTGCAACTTGTTTGTAGCACCGAAAAACTTCAGACACTTTAAAAATGGCTATGTTAAAATACTTCCCACACAGGAAGAACCCACACACTAAAAATGAGGGAAAGAAAGCAAGAAAACCTTTTGACAACCTGAAGTAGTAATTAATATTCATCTTACAAATAGTAGTCATTACGAGGTAAAAGCTGATTTCAGTAGGAAAATAGTGCAAGAGGAAAAAAGTTCTTTCAATACTTAATCAAGGTATGTTAATTTAGGCTTACTGTGATACAGAAATATTTGGTCAAAATTCTCATGCAAGTAACACAGGGCCTTTTTTTTTCCTTACCTGCTTTCACAGTCAAGTGCTGAAATTCCTTTGGTATAGTTTTGAGAGTAGTGCTTACTTTAAGAGCTTAAGAAAAACAAAAGAAAAGATAATTACTTTAAGTATGTGTGGGTAAAATCTACAAGTATCAACTCTGAGAAAGGAACACCTAAACTGGTATTAGACATCTTATAATGCCAAACATACTTGAAAAGGAGCCAAATACCCTCAGAAAACTGAAGCACTCAAACAAGTAACAATTTCTAAGAGCACAAAAGTCAAGAACAGAAAGACCTATGCTCAAGTTGCCAAATAATCTCAAATTTTGAGAATTTGTGGGGTTGAGTGCTTATTCCCCTTCCACATTCCACTACGCACCCTTTCTAATGACTTAAGGAGTTTTTAATGCACCGTAGTGTATTTTGATGTACTGTAATACTCAGTGTTAAATGACCACTTGGAATGAAAACTCTCCTGCTCTAGGATGACCCTGCTTTAGCAGATGTCCCTGAACCAGACGTCCCTTCCAACCTTACCTGCTCTATGATTCTGCGATCTGCCTTTATCAAATAAAATGTGGGAAAAGTTCTGGGTCTTGTAACCCAGTTCAGTCTACATTATCTTCCAAATTTAACTACATTATAACCTAAGTGAAGTTAATTTACTTGTACACTTTTGAAAATGCTGGAAAATTTGCTTCTACTGTCCTGAACTGCAGGTTCTTGATTTCTGGGGAGATCCGCTCAGTCAGGAGAGCGATCGTCTCTCATGTTTGCCAGAATAGCAATAAAATGTAGAACAAAAGTATTTGTTCTTTGGCTGAAAAGGTAGCAATCTATGTCACAAATGCAGCATATCTTCAGCCCTGAAGGAGGACTACATGTCTCAAAACAGGTTCCCTTGTGACTTAACATGTCAGCTACAAAAATCAAAGCACAACTTCGTAATCTAAACAATGAAAAAATATTCCCTTAGTACAAAGTAAATCTTCCCTAGACATTTCAAAGCAATAACCTTCAAGGTTCAAGTCGTTCTCTGGTTCTTATACATTTTACAACAAAACTAACCTTGTCAACAAAACACTGATTTCTTGGAATATGCCGACGTGTCAAAATGTTTTAAAAACACACGTCAACTCTTGACAAACTTTCTTTGAAATAGGGACACTGGGAATCTGTCAAAATCTGTCACACCTGGGTGTGGAGGGTGAATCAGGAATGTGGACCACCTAGTCTCACAGCTCTGATGCAACTTTAACGCGTGGACATCTGGGAGGCTAAAACATTTTTTATTTTAATTAATACATAATCTGCATCTCTGAGAATCAGGCAACAAAATGCCCACAACTCTTTTGTTTGTATAGCAGAGGGACAGCAAGTAAGAATTGAGAAAAGGGAATATAAAAGGGAATGAATGGTTGTGTGATGATCCAGTGCCAATTCCGGAAGCCATAGAAGCTACTGTGCAGAAAAAGAGGAAGATCACCTCAGTTTCACATGGCTTGCTGCTGATGGATTTCAAATGAAATGAATCAAGTCTTTTCAGTCCAATTTGACTAAAAATTTGTTTTGCAAGAAAATATAGGAATTTTTTTTTTTCAAATAGGAATAAAAACTGATTTTGAAGCACTGATGTTTCTTGCAAAAATGGAAATTCAGAATTCGGCACAGTGTAATCTTTATGCTTAAAAAATTCCTGATAACAATTAAAATTTTGTTTAAATAAGAAGTGCAACTTCAATTGCTTCCGGGCTAGACATATTTTACAAGGTACATTTCATGTCATTCACATATGATAGAACTAATTTTGAAGTAAACCCCTCCATTTATTTGTCATCAATTCAGCTGCTGTGAGTTGTCTCTAAATCTACAGCAACACATAGCCAGCTTAGAAATTAAACATACGATTGCTTCTGTCAGCAAACTTAGGGACTTACTAAAAACACACATAATTTACTTCCTAATGGAAAAAAAAGTTATTTCTTTGAATACCTTGTTTGTCATCTTTCTTTCCATCTTGTAACAGGACAGAGTTATCAGGTACCTCTTCAGCTGATGACTTCTTGAAGAAAGAAGATTTGTTAATTACACTGATTTTTACAGATTGTACTCATACCTTTCCACAGTCAAATATTTAAGAATACAGATTAACACAAATAACGGTGACATTTGCTCTTGCACCACAATTTCTTTGTTAGATAAAGAAGCATAGAGGTCCTATAGAAAGACAATATAACCCTGCTTTTCAAAGTACAGCAGTCCCACACTTGAAATTAGTTAGAGGAATCACTGAAGCAGGTAAGGACTATCTGTAGGGAGAGACTTCCCCCAAGAGAGCCCTATCTATCACCTGTGTTAGGATGGATAAAACTTTCTCCAGTGTCCATGACAAAAGTCCCTCTAACCAAAACTCCAGCTGCACTGTAGAACCTGACAGGCATGCTTTAAAGGCTCCTGGCTGATGTGACTGATCCTTGAACTACTCTTTTCTTTCAACATGCAGTCATCAAGATGAGAAAAACAGATTTCATTAGCAAGTCTGTTGGAGGCCCACTCGGGCCTTTGATAGGAAAGCAGGGAATTTCTCCCCAGTCTTATTCCTTAATTTTCTGTTATTTTGGCAGCAACTTATAGGCACCTATTGTTCTTGGAGCTTCTGCTGTGTAGCCCACAAGATGGAACCTGGAACAAATTCTACCTCCATTATCTGTAAGAACAAGGATACACTCTGCAACCAAATAAAACATTAAAACAAATGTCAGAAACTGTAAACTTCTCTAAATATTAAGTGATGCCGATTTTTTACCAGGGAGCATGGAAGAGGTTTGACCTAAAGATATCCTGAAATAAATTTGGCCTAAACAAATGAATTGAGAAACCTAGATTTCATAGATATTTTTAAAAGACCACAAAAGTCTCAAGTCAGTAGTTCAAAAAGGAAAACTCCACAGTAGAGGTCTGTGAGATCTGTTTTCTAAAGTTTCTGAGGAATAGGATACCCTAATACTTCCGAGAAAGCAACACAGCAAAAATATGGCTTGAGGACTCTGAAAATGTATGAACAAAACATTTCACATCCATAGCTAGTCCTGACACTCACATGCAGAACATGAGAACACAGACCTAACTCCGTGCATGCTTTAATCGACAGAATGACTTTCAGAAATTTCAGTGGACTGTGAGCATGACATTTCTGAGGGAGCTCAGAGGAACCCCAGCCAGTCATTTTATGCATGCTTTAAGATTTTGGCAGTGAGAAAGCTTGTAGAAAAGAACCAAAGGAGAGTAGGAGACAAAAACTTGAGGGAAAAAAAAAACCAAAACTCTGAAGACAAAACTTCCTTGGTTAACAAAAATCAGTCACCCGTGTCATTCTCAAGCATACTATCAGCAGCCTTGGTGCATTTTACGAGTTTAACAAAGCCTAGCATGCAGGTGACGTGTCTCCTGCTATTATTTTCTTTATGAATGCATTCAGGAATTGTTTCCATTTTATTGCAGTATTGTAGTTCAGCAGTCACAGTAAAAACAGTCATTTGAAATGAAATTAAATAGTCTGAATGGATGTTAGGTGGAAATTAAAAAAGACATAGAGGTAATGCATAACAGATTGCATTGATAATATAATATTTTTAATGTAGTGATAAAGTACGTAAAGTATAATTCCTCAACTAGCCAAGATACAAATGAAATTTCAACAGTGAATTGCTGCATTTCCCACTGAGGGAGATGAATGGAAGGTGAATTACTGACCTTGAAATGATACTCATTCAGTGTATTAATTCTGAATGTAAAAACATAAGTTGAACAAAAAAAAAATCAAGTCAAAATGATTCTCAAATCACTTTTGATAAGATTTTAAAGTCCATTAATCTTGGACAATGTAAATGGAAGCTTTTTAATTATGTGTATGAAAGATACATAATTATATGTTTGTTTGCATTTCAAATATAATTTAATTCTGTATTATATCTATTTCTTCTTTTATATTTTAGGTTGCAAGCCACCCAAATTAGGGTCAAAAGCAAGGGATTATGCCGTTCTGGTAAAGGACTGTCCACACTGCCAACATACCAGCACCCTGCACTACCAGGTCTGCAGTGCTGCCTCCAAAGTCCAGTGTGACTGCTGTGCTTTGGCCAAGCTGCTGTAGGATGAGCAACACCTCCCAGGGACACCATACATTTTTTAACAGCTCCAGAAGATACACTGGATGCTCAGTGCGCTGGCTGCAGCACTGCCCAAAGTGAACACTGTACTCCATAGAAGCTTAGGAGATTCTGTTTGGTGGTACCACTACCAAGATGGATTTGATGAGGGAGCAGCTGGGTTCTGAGGGACTCCCCAGGGACTCCCCAGGGCAAGGCATCGGGAAGAAATAACCGTAGAACAACCTTGCTGAGCTGCCATGACATACCTTTGTTTTAAACTTGGAAGGGTGTCAGAAGGGCTGGTTCCTGCAGTCAGTCTGCCATTTGATTAACCTTAACACTAAAACCTTTAAACCCCACAGCACATATATTGAGAATTGCAATATTCAGGCACAACTCAGTGGCCATGATTAGTTCAGTTCTATGGGGTCTTTAAAAGTTTTGGATTTTAACCTCAGTGTTAAACTCTTCTCCTTCATTCAGTTTTTCTTACAGCAGTCTTCACGGAATCATACAACAGTTTGGTTTGGAAGGGACCTCTGGTGATCTAGTCCAAAGCCCCTGTTCCATCCAACCAAACCTACTGTGTTCAGCTGTGGGCCCCTCACTACAAGAAAGGACATTGGCGCATCAATGCCAATGTCACTGCCTCAAAGAAGGGCAGTGGAGCTGGTGGAGGGTCCAGGGCACAAAAGGAGTGGCTGAGGGAGCTGGGGCTGTTTATCCTGGAGGAAAGGATGCTCAGGGGAGACCTCACTGCTCTGTACAACTATCTGAAAGAAGACAAGGTTAGACTAACAGTTGGAATCGATGATCTTGGAAGTCTTTTCCAAACTATACGATTTTATGATTCTAGGTCTGTGCTGAAGCCTCATATTTTCATTCAATTCAGATTCAGGAGACACTTCACCTGAACACTGTCCATGTGTGCCCCACTGCTTCTCCTGCTGCAGCCCTGCAGGACACCAACAGGTAGAGTCTATTTCTCTGCAGATTCCAGCATCTCATGGGTCCCTCAATGACTACTGTGAACTCCATATGTTGAAATATCTCTTGAAAAGCCTGTCAGCCCCTTCCACACACAGAAGAAATGGCTGAGATGGGGGTTTGAGATGGCTTAATGGGAAGCTTAGAGACTCTGAAAGCCCTCTCAGAGACTCACAGTCCTGCTGCTCACATAGCAATCTCTGTGAAGCTGGTCCAGCCTCCTCCCCTCTGCAAGGTAAGGACTCAGCTTACACCTTCTCACCTCTGCCCGACTGAAGTCCCGAGTCTGCTGACTGCTTGGCAATGGCTCAGAGTAAGAATCAAACAGTGCACAGTCACACATGGGCTTCAAACAAGCTGCAGGGAAAAAAAAAGTTCTAAAAAACCACAGAAAACAAATAAAAAAAACCAAACGAAAAATCCCACAAAAACCCCAAAACAAAACAAAACATCACCCCCCCCCCCAAAAAAACCCAAAAAAACCCCAACTCACCCACCCCAAAAAAGCACCAAAAAACCAACCCAAAACCAAACACAGAGACACACCAAATCTTCGGTTAATATACACTTCTTAGAAACTTGTTCTAGCACAATTCTGCCCTTCATTTCTACGTCTCAGACACGATCCGTAAGACAAGGATGACAAACACCATGAAGAAAATCTTTCTATCTTGCATCTCAAGTAAGTCAGTGTCATGAAAGGGACAGCACGTATAATTTCTGTTACAGAAATAATGGTGAAATCTGGAAGAAATTTTTCCTTCTCCCAGTCCAGTATCAAATTAGTTGATCTTATAGTTTATACCTTGTTCTCTCATCAATGTTAAAGGTACTTGCGTTACCTTCAGCTGCAATTTTGACTTTTTGACTACTAAAAAGTATAGAATCTAAATTATACACTAAAATTGAAGGCCAGCAAAAAGCAAAGCACTAAATACAGTGGATGCTGTAGCATATACCATCTTCAACTAAACATTGAGAGCACAGGAAAAATAAAGGAAAAAAATCACATCAAACTTCTCAAAGGAACATTCCCAACAAGCTAATTTCCATGTCTTCTGCTGGTATCGCTCTGGGATTAGTTCCTCTGAGATAAATCTGTCTTATGAGCTGGAAAACATCTCTTTTAAAGATCAAGAGATCAAAATGCAGAATAACCACATTTCTAGTTTTTGGCTAGCATCTATTTCATCTCAATAAATTAAGCTCTTGGAAATCTGTCTTAATTTACAGTACAGTGGGTTAGACACAGGGCAAATAGCTTTTGAGATTCTGAAAATTAGTTCTAATAAAAAGTTTCCAAAAAGAAGGTGGTGGGTCAAATTGTCAATGGACCTGTGCCAGGATAGCTTTTGGACCAGTTGTGCTCATAGTTTACGGTACAAGTCATAAAACTAGCAAGATTAATGCATTCTTAAATACTTCTTTGCTCCAAGTCATTTTATTTGAAGCTTTAACAACACTCTTATCGATGCAAACACTTCAGTTGAACCAAATTATGCCTCATTCTGAAACTAATACAACAACCTAATAAAAACCAGTTCCCAGTAATCTTTATCGGGGTCCTAAGAAGCCAAAAAATTTTGAAAAAAGTCCTAAATTTCACAGAAATCAAGTTATGAAAACACAAGATTTCTCTTGAAAATTGCTTTTGACACTTTAGGTAAGTGTATGAGGCACTTGTGTACTTATCAATGCTTTTATTTCAGACCCCCAAAAATGAGGGCTCTGTGCTTTTCTGTGATTCACAGCCCTACAGTGCGTTGAGATGTTCTGCTTTTTATCAACGCAGGTCTTTCAAAAGATGGATTTATGAATCCTGACCAGATAGCAGAATGAGCATGAGATATTTTCAGGCCCTCAAATTAACCATAATTAGCTCATTAGCTGGGGTTTTTAAAGGACCCACTAGAAACAATTAGTCCTTTCACCTCTTCCATGTAGATTTGCTTGAAATGCTTGGTTTTGTGCAACAGCATGAAAAAAAATCATCTAAGAAAATGGTAGAACTAAGTGCTGAAAGGAACAAACAGGGGAAAAGATGACTCCCAGGGAACAACTGCAGCTCACCATGCTGTTTTTCCCACTGACATAATGATTCCGTGCTACTAGAGATAGTTTTTTCCCTTGCAGTTTTACCCAAAAAGGCTCAATGTGAAGACACACCAAGAACCTGCATGGATGAGTTTACAAACAAATTTATCATGAAAGTAGTGAACAAAGAGGTGGTCCTGGGGGGAAAAGGGTAGTTCTAATTATGACAGGGGAATGTAATTAGAGAGACTACAAGTGATGAAGATTTGGAAGTGCAGGTTTTCCAGGAGCTTATTGCTTTGGATATGAACATAGTGGATTACAGGGAACATGACTTCATCAGAAATTATTTCACAAATCTGATACAGGATCAACATTTAATTTCCCTAACTGCAGCTTGATTTGTTCTTTTCCTGCCTTTTAATATATTCAGTGTCATCAAATCTAATGGAGATTTTATTAGGTCTTAGATATTATCCCTTAGCACTGTAATTATCATCTGTGATTAATCCTCCTTGCCCTCCAGAGTCATGCACATTTTTTAGATGTAACAGTATATATTTCAATGTTCATTTATAATTAAAAGAGACATAACTGAGGAGAACAAAAGAAAGGACAAGTCTTTCACAGCACATTGTTACTGAAGTATGTTATATTTTGGATTAATTCATCCTTGTGCTACACAAATCGTTGTAATCCTCCTGTCACTAATGTAAACTACCCAGAGAAGAACATGTGGATTACATAAAATAAACTTTTATTTATATTTTAAAAAATTAACCTTTGATATAACCAGTATCTCCATCTAACAAAATACACTAGCATATAAAACTCTAATGCAGTCCAGCATAGTTTTAAACAAATCTTCAAGAGACAGATACTTTAAGGAAAAATCACCAAAAGAATTAAAAGCTATGTCATAGATTCATAGAATGGTTTGGATAGGAAGAGATTTTGAAGAACATCTAGTTCCAACCTCTGTTGCCATGGGGAGGGACACCTTTCACTAGACCAGGCTTCTCTAGGCCTAATCCAACCTGGCCTTGAACATTTTCAGGGGTGGAGCATCCACAACTGCTCTGGGCAACCTGTGCCAGTGACTCACTGCCCTCACAGTAAACAATTTCTTCCTAAAATCTAATATAAACCTGTCCTTTCTCAGGTTAAAGCCATTGCTGGATTCCCTTTGTTTTACAGGTACTCATCTGCCTTTTTAGCTGTCCTGATGCCTGAAACACAATGGAGCAAAGGGGCAGACATTAAGAGGCAGGTAACTGCTACACTTTGCATCCCTGTCTTTATGCTTTGATATATTATTCCTTCAGCAATCACCTCATAAGCACAATTCAAAAGACAGGCTTTAAATGCAGCTGGAGAATCATTACACGGCATAGAAGCCCATTCCAGGATGGAAAGTGAACCTGTCTATCACAGGCTGGATTTCTGAGATGGCTACAGGGACATGACTCGCTGCAAGAACTTTACCTGCTTGAAGGTACTCGGGCAGCAGAGTCTCTGGCAGTGTCTCAGGCAGCTGGTAACCATTCTTCCTCGCAACCACAAGGTGGAAAGCAGCACAAAACTCCGGGAGTGTCAGTGCCCCATCACAATCCACGTCACTCAGCTCCCTGTGGATAAAACAGGCATATGTTTTCCGAGGTGTTACCTCAGGGAAATGTAAACGTGCTGTCACGGGAGACACAAAAATGCAATTCTGGGAAGGGGTATTTTAACACAAGACAAGCATCTCTGCCACATACACTCGATCCTGACTTGCACATTTGTCTCGGGAAAGATGAAGCAAGCTGATTTTCTAATATGGACTCGCCACTTTTCTATTCTTCAGTGAAATACATTTCTTTAATACATCATGCCATTGAATATGATGGTATGTGTATATTAGAATGTGAAATACACAACCTATTCTTACAGAATCATAGGGTGGCTGGGGTTAGAAGGGACCTCAAAGATCATCTAGTTCCAACTCCCCGGCCATGGGCAGGGAACCTTCCACTAGGACAGGTTACTCAAAGCCCCATCCAGCCTGGCCATGAACACCTGAGGGGATGGGGAGTCCACAACCTCTCTAGGCAATCTGTTCTAAGGCCTCATGACCCTTATAGTAAAGAATTCCTTCCTAATATCTAATCTAAACCTGCCCTCCTTTAGCTTACAGCCAATCTCCCTTGTCCTATCACTACATGCCCTTGTGAAAAGTCTCTCTCCAGCTCTCTTGTGGACCCTGCTAGGTACTGGAAAGCTGCTAGAAGATCTCCCAGACCCTTCTCTTCTTCAGGCTGAACAGCCCCAGGTCTCTCAGCCTGTTTTTACAGGAGAGGTGCTCCAGACCTGTGATCAACTCAGCGGACCCCTTCTGGACTCATTCCAACAGGTCCATGTCCTTCTTATGCTGAGGACCCCAAAGCTGGACACAGCACTCCAGGTGGGGTCTCACCAGAGCAGAGCAGAGGTGCAGAATCCCCTCCCTTGCCCTGCAGGTCACACCTCTTTCGATGCAGCCCAGGATGCAGTTGGCTTTCTGGCCTGCAAGTGCATGTTGTTCCAAAGGTAAAATTAACCTTCCAATATTTGGAGGCACGTTTGGCTAATCCATGCAGGATCTTGAAACAGTTCAGGAAGAATACGTTAAATATGGACTTTAGCAATGGTTACTTGGCACCATCGATTAACCATAAAAAAAGAGCAAAATTAACGCTCTTAACAAGTTTAAATATTGCTGTTAACTTCTCACTAAGCAGTTCTCTCTAATTCTAGCATGTTTCACAAACACTAAAACTAAACTTCAGAAATTCAATAATTCAATTTTGTAAATTAGCTCTTTGCAAAAATTGAGTAGTATTTTATTTTCTGCACGTGGTCTAAAATAAACATGTAATTTCTTACTCTTTGAAGGTAACAAGCATTTCACAAGCTGTTGAGGTTATAGTGACAAGGACTGAAACATCCCATGTGTTTAACACAGCAACACAACCTGATGAATCACATTGCCACAAAATTAAAATTGTTTACTAGAAAGGAATACTTTTCTTGAAATTCTGGACAGAAAACAAGTTGCGTCAGCAATAGAAATAAAATCTGTTCTGCTAACATATTAGGTTAATCCATTCTTTTTAAGTAATCTTAAATTTAAATTCCAATATTCACTTCCCCCAACACTATGTTTCTTCAGGGTTTTTTTTTTATTTTCACAACTGACAATCCGCTTTGAAAAGATTCCAGACATATCCTTTGACCCTGACAGATGTTTAGGCTCTTGCAAGCTCTTCTTCTCATCTCTCTTCATAAAAGCATATATAAAAATAAAATCACTATCAGCACTTCTGATCCATGTTTAAAACTGTTTGCTCCTCCTATCAGAGATGCAAGGATGACAACAAATTACGAAGCACCATGTTGTTTATGAAAATATAATAGAATTCTTGTCAAATTTTATCACGTACAGTTCCATCCGCAATTGTTTCTCAATAAGCTCATTAAAAGTAAATGCACTGGTTCATTAGAAAAGCACTAATGAATTATGTAGTTGTTTAATTAGGCCTCTTCCGACAGAACAGAGACAGAAACATAAAACCAAAAACACATCTAAAACATTCCAGAGGTGCTTCTCCTCTGTCATTTCATGAAAAATACCAGTTCTTTGAGCTAATGATGCTGCTTACAATACACTTAAGCACAGCTCTCAGCTACGTCGCTGCTCAAACCTTCCCAGTCCTGCTGAGTAGGCGAACACCTCTCCAGAACACAAGTGTGTCAGGAAGATCAATGAGCACCCTGCTGATTGAATCCAAAGTGATTCTGGAGATAAGAGCAATAATTATAATTGAAGACATTTTAAAATTTAACAAGAACTGTTGAATTAAGCGTCTTTAAGAAAAAGCCCATGATACACATCCCCAACACTATTACAGTACTCACCAGATGTGAGAAAGTTCTGGGATGGGCAGCTTTGATTTTGTGAAGAAATTCTTTGCTACGGAACCTGTTGGGAAAGCATGCCTCATCAGTCATTGGAAATTAATTCTCCAAATTCTTCCCTTTTACCTTTTACTGGTCTGCCGTGCCAGAAGCAGACAGTTAATTTACATCCGAGAGATGCTCAGATTAATCAGATGCTACTAGAGATGCTGGACCATTTGTCTCCTTCTGAGTAAACGTTAGAGAAAGCCAGACAGAGCTGTTGACCTCAATTCTCTATTCCCTCCATATGGGAAAAACAAATAAAGGGAAACCCACTCTTGTACTAGTAACTCTAACCTGCATAATAAGTATGTCACCAATGATGAAATAGCAGACACAAACAGCCCTGCTTCACCCAGAAGTCACGTGTATGGCAGTACAGTGCTTTGACAACTGCACCGCAGACAACTCAGGAAGCTGCTTCAACCATGGCTTTTCCCTGCAGTGAAAATTTTATGAGGGGAAGAAAAAAAACAAACAAAAAAGGTACTGCAGAAGATTCAGACAGCACACAGCTCCTGTCCTACTGAAGGCATCCTCACTCATCCTGCCACAGCAGCCCTTCTCATACCTCTAGTTAACAAATCCACTTCTTCACCATCTCATATGCACACGCTGTTAGGGTTACCCTGGAAGCCCTTCCTGGATACAGGCTTACAAATCATAAGGAAGCAAAGTACAGACTTCGGGGATGATAATCCTCTTCCCCTTGGGCAACCACTGGGGAAAGAACCAACACTGCACAACCATTTGTTCTTTGAAGCAAACTGCATGAAGGAGACTTAACGGAGGTGAAGAACTGCTGAAGCACTAATTTCAGTTAGCAGATAATTTCTTTAAACTTTTGGCTGGATCCAAGCCCCAGTGATACAGCAGGGCTCATTACAACTGCCTCAGTTTAAAACCTGTGACATATTCCTTGCCAGACCAACTGTCTGTACACAGCAGTCTCCTCTCACAAGCAGCCTGGACCTTCTATTCAGGATGGAAATCTGAGCATGATCAGAACCATCTCAGTATGCTCTTAACAATACTTCTACCATGTGTGTACTCTCCAGGATTGTTTTCTAATTACCTAAAGGCCAAAATCTCAGTCCCCCAGAACCATAAACCCTCCGGTTTGACCGCACAGGGCAGTTTTGCATGCTTCACTGTCACCACATGGACACTGCCACAGTTCTGCTGGATAAGCCAGCACAACCCTCAGAGGTTTTTCAGCTCAATATACACTGCAGGTGTGATCCACAAATACAGCACATCAAATACAGAGAGCTCATTTTAAGTTTTACCAAATTGCCAACACTTCTCTCTTAGATGTAATTATTTCTCTAAAATCAGGATATTTAGGAGGAAATGTAAGGGTCACAATACTGGTTTGAATAGTCTGCCTTTTAAAAGAAAATACAATCAACTCTTACAAATGCACTGCCAGAGAAAAAAGCATTTATTTACTTAACATTCTCACCTTCCAGCCTGGTCCCCATACTCGATGTGCACCGTATTTGGTAAAAATTACCTGAAATAAAGGCATTGAGGTCGGGCTGCAGGGACCTGAACTGGTTAATGTAGTAATCTCGCTGCTCCTCCGTTATCCTCCAAGGGTCATCTGCGTACTGGGTGCTGCTGTCCTGTTGCTCCCGCTCCACTGAAAGAGACTGAAGGGAGGGACACTGGCATCAGTCACAGGGAGGGCACCAGAAGGGCATTGGAAACCTCAAGAAACCAGATTCACACTCTTCTATTTAGCAGAGACAGATTTTCATAAGACAAGAAGAACAAATGGCCACACTGATGACCATCCCACTACTTACCTGTTAAAAAACTGAGGCTATTACTAGGCATCCTCACCCAGGCAATTAAAGGAAGTTTTACATGACCAAAGCTCAAAGGAAAAGGAAATCTTGGTACTGCTGACCACTAGAAGCCCAAGTCATACTTTATTACCTCTAGATTCATTTTGGGGGTCCACTTTGGCTGCCATGCATTACAGCCTTGCACTGCACATTGTACACCTCAAATGGATGGAACCGGTAAAGGACCTAAAGCTGCATTTATGTAGCTTTGTGCATGAAAATTTAACTTTGCTGTGAAATTACATATTTAATCTAGGAATGGTGCTATAACTATGGAGATATTCCACTTCTGGACCCTCGACTCACCCCAGTAACTCTGCACTCACTATGCCAAGTCAGGGAGACATACAAGCCCCTAGAGACCCCCTCAAACTTCTATCACTTCACAAGGTTTAAGTAAAAATCCTCCTTTGGGTAAAGGAATATTCTGGAAGAGAAGGGTATTTAATCCAATTATATCTTTGCTCTGTCTTTGCTCTCTGACTAACTTGTTTAAGGAGGGCCTGTACCTTTTGCAGGTTGGATGGAGGTATCTACAAGAGGGCTGCCTGTACAGCTGGTGTCTTTGTTAAAATGGAATAAATTAGTAGTCAATATTTAAGCCTCGACGATAACAGTCTTAAAAAGAGAGGGCAAGAATGAACAACAATCAGCTGTGAAACCCTTTCTCTGACATACCCGTCTATTTCCCATGAATCAAATGCAAAACACCAGTTCTGAAATACATCAAAAGATCCCTGAAACAGGCAACATCATAAAGCTGTAAATTAATTTTCATTTCAAAGTGCTCCACAAGTGCACCCAATTTCATTTCAAGTTAGCACAAATTACGTGACACTACCTGTAGATCTATTTTGGAGGCTCAGGTGACATTTTATTGTGAGTGTGAGGTGCTAAGCACTCAGGAAAATGTAGAGTCTCCGAGTCTTACTTATTCAGGAAAACCTCTCGCATAAGAGAGCTCTGCCCTTCCTTAGGGCAAACTACTTGTTTGCATAATAAATGCACAGCAGGAAAGATCTGCTTTTGCAACCAGCAGGAAAACAAAAGACCCATTTTCATAAAAACAAACAAATGCCCAGAAATTAATTTATGTTTTTTAAGGTGCAATTCAACCAACTGGGGTAAAAAAACCAAAATATGCAGAATGTTAGCCATAAATACTATGCATGTGTTACAGATGGGAATCCAAATCAAGAAGGAATCTCTGTGAAATCTCATGTACTTTAAATGAAAATGGTTTACTTCAACTTACCTTTAGCAATTTATTAATTTAATTATTTCTTTTAATTTCTCCATCCCATCGGCTTTTTTTTCCTCATATATTAAAAAAGCACACTTCAGTCTCTAGTCTAAAAACGCTATGAAGAACACTTTTCACTTTCAAAATAAGAATTTTTCTGCCTTTTAAAAAAAATTCTCTATTGTTTTGTTAGCAGTACTACTAAAGAAAAATACGCAATTCATTACCCGGTTAGGAGTTGAACATGTGGGTGCAGATTTGGCTCCATAATTCCCTGATGATGGTCCATCTTGCTGGTGAGTAGAGTGTCTGACTTCATAAGGAGCTACATTAGACATGGAAAATTAAATACATAAATGGGATAATAAAAAAATAGTGCTAGGCTAAAGGAAATAATTAAATACCACAAGGTCAAGAATGTAGCTTGTGAACATTGTATCAGAGCATCAAAGTCCATTTTGTCAAGCATCTACCAAGTGAACCTGGTATCACAGTATCAAAGTCCATTTTGTCTTATGCAACAAAATTCCAGCCACATACTTGTCTTCCCCATTGCATGATTCTTCTTCAGACATTTCTGAGACAATGTCAGTTATATACTACTAGATAACAGAAGTCAGTGTTCATCATGTTTAAACATACATTTATATAGCCTGTCCATGCATTTATACCTTTTATATACTTAGAGACACATGTAGCACAAGATATATTTTAAATAAGAAGAAATAATTCAACTGAGCTGCAAAAAGATATGCTTTGACATGCTATTTGATATGTTATCAAATAGCAAATCATTACTTTTCCATATACTCTTCCTCTCCCTTCCCTAATTTCTGTTGAAAATCAAAATACATGACTCTCCACTTTGCACTATTTAAAATAAAGTCAGTGAGGAAAAGTAGCAATTTCTTCTTCTTTTGCTAAAATAAGTCACTTAGGCTCCACTGCAGCAAATATAGTAAGCAGTGACACAACAGCACATTTAAGAACAATGTTTTAAAAATAGGGCGAGTATGTAAACAAAAAGGCAACTCACTTGCAAACATTTACAGAACTGAGAACTGCTGCCAGCCTATTTAAAATTTACCAACACAAAGTCTGCATTAGACAGTCAGAAGCTTAAAGACTCACAATGAAAAAGGAGACCAAGAAATCTTAAAAATTTTGAGCTCAGGAAGACCTTAAAAATTATACCCCTAACCCTCTTTTTTTCCTAAGGGGTCTTATCTGGTATTGGTATCTATTTTTATTCCTGCACAAGTAACTGCTAATTTCAGATTAAAAAAAAAAAAGGAAGGAAGGTGGAAGGTTGGAAACATTTAGATGCCCTCAGAGGGGAGATTTAAGCATGAAGCCACATTGCTGCATGCTTGCTAGCACAAAAAACTTCCAAAACTATAAAGAAGTCATGTACAGGAAGAAACAGCAGGTCTTGCTTTAGGCCTGGCACTTGGTACAGCATGGGCCATAAAATGTTAACTGCTCACTGCCACTGAGAACACATTTGGCTGAAGCATCCCCAGCAGGACTAAAATAGGAGAGATCACTTTTCTGGAAAACAGGAAGAAACCCTTTCTGAAAAATAACCGTTGTTCTACACCTCTAAGATTTTATTACCTTGAAAATTTGAGCAGTTAAATAATTTTGGAAGAAGTTGACAGCTGGACTGGACACTGCTGTCCTTGCTCACTTTGCATAGCTGCTGAGGCCATGAGAAATTTCACAGAAGTTATATTCGCAACCAAATTCAGAAGGAAAAAAAACCCCAACACCCAAAATATCCCCTCATAGCACTGACAGATCTGGGACAGAGTCCCAGACAAGAGCACAGCACCTGACAGGTACACGGTCAGCTGGCTCCGATGGACGCCCCCTGCCCAGCTCTCCACAGCATGGGCTCTTTGCCACGTGTCTTCTTCACTGGGGCAGAACATGCATTGTACTAGAAAACAACTGCACCAGTGTGCTTGTTTCAGAATTAATCCCACCTCCAAACAAGCTGCAGTTTACCTAAGCAGCAGGGGAATGCCTGTAACTCAGTAGTAGTACAATTTTCAGGTGGAGGCCACTTTATAGTGTCAAACACATTCTTATCACAGCTGTACTGAGTTTCAACATGTTGAATAGCTCTTTTTTCACTCATTTTCAAGGACAAAAGCTGAAGGACTAGCATGCTTCACTCTTCACTCACTGCAAACACACTGATGTAAAGCAGGAGGGATGATGGTATACACCAGTGCCTACAATTGCCACCAACTTGGTCACCACACGTTGCAATTATGAGAGCACAGGTGCTTTACTATTAACAGGAACTTGTAAAGCCATAGTTAAACTGGCTTCTGCCCCATTAGCTTCTTACTAAAATCTGAATGTTTTGCCACCTACTCTAATGGCATCAAAATGAAGGACAGAACACCTATGCAGTACCTTGTTTTTGTCTGAATTGCCTAAGTCACACTGTGGGACTGCTTTTATACTCTCATACTATTATTATTTCTGTTACAAAACCAGAGATATTATTATCCTTTCCTGCAAAGGAAGGTTCACTTCCAATCTAAAAATTAATATGCGGCTACTGAAATGGGGAGCAGGCTTTTCTTCCCCTCTAATGAAACCAAAACCATCATGCACTCTGGCAATATTTGCAGGCTCTCTGCCACCGGGGTATATTGCACGTAGTCTTGGCAGAGATTAGGTATTAGCATTTGTGAGCAGTCAGACATAAATCTAATTTAATAGAAAGTGAATAGGAAGACAGGATTGAACAGCCAAAATAAATTGATCTAATAATTTTCCAAAACAGAAGTCTAACTGAATTTTAAAATCATTAGGCTGATTGTCACTTGCATTTAAAATTTGGATACTTCAGAAAAGGGAAAAAAAAAGAGAAAAAAAATATATGAATACAATGTGCATCGCCATTTTTATCCTACCTCCATGCTGCTGCTCCAGCCCACTTCGTGCTTTACCATATCCATAACTTAGGGGTATTCTCTGGTAAGTAGATGGAGAAGCAGGAGGTGAGCAAATTGGAGACATCGGAGGAGACTTGGGCTCCTATTTCAAAAACACACCAACACAAAACACAATTCTGAGACAAAAATTGTTAAGAAACAACCAAGTAATGCTGCAAAGTGGTCTAAGTGCAGACAATATAATGGACAAACAAGAAACCAACACTGCAGCATCCTTAGGCCCTTTATTTCCAAGAAAAAGCTTAAAACAGTCAAGACAAGATTTGGTACTGAGCGTTTGGGGGTAAAGCACGGCAGTGCTATAGCAAAGCTTTACAATGATCAGCTCAATATACCTTACTTCCAAAAATGCCAGAAGTAGTATATGTCGAAGGCTCAATGTGAGTGGATATCTTTGAATTTACATAGTGTGAGTGCGTTCTTTGTGGGAAATTATTTTTCATATTTTAAAGAATGTACAAAAATTTTAACTACATCTCTGAATCAGTATTTTAAACACTGTGGATCTGTAGGTATCACTGGGTAACTATCCTAAAGCTTTCTCTTTCCTTTGGCTTACTGAGACTGCTTGAGAAAAGGATGTAAGCCTGAAAGATTTTACTGAATAAAGAGGAAAATCGAACACAACACAGATAACCCAGATGGAGCCAGGGGTTTGAGGGCAGTGTTCTGCTTCAGTGTCAGTACACAGAGAGACAGGCATACATGCTCTTCTTCCTCATCCTGTTATTCCACCTGTGTATCTTGTCATCAGCTCGCTCCTGCTGGTTGACCTCAGGCTGGGAACGCCGTTACTGACGCCAACGCACCGTGTGATAAACGTGGGCACATGTTTTGGGAAGATAAAAGTGCTTCCATCAGGCACTTACAACATGACCTGATACAGTACCAGAGGAGAAGGTGTCAAGCCTGGGGAAAATTACGCAAATCGGTCTTTATGAAAATCATGCAGCACTGTGAAGCTTCTTATATCTGAGCAAGTGCTCTCTATTCTCCTAAATATAGGTAAGACCAATGTCCCTTGGATGCTTTATTAAACTGGCATCTCAGAACAACAGATGCTGGGACAATGTTTCAGTCAGGACAAAAGAAAAACAGATTTCTTCTGGACTATTCCTTGAGGAGATAAAAATGAAAGAAACTTGGGGACCTTACCCCATCCAAAAATAGTGGCTCATGATTCAACCCCTCATCTCCAATTCAGTATTTCTAGAGTGACTAAGGACCATACTGGCCATGAGAAATCACTCACTTTCCTGTTCTGTTTCACAGACAAATTTCTATTTGCTGCTTTTGCTTGTTCCTTTCCAAGAAACAATGCTGGATTAAGTAGCAGGACAACACTGAAAGAACTTACACAGAGTATTACAGAGCTGACAGCTTTATACTAGCTCATACAGAGAATTCTCTTCAGGGAGGCAACTGGGATGCATCAAAACCAGAACACAAGCATGATGGGGATTATCTGCACATCGGGAGTTCATCTCCTGTCTAGTATTGGAAAATTGAGTAAGCCCCTGTGAGTGTAACCTTTTACAGGACTGGACCCAAAAGGAGGATGCATAATGAAATGTTGGCCTGAAGGAGACAAGCCTCTTACCTGTTTGTCCCCTTCATCTGTTCTTTTGTAGGAATTTTTTTCCAAAGATGCATGTGGAACCTGAAATTTAACTCCGTGGAATTCTGCTGGAGTCCCATAACGTACTTCAGTGTCATTTTTCAGCGCCATAAATCGCGGCAGAGGCAATTCTTTATTAAGACAGAGAAAAATTCAGTTGAGACTACAGAACATAAGAAGACTACAGAACATTTAAGCAGTATCGTCTTGTAAAATCAATGAAAACTTATCTATAAAAGACTGCTAGTAATATTTTGTAACATTTTTAAGTGTGGGACTCCTTTGATTATTTTACATATTAATAAAAATGTGAATGTTACACAAAGCTACATTCACTAGCTTAATATACAATCTCTTCATGCAAAGAGAAAGAAATAAGCCTTGTGCATGTTATTAAAGCAAGCAGCAAACTCATTTCCTGCCTTCAAAACCTTGCCTGTAATGAAAAGAATAGTTTCCCACAGAAACTGTGGGACGGATGAACTAATCAGTCAGGGTCACAGAACACTTAACGCTGCCATCATAAAAGGAGCAAATCAAAAATGGTAGGGTTCAGACATCACACCAAGGCCTAGAGAGACAGCCGTGTCAAAAGGTCCCATGCTGCATCTGCTGTGCAGAGAGAGTGACACTTTGTCACTTTTTAAGACAATTCCCAACTATTTTGCAGAAACACCACTTATTTTTGTGCACAGCCACCCTAAAAGATCAATACAATTAAAATTAACAGAATGCTCAAAACCAAGCAAAGCCTTTCATCCATCACCTCTGTAATCTTTTACACCTACAGTCACAACCATGAAGAAAAAGAAATCAACTGGCGTTTGGTACACGACTCACCCCATTCTAAGGCCACTCATTTATTTTCTAGAGAAAATGTAATTAGCACTGGAAGCAGTGTATTGAAGTTTTACTGAAACAGTAAGTAAGCAGGATATCAATACAAGGACTGCAAATACCCGTTTTCACTCAGATTTGTGGATTATTTGCATATGCTGGACTTGTAAAACATTGAGTAAATCTCAGTTCAGATTTCTAGTTTAGTTTGTTGAGTTTTCTGTTGGTTTTTTTTTCTTTTTAATCAACAACTTTTAAAAGGACAGCAATGCAAGAGAGTGCACAAGCTGTCTGTAAGGAAAATTGACAGACAAATCCAGGCCACTCCCCTTCACCCTTGGTTCGAACTCCTGTTCCAGCAAGGCAATGAACCAAACTGTGCCAGCTGCATCTGATCCCCTCCACTTGGTCAGGAGCTCTGCACCGTGGGAGCTCAGCTCACACAGGTCAGCATGTGCTTGCCATTCTGGCCTTCCCTCCCTGAGATGGGGCAGACCTGGGAACCATCTCCCTGTGCCTTGCAACACACATGAATTTGACATTTCGTTGCCCTTACCAGGGATAGCAGAGCAAAAGCTGCGCTGGCAGCAGTGACCTGATTGCAGGGTTGTGAGTAGGTCCTGCCTTTCCAGCCTTCTCTCTGATCTTGCAGCAGGTTGCATTGCTCCTCCAGTGGGATGGTGCAAGTACAGCCTCAGGGCATAGCTTGAATGCCCACGTGGGATATGGGAGCTAAGGGTTCAAACCTGTTCAAGCTCAAGCAAAAAGCCCTGTGTTTTGAAGCCTGAGCCCTGCAGAGGCAGAGTGTGCATTACCAAGGCAAGAACACTGAGTTCCCTCCAAGCTGCTATCAAGGTTTCACAGCTGAAAGGGACCTGCTTTCTCTCTTCATCGCTTGAGTTAGATAAGACTCTTTCAAGAAGCTTTCTTCTCCACCAAAAATGGTACATGTAGTGTTACTGTCAATTTATGGGGAAGAATAAAGCTGTTTTAAAATATACCTCTAATATACATTTTCATACCTATTCACAGTAAGCACTATGATTTTATCAGCATTACCCATTTATTTCAGCAGGATTATTTGCTAAAGCAGATGAGTGTTACAATCTGACCTGCAAAGAGGGACTCCTTGACCTGTCCATGTCCCCCACAATGTGCCTCCACCCAAAGCAGCTTTCAGCTCTTACTCTGGACAGCTGTCAAGATTAGAGGCTGAAGGTGAGAGAGAAATGCATCTCCCACACTGATCATCTGTCACTCCTGCCGTTCCTTTGTAATGCCTTTTCCAGAGGGGGATGTCATCTCAGATCTGCCATAGATGTAATTCACTGCAATTTTCTACCACTCAGTGCATGTAACATCACCTTCCACTCTTTCTCCGCTCCTTGAAATTGTTCATAGAAACAGAAGAAGAGTTTACCACCATGGAGAGCTGACAAGCATTAAAGAAAGTGAGAAACAAGTGCATAGCACTGCAAGCGAAATTTGCTACTTACCATTCTTAATGCTCTCAATCCGTACTGGGAACCCTGACTGTGCTGCCGCAATTAACTTCAAAGCAATATAAAACTGAGCAGGACCGAAATAGCCCACGCGCTTGGCTCCACAAACTTCTGTAATCTAAGAGAGAAGAGACACATCGGCGGTTAAACACGTTTCACTCTTCCAGGAGATGCCAACATCTCTACACAAACAAAGAAAAAACTCTTTAAAACGCTTGTTTTGTTTGAAGTTTTCTACTACACATATTTGTTTCAACTCAGAACATTAGTACACCAGAGACAGGTTGGAAGTTGTTACGCTTTTCAGAAGCACTGCTGATTAACACTGCTATCCTAAAACAAGTTATGGGTTTTCACACTGTGTAAGATTTTAACAGCAAGTGAAATGAGAATTTCATAAGTACCCTGTCCAGTAAAACATTTCCACCACAGAAGCCGTGATATCTTTAGAAAATTGTACTTAATATTAGCTCTAACAACAACAGTTCAGGTAATTACCATTACTGGAACATAAACACAAGACCCCAGCACACCACTTGAGCAAGCACTTTATTTTTTGGGGTGAAAAACTAACACGGTCTCAGCACAAAAGTTTAACTTCTATTTATACTTCATTATTTGCTTCACTCTGCCACTTCTATGAAGCAAAGAGCACCATGTTCACACACTCACACAACGCCCAAACAATAGATACCAGAAGGTTTTAAGGACGGGCGGCAATTCTCCCGTGCTCCCAGATGTTCAGAAACCTCAAACAGGCACTCGGGTTAGAACAAAACCCCATTTGCCCCAGAAACAAAAGGAAATCTCAAATTGTTTTCCTGAAAATACACCTAGATTAGCAATGTCTCCTGGCTGGCTAGGTGAAGCCTCTGAGACAGTTCTCCATGGGCAAGTGCTGCTTCTGGAAAGCCACATTCATGGAGTGTCTCCCAAGCTACAACAGCATGACAGAAAGTATTACATTGCATATAAGCACATATGCAAGTATTACATTGCATATAAACACATCACAATTTAATAGTCTATTTTTTCTGATTCATTTTTATATCTATATATACACATACATAGCGGCAAAATGTCAGGTCAAACAATTACTGAAAAAATCAAATGTTTTGGAATGGTAATTCTTACTAATCAAAGACAATTGTCTTCAAGCAAACCCTTTCTTCTCTGGATGTGGCCTCTGCTTTGAGCTGAATGAGCTCTGGCTACTTTCTCTTCCTACAAGTTTCAGACTTGGTCACAAGATACATCAAGGAGTTTTTTTTCTCTTACTGCTTGATGAAAAGGGAGATTGAGTGTCTGCATAAGAACGGCTTCAATTAAGCAGCAGCATTTGCCATTCTCTTTCCTCTACTCTTTTCTTTAGTTGCTCTGGCCTTTTTTATTCTGCCCTTCCCTCTATCACCGGCCTTGCTTATTTTATTTTCCAGCGGCAAAGCAAGGCACTTGGGCTGCTCCTAAGATGGATGACTGGGCACACTATTGGTGCCCTTTCTGAGCTCCAAAGCAGGGTTCTTCCCCTTGTCTCCTGATGCTCCCAATTCACTCAGCCCCACTGCCCCCACCACCTGCTCCTACACGGTCCTTCCCCAGTGAGCAGCCCTGGCTCTGCCTGGTGCAGGGGTGAGGAGCACCGATGACTGGACTGGACCCTGGACACAGAACACGCACAGCAGCTGCTCTTCAGACTGCTCCCCGTGGGCACAACCTCCCAGGCTCTGGCAGCACCGGGGACAACACTGCTGTGGCAAGTATGTGAGAAGCCACCAGCTTATTCAACAGCCTAGGGAGAAGGAGATGGAGAAGAGGCACAACCAAGCTGAAAC
The DNA here is from genome assembly GCA_013398015.1 of Oreocharis arfaki. Lineage (NCBI taxonomy): Eukaryota > Metazoa > Chordata > Aves > Passeriformes > Paramythiidae > Oreocharis > Oreocharis arfaki. The sequence goes on along the minus strand of VZRR01011200.1, from coordinate 553,192 downwards.
TCAGTCTGGGTTCACAGCTCTGGTCTGTTATGGGATATGTTTGTTAAAAAAGCGCCAGTCCTGAATAGGGCAGTTGGCAAAGCTGGGCACCCACCGGCAGCCAAGCCCTCCCGTGGAGGCCGTGGGTGCTCAGCTCCTGTGTGACCCACAGGCAGTGCCTGGGATGGCTCCTGCTGTGTGGCAGAAATGGCACACAAAGTCCCTGGGGGTGCCAGGATGTACCCTCTAGGGATTCTTCTCCTCTTGGGCTCTTTTCCTGCCATGGCTACACTTCCTGCTGTGCCTATGCTTGCTGACATGGAGCAACAGCATTACCATGATGTGTTTCCTCTCACTGGCTGCTGGAAAAAGGCAGTATTGAGCAGCTGGGACTTTCATATAGATGCTACTATCTTCCTAAAGAGTTAATTTTCCATCTATTTGCTATACTTTGAAATATTAAGGCTGTTTAATGCTGCAAATGCTCTGCTTGCTCCTCATACGGAAACATGAACATTTTATTCTGAACAAGCAGACTAAAAATTTTTATCAAGGACATACCATCCCTCAAAAATACGGTGATGTTTTTCAAGCACACTTACAGCCAACCAACCTGAAACTGCCTCTCTGTAATTTTGCTTTTTGATGATAACAATAGAAATAAATTTTGTAGACACAAGCTTCTCTGTTACTTGTGCAACCAGACTCTGAGTTATTTGTTAAAGGTCCAAAGCAAAAGATGGAAGCTGATACAGTAGTCAAATTTATCACACAATTATTGTGGATATTTATATAGGTTGATTGCAGGTACAGGCATTTACTCTCATCAGGTTCCTTCTCTGGTTAAAGGAGAGGGTCTTGGGTTCCTTCCAGCCAGTATTTCACACTATCTACATCAGGACCCTGCTTAGAGGTGCCAATGGAACAGCCCCTCTCTCCAGCAACCACAGAAGTTAGTGGCAGATTAGCCTTTATCCAAAAGTAAATCCTCAGAACATGCTGCCTGCTCAAATTTCCCCAGCAGCTTAAACTGAACGCTGCATTATCTTTTTGTTTCCTGGTTTTACCTTTCACAGGGTCAGTGCACATAGCTTTTTGATGGGCAGATTACACTTAACAATATGCAATTCTGAAATTAAGCTAATTTGTATGAGACACTATTAGGAGTCTCCAAGATCCATTCAAATTAAAGGCACTGCACATGAATGTGATATGATAATTTTTCATTTAAATCCTTAAAACTGCTGTCAGTTTGGGCTGCATGCTTTTCAGCAAGCCAGCAAGGAAAGAACTGGTATTTTCTGCTTGAGCACTGCTGAACAGACACACATATAAATCAAAACAACTTGCATCCCTTGATATTTCAAGGGATTTTAATGCAGAATTATTGGCTGTTAATTTATATTACAATTTTTCTGTTAATTCTCCAGCAGAAAACTGTAATCCGTCAGTGATGGCGAAATTTCGAAGAAAAGTGTAACGAAGAGTGTATTGGAAACAATTTTTCGTGGTGGTAGGTTACAGATGTTCCTTGCCAAATCTAACCTCAGAATGATAAACAGAAATAGTCCAAAATCATATAGAATCACAGAACGGCTGGGGTTGGAAGTGACTGACCTCTGAAGGTCCTCTAGCCCAATCTCCTTGCTAACACGGGATCACCTAGAGCTGGTTGTACAGGATCGTGCCCAAGAAGGGTTCAAATATGTCCAGAGAAGGAGATGTTCCAGTTCTCTGCCATTCTCACAGTAACTAAGTTTTCCTCATATTCAGATGGAACTTCCTATGTTTTTCTTTGTGCCTGTTGCCCCCTGTCCTGTTTTGAGGCACAACCAAGAAGCCTGGCTCCATCCTCTTGACACCTCCCTCCATATACTTACCTACATTGATAAAGTCCCCTCTCCACTTTCTTCAGGCTAAACAGGTCTCGGTGCCTCAGTTTCCTCCTAAGAGATGCTCCAGTGCCCTGGTCATCTTCGAAGCAGCAATGCTTGAACTTTAACCACTTGAACCTATCCCACACCTTCTAGAGCCCTAACCCATGGGATTCCTCCAAGTAGATCCTTGAAGAGGCCAAAGTCAGCTCTCCTGAAATCCAGAGGTGGGATCCTACTTTTTTGCCCTGCTTCCTCCACACGGGATCCTGAACTCCACCATGGCATGGTCACTGCAGCCAAGGCTGCCCCCAGCCTTCACATCCCAAACCAGTCCTTCTTTGTTTGTTAGTACAAGGTCTAGCATCACACCTCTCCATGCTGGCTCCTCCACCACCTGTGTCAAAAACTATCACCAGTGCTCTGCAGGACTCTCTGGGCCTGTGTGCCCAGCTATGCTGTCTTTCCAGAAGATACCAGAGTGGTTGAAGAAAGTGCTGAAGGCTTGTGATCATGAGGGTACTTCCAGATGTCTGTAGAAGGCCTCATTGACTCCTTCTCCTGATCAGATGGCCTGCAGCAGTATTCCAGTCATGGAAAATTGCCCTGTTCAATGGTTTGTGAGGGAAGAACACTATGCTGAGTGGACAATGCATTTTCACACAAACCTTAACACTTGTTCTGTAGAGGAATTACACCACATTCCCTACCAAACATCCATAAGAAGGGGAGAAAGAGCAAGATCTGTAAGCCTGCACACCTTCTGACAGGTCAGAAGTTTTTCTATGGTTGTAAAAAATATATACTTCTTAGTAAGTATTAAAAAACAAACCTCCAATTCATAAACCTTAAAATTTGAAATATTCCGCTCAGAAGAGCTGCTGTTTTAAACTACTGTGTTCCATGCAAACTTCTAACAGAAAAGCTCTACATCTTCAGCTACTGGAACACAGAGCAGATTTTTGTATTTTTTATCCACTCACTGCTCTGCCCTATTGGCTGACAGCAAGTGTTATTTTTATAATTGCTCCTTGAAGACATCCCACATGAAGCAGCTTTTCCCAGCACAATCTGACATTGTTCCAGCTCTCCCCAGTTCTCTCCAGACAAGTTTCCACTGCAGTCTCCAAGAGCACTGACCTCGCAAACACACTGGGCAGGTCTAATTTAGATTGCAAGAACTAAACTTCAGAAACTGAATATGAGCCTAGAGCTGAAGATTGTTTTCCATAAGTAGCAAAAGGAGTATAATCTGAAATAATTATACCCCAATCCTATGGACAGGCTGGAATGGTCATTCTGCAGCCTCAAGGGAAAGGTTTTCACCCGCAAGGCAAAGGTAGACCTGGGACTTCTGCGTTTCTATTTAGCCATTAACACTGCTGTGGCATCCTCTGCATCAGGCTAGCACACAGTTTTCTGTGTGTTCTCTGTCACCCTGCTGCTACCTGCCACATAGATGGTCACTGCTGGTCATTCGTGGGCAAACGCAGCTCAAAGGCGCTCCCACCTCCATGCGGACTGTGAGAGCACGTGTGAGCTGAATGCAGTCACCTCGTTCGGAGAGAAAAACAAGGTGACCACCACTGGCTCCTATGTTAAAGGAAATTTTCTTGCTACACTTTCCATCTCAGCCCAATCCCAGAACGCACAGCTCTTTTACTCGTCCTTGCTCAATCTATAATGAGGTAGAAATAATTCCCAGTTTATCAACTGCCTCTGAATTTTAGGGAAGGTGTATAAAGCTTCTGCCGCTACCAACACACGCCTCACCCGGTGCTCTCCCGAGGATGACTAACTCTGATGCCACTGTTCAGACCTCAACCACAGAGTGACCTAAGGCTCCCTTCTGGGTCAACCAGCTGCTTATAATAGTTTCAAAGACAAATATTTGTAGCAGTGGCTTATCAACAGCTTATCTCAAAATTGTGTCATGCATCTGACCCCCTTTTCCCTTTCTTTTTTTTTTTTTTTTTAAATCTGTGTTTACAGACTCTTTGATCTGCTTGCTACAGACAAGTTTTGCTACATTCTTACACAGGTATTTCTCTCTCAACGGATCATTGTCCACACATTTGTAAAACGACTTGGGGCCCAGGGCTACATATCTATTTCTTCAATATTTACAGCAAAGTAAGAAACAACATATCAAGGATTACTGACTGGGAAGACAATAGGAACATGCTGGGGCGTTACATATCCAGATGTACACAGGAAGAGACCCTGCCGTGGATTAGGTTCTTTACCTCTGCCCCTTCATATCAGTAGTGTTTCCGTAACTATTTTATTGTCATCTTGTCTTTTAAAAACAGACGTTTTAGCTATTTTAGACTTTTTAAAACATCACCTGAAACACTAAAAATCAAGCTATTTTGAACAAGGAGGGTTCTAATGTCTAAAACAAAATTCAGAAAATTCAGCTTAGTTTACGCACAGAAGACAGTGAATATATAGTGTATTTTTAAAGACCTAACTACAATACATTCTCATGGTTTAAGCTCTTCATGATCATTACTTCACATTTAAGAACACCATAATTTTAAATTGCAAGGTAAGTGACAGATAAACTGCCAAAGCTTCACAACTTCACATAACAAAGATAGTGCTAAAAGCAGCAGAGAGCAACCCCATGAGTTAGGCAAAAACCTGCTGACAGCACAATTAGGGTTTCCCTAAACTCCCTCCTTCTGGCACAACCCAGAACCATTCACATCTGCCTGCACTGGTGCAACGTCACACCTTTGCCTGTCTGGGGGGAAAGCACTTCACTTTGGGAACGGGGAGACACTTTCCTATCAGATCCAAGCAGCACATTTTACGCCAACACCGAGAACTACAAGGCTCATGATTCAGTGCCCGCTGTGCGTGCACGCATGTGCAGCCACCAACCACTGACAGAATTACATGAAACAAACATGAAACCAGGTTCAAACAACTCTAAGCTTAACAATGAAGCTTAACATCAGAACCATTTTATGTACTAGAAAATGTTGATTCCTTAGCAGAGGTTAAAAATAACCCCAACCTGTAACACAACTGGTTTCAATCAGTAAAGAGCCTGTGAGCAGGAGGAGGGCAAGAGCAGGGCTGTCACACTTGGTCAGTGCAAGGGTCTGCCCAGTCCTCTCTCTTGTATAACAGTGAGCTGTGGATGCCTAAAGAAACCCAAGCATGTGAATCATCCAGTACTTCTCTTCAAGTGGGAAGACTGGTAATACCAGCATACCACGAGTCACAAAAACATTGATCTGAATTATGTAGCTATGAGGACATGTGAGTCAGCACTGATAATCAAAAGATTTCAATTATTAAGGAGTGCTGGGAAGAAAAAGTCTGCCAGGGAATAAAGGCAGCTGATGCATGCTAATATCTATAACCACTGAAATACACCTGAAAGAAATGCCATCTCCCATGCTCAACCTTTTGTTTTTAATATGTAAAAGCTACTCAATCATTTATCCACATGTGATGTGGAAAAGCTGGACACTTTGATCTCATGTCAGTCTCTCGGAAGAGTTTAAGAAGCCCCATTCCTGAGAAATATCTGGCAATTGCCACACCAAGTAAATTATTTTTGTGATAACAGTGCCTTCAGCATTAGGTCAGAGGTTGATACATTTGCTGATACTTCATTCTGCCTTTGATAGGAAAACCTAGCACCACCTTCACTAAACACATGCCTTTAGGAATATGTGAAAAGCCTAGAGGGGTGAAGGAGATGAAGCAAATTATTTTCAAAACCTCCTTGCCTTTTTTTCTCACTATTTGGAATATAAATGCTCCAAGAACAGCATTCATGCATCTGAAGTTGTTCTGTGTTTCATATTCACTAGTCTGTATAAAACTTTTATTAACAAGGTCAATAAATACAGCACTTGTCAATAAATGTGTGTAGGAGTATAAGTAAAATTTTAGCAATGCTTGGAACACAAAAATAAAAAGCCTGAAAACAGGTTACTCCAGCTTTAAGAACTGGGCATAAAGATGTCAACAATCAGTACAGATTTTTTATATATGCATGAATCTACTTATTCACTGAACTGCTTCACCTTCTTTGTAGATAATCAGTTTGCATCTGGATACGGGAACACAAATAACTCAGCAGGTCATTCTCTGAAATGCTGCATGCACAGCCTTGCCAAAAATCACTGTTGAAACCTGAAAACCCACAGAAATTTTCAAAGTACACAGAATTGAATTATAGATGCTTCACCTGCTTTTCAAATCTTGACTGTGGAAGCAAAGGAGTAAGAGTAAAATGGCAAGCACGGAGCTGTCACACTGCCCCATCCAAACAAGCAAAGCAAAAAATTTCCACAAGGGTTATCCAAATTTCTTCTCATGCAACTCCCTGCCAAGAGCATTTCTTTCCCTTGGATACGGGCTTCATAAAACCAGGATTTCTGTTGGTTTTCCTGCTCACCTCGTCTCTTTCAAGAGCATAGCTAGGGACATAACACAGAGAAGGCCCAGGACATGAGAGAATAGAACCCAGACTCTCCAATTCCTGTCCACCCAGCAGAGACATTATCCTGAACTCCCCTAACCCACAAGCAACTGATATTGCAAGAGCTTGATGGAGGCAGGATGTAACTATCCACATTGAAATTTGGTCAGGGCTGGAACCAGGCCAACCAAAACACTCACCTGCTCCTAAAACCTTCATTTTCTGGAGGTTGAACTGAAAATAGTATCTAAATCTTACTCCTAGTGAGAGTGAATGGGGAGCTGCTTTTTAGCTCAAGTGGAAATGCCATGTTTTGCACAGGAGCTGCACCAGTATCCTGTGGGAATGAAAATAGAGGATGATCATGGAAAATTAAAGGACAACACTACTTTTATCATGTGAAATCCTTGTGGATTGGGCATTTTAGACTACTTCAGCAATTAAGTTGTTAATTATTTCGAGTAATACTTTACGCAAGCAGCATATCCATTAGCGTATTTTGATCCTGAGAGTACATTTTCACTGACTTCAGATACGGCACGCATTTATAAGCTTGAGTTCGTTATTAGTCTAATGTATTTCAAAGTGCATGTTTTTTAAAATCTATTCAAAATGCTATATGTATATATGTATGAAATATTGAGATTAAATGTAACTTGAAATTCAGCCTTAAAAATCAAACCTTTGAAGGAAAGGTGTCTGCAATCTGTCCAAGTCTTTTTTTATAAAACAAAAAATTGTGTCTCCATTGCTGCTAATCAGATATAGATTAAAACATGAGTTTTTTTTAAAAAAAAAAAAAAAAACGGAAAACTACTGACATTTTATAATGGAACTTGAAAGCATTTAAAATGCTGGACTCTCCAAGTCTGCACAAAAGCATGAATCTTGTAGTTTGTCATTCATACAGAGAATCCTTACCCTATCTTTGTTAAATTTCAGTCTCTCAACAGCATACCACAGACTGAGAAATCAAAGATTTTTCTGAAGAAAAAAATAAATCCCCATTGGTTGGGTTGATGCCTTTTTGTTGGAGTAAAAATTCAGTTTGGATATTATTCATACCAAACAAATGTGTATTACAGAAAATTCCACAAGGTGTTGCTAGATGGGATTTAATTTACCCTTTGAAGAAGCAAACATCAATTATTTGCTGCTACTTACTCTCCAATAAATGAGTAACTTACGAAGCTCTGCAATACAACTCCGTTTTGTTCTCATTTTAAAACACCATCATAAAAAGCTTGAGTATAAGTAACAGTCTGTGAAATCATTGCCCCAACACCTATAAAGAAGCTTGCCAAACTCACCTAAAGTGCAAAGAGTATCTTGGAAAAGGCTGAAAAAGCTTAGCATTAAAGAGATAACATCTCCTGTGGACACACCATGATGCATTACGAACAACCAAAAGACCTTCTCAAAATCAGAGACCCTTTTAGCACCTAAGGACAAACAATGGAAACTACTGCTAGATAAATGCTGAAGTCAAGTATAGTGATGAAAATTGGCAGAAAGGCTTGTAAGCTTTTTTGTGAAAGTATAAAAATTAACTGCTTTCAGAAATTTTTTTCGACGGTTCCACTGTTAAACTCAAGCCAAGGCTACCCAAAATACGTGCCTTTACAGCCAAAGCTTCCTTTTCCCATTCTGTCCAAGTAACTGCATTGCTAGAAGTGAACCCCAGAAAACAAAGCTGTTTTAACTCACCACTGAGAGGTCTAGAGGGCTGCCTACAGACCGTTCTGCAATGTGCTCCTGCTGCCTCTACAACAGCTGCCTTATTATTTCCACATTTCTTTGTAACTACAAGGAAATACTTCAGGAGTTTCACTCTCAGATGCTTTGCCAGGATAACTTTACGATCTGTTCCATTTGTAGGCGTTCTCACAGCTGGAAGCATACCAAGAGTGACCGACAGCAAACCTCATGACAATTGCCATTATCTTTACATATCCAGGCAAAACCACTTTTCTACTCATCTTGGAAGGTGAGCAGCCTTTTCTTCTTAGCAAACATGCTCCTACTTGTTGATGGGACACAACCCATCCAGCCACCACTGCAGTCCTGATGTACCCAGTCACAAACCAGACGTAAATAAATTCTTCAACTCTGATCATACTCAAGTAAGACACCTCACACAATTCCCCTCTGCACAGGGACAAAACACTTGGATGCCGAGTCACATGGGGCATGGTTTAACTGCGTGGGATAAGTTTGTGCAGGTTGTAGATGACAAAAGATCAAACACAGAGGACACCTTATGTTGTCTAGAAAGATTACAGAAAAACATCCAAAGTTTAGCTTTTTACATTTTAGTGACATCCTGCATCATTGCAGTACAAGGCCTGTAAGGAAATTCAAAATGTTTTGAAGTTTCAGCATAAACATGAGTTTGAGTCCTGCTGCTTGAGTCCTAATACACAGGATATTACCCAAATAATGAGGTAGTCTGAAAAACTAAAAAGCCACAGGCAGAGGTCATTGGCAGAGGCAGTAATCAAAACTCCACTTTCAGCAGTCATCACTACTTTACTCATTTTGCCAAGCTCTTTTGGCTGCAAGCAGTAGTAGCACTGCTGACTACAAGATCATTGATCTGCTCTTCAGGTTTCCTCCCACAAACTCTTACAAAATCCTAGCCCAAAGCTCAAGAGACTTCCACTTCTTCTCACATTGCCAGCACTGAGCCCCTTCCAGAACGCCCCAGCAGCCCAGGCAACAGGTGGCCAGGCTGTACCCAAAAGCACCTGCGTGGCTGCAGACCTTCCACCTCCGTGAGCTCACATCCCTGAGGGAGGGTTTTCAGAGGAGTCTAGAAAACCCCTCCCTTGGGAGATGCAATGACAAAGGCTTAGACTTAAATCACTTTGCTCTAAATAATATACAATCGGGTCAGCTTTCCCATGACTTTTGGGACAAACCCTCTAAAATGCAGGAGAAGTAACCAGCTTCAACTATTACTGAAAGAAATAAAAGCAGAGGTAGTGACCCTAAACTGAGCTGAGACTTGAATTCTGTGCAGCCGTGCTGAACTGTGGATCGGCTGCACAACTGCCATTGGCTCTGGCTGCCCATGGGATCCACAGGCTGCCCATGGGATCCACAGGCTGCCCTGCCAAAAGCCCACCAGCTTTTGGGGACAGGCAGGCTCCTAGAGCACCTCTCAGTACTTCCATGCAGAAGGCACTCCCAGGACATGCATCTGGGAAATATTCCCTGACCCCACCAAAATACATGACCCAAACCCAACCAGCGATGATACATAGAAGAGCTGGCCAAAAAAATACAGCAGCAAAGTTATCACCTCCAGGTTTCCAGACTGAACTTCAAAAAGCCTGGCACATGGATCAAAGCTGGATGGCCTCTCCCACGCAGTACCCTTCAATAGCAAGATTCTTCTACAAGACAAAAATCTAGTTCATCTCTCTGGATCTATTTGTTTTCAGTGGGCCTTGCTTCCAGTAAAGAAATAGAATAAAGCTTTTCTTATACATTTTTGTCTAACATATGATTTATAACACCAGATTTTTTCACTCTGGCCAGTGCAACACAGATGAGTGCTGAAACATTCAGTTCAGCAACACCTTTATGCTTGTTTTCATTACATTTCCTCCCTAATCTTTAATTGCTTAAAACAACTCTAAGACCTAAACATCACAATATGCAAAAATAAATGATACATCACTTAAGAACACCAACTGTCGTGCAAAATCTTCCTTAGCACTACAGAAAGAGGTAACTGTCCAGAACTAAACTTCAGCAACACGGTTTTAAAGATTCAACAAACTATTTAAAAAAGCCATTCTTTTTTTAACCACTTACAAAAAATAAATTCTGTACCTTAAAAAAGGAGACCTAAAGTCTTACAGACTGTTCTAAATTATGCCTTTTCCAAAATCCCAGAGGGAGCAACGAGAGGGCGCAACTGATGAAGCTTGTTTTCCAAGTCATGGTAGCAGAGTGAAGATTTGTGCAGTTTAAAATTAATTGACATGTTATTAGGAGCATTGCACTCAATTGAAATGGGCATAATTCACTGACAAAGAGGTAAGTCAGGAGTGAAATTCTGTAAAAGGATTTTCTAACCACCAGGTCAGTGGCAATTTGTGTGCAATAGCTTAGGCTGGTTCACTCTGGAAAGACAAAAGTCACTTAATGGTGCAGCCTATTTCTCTGCTATCAGAGATTCTGCATGATCCATCACACGTCACTGCCGCAGCCATTTCTGCTCAACTTTTCTCTTGCATTCTGATAATGATGGCCCAACTTGCACTTGCAAAAGACTGTCAAAAATTGCTTTGGACTTCTAAGACATCAATAATTCTCCACACAGAGTATCTGTGCCCCAAACCAAGGAACTCACACACTTGCATAGCTGAGGGGAGCAACCCAATGGCCAAGATTCGCAAATACACATGCAAATCCCAGTTTCACTTCTCCATTCTTGGCACAACTTTCAACAAACATTTATCGCTCAAAATAGCAAATTAGTAAGGGAGAAATTAAAACATGGTGCAGAGACAAGACTGCTGATTTATTCGATTCTGAAGAGATGGGTAAAATGGAGAGTGGTCTGTGACCAGTGCTGCATGCTGATTTGAGATCTCCAAAGGCACTAATGGTCACTGCAGGAAACGTACTACTTCTGCAAAGCAAGAAACAAAGGTCCAGTCAAATCTTAGTGATTTTTTAAGGATATGAGTATAGCTGTTTGTGATCCAGGTCCCCTTTGACACAGAATTCAAAACACTCTGTGAATTCTGTATCAAATGAGACCTGAATCACAAATAGCTATGCCCACATCTATTTGCAATTGACACAAAGTACATTAGTTAGCACTTATCTCTAACCCTGCAAGAAATCCTTCTGCAATCAAATGGGACAACTCATAAATGGAGCACAACCCAAAAACAGGACAGTAAGTCTGCGTTTGCCTTAGGAAGACAGCTCCGTGCTTGTCTTCTGTTGCGCTGCATACTCAGTATTTACAGCCTGCTCTAATAACTACTGTATTAAGCAATTATTTTGCATTGGCCCATCATTCAAGGAGCTCAGCAGAGATGCACTGGGAAAGATCAACCACGTACCACTTGCACCCATGGCTGCTGCTGAAACACCTTCTCCACCTCTCAGCACAGTTTTGTGTGCAAGAGGAGCTCACAAGGTACTTGAAATGCAAAATTATTCAGTTTCTCATTTCTTTGCTCTTAATGCAACAATTAACAACACCCTTATTTTAATGCACCTCCATTATTGAGGAGAAAACACAGCAGGCAATGTATTTAAGAATATTAGCTGTAAGGCTTTTATGACTTTCACAGGACTTTCTGGAATTAATCTAGAAAAAAAAAAGACATCTGTACACATTACTACATATCAGAATAAAATATTATTTGCAAAATCTTGTCACATGCAGCTTTTCTAAATATCTGTTCATTTTTAGCATTACTTTGCTTCAATATTGAAAATTAAGCCTATGCACCAAGACAGTGAATGAACTAGTTAGCAATCATTTTTCCTTTCAATTGCTTTATTTTCTTTCTAGTTCTTTAATACTGGGAAGTTTTATATTTAGGCAGAAGTCTCTAGGCAAATTATCGCTTAAAGTAAATGAGAGCTAAATACCAGAACCCAAGCCTGTGCTGCATGCCAATTCATGTCTTAAAGGCAGCAGCCTCTCTTCCTTCTCCTAACCCTCTCCCTTATACTTTGCACAATTTCTGCACTAAATGAAACAACAGTCCTGCAGTGGAAAGAGTTTATCATGCAATTAAACCCCACAACACATTCACAAAAGCAGCCGAAGTGCAACAGCTCAAAAAAACCCCACAAACTGCAAAAGACAGAAATTATATTTTCCTAAGCATATACTCTTTGAAAGACTGAGCTAGAAATTCTTTTCTTCTAAATTTCTCTCTCAGATTCACATTAAAACAGCCCCATGTGAATTCACTAGGAAAGCTCAAGGGTTGAAAACCCCTGAGTTTCTTAACTACCGTGTTAGTTTGAAGCCTAACTGAGAACAAGAAAAAGTACTTAGCAAATATATACTCTTTCCCCTATTTTCCTTGACTAAACCATTCAAACTCCTCAGAGTGCAGAAACCACTTAAGCTTTTAATTCCCTTGGTGCTTTTGCACAGGAATCTGTTGGCTTAGTAGACTTACAACAACCACTTTGTTAGGCATGAGAAGCAAGATAACAAGGAAAGTCCTATTCCCAACACTCCCCTTCACTCCAGTCCCACCTAACAAATACTGCTCTACCACCCCAGCTGCTGCCCAGCAAGACTGCCACAGAAAGTGCTGTCAGTTTAGGATATCTCAAGTTTATTTTACACTGGGAAAATTAATTTCAGATGTTCTTACTACTGACAACTTACTGAAAGCAAGTTTAAATGGAACAGGAAAATATTTGAATACAACAGAAAACACATCATTGCCACATTTCTTCACTTGTAATTTTTCAACTATGGCTTAGTTTTATTTTGCTGTTGAAACTGGGTCTACAGTCAGAAAGCAGGAGTGATTTTTCCACGTGTAATATTTACAAAATCTTAAAATAGATTTAGACTACATTTCATCGTTGGATTTGAGGGTAGGCTGACAGGGAAAGAACGGCTGATGCAAGATACTGGGAGTGTTTTGGGGGGAGAGGGAGGCCTTAAAACGTGCTGCGGCTTGCATAGGGGAGGGGGGAAAACGCCAGTTTTACATCTGCTCTCCTGGTGACCCATCCACCAGGAAACCAAAGAAATCACCTCCACTGATGATCTCCTCCTCCCCAAAGTTGAGGGCTCATCCCTGATGAGCATCAATGGGAGTTTTTTCTTTCTTCAAGTCCTTAGCCATACTAACTTTCGAAGTTGTTCTATAGCATCTGTACAGAGCAGTTTCAACCTCTAGAAAAAATTGTTCCAAGCAGAAAAAAAGATCAAACGATTTACCCACAGGCACTTTGTCTCAAGAAACAAATCAGTGTATACATATTTTGCAACACTATCTGAAAGACTCTCAGATTTTATTAAAAAGTGAAGTATCAAGATAAAATGATTTTTAAAATAATCTATGGTATGACACTAGCTCTGAATTAAAATGACTTGCCTACTCTAACTAGCAACAAGAAATTAAAGGCAGCACTGTTCATTACATATTTTTTAAAATGTAAACTTCCGAATTCTCAGAAAAATTTCTGGTGAGTACAAATTCTTAAAATATTTGGGGGGAAAATAAAAAATAAAAACCTTTTCTCAACATATATGGCAGATACACTGCATTTACTCAATACAATTTCAAAACCCTGTTTGGGATTGATGTCACAAATAATTCTCACTCTCAGCACTGTATGGACCTTACTGGCACAAAAAGGGTATTTAGTACTGACATATAAAATACAGCTTTGAGGAATTTTATGCCTATAGATTCAGATAATCTTGAGGTACCTGCAAAACCAGGATGAGGTTAACTCTGACAAATGACAAACTGCTACCTTTTTCTCTCAAATAAACCCTAAAAACTACACGAATCTATTGATAATCTGTATGTTCCTATGCAAAAAATCACCAAAAAAATGCAATAATTGCAAATGTCACAATGCATTAAGCAGCAAAAAGCATCCAAAATGCCACATAAATAATACAAACAGTTTAGAAACATCAATTAAAACCATATTTTTCAGAAAGATAACCTTATTCTTAAAATAGCCATGCCCTTTTAGAAACGTATTTGCTTACCTGTATGTTTCATCCTTCCAGATTCAGAAAAATAGAAAACCTTTCGTTCACAATGAACGTCATGCAAAGTTATAATAGAATAAGTTTATAATATAATTTATTTGTATTCTGTACCTTTCTTTTTAATGTCACAATATTTAGGCACCATACCCAGGCTCTTATTGTTTTAAATCCCTCAGAACTGCTTTCACAATAATAATTCCCACAACACTGAAAATCTTTGACACTATACTTTAATGTCAAAAGGAATTAATTCAAACTCAAAGAATACAAAACCTTTTGTCCTTTTAAACAAGAAATTTTAATGAGGTATATAATTGTACTTATTGCACATCAAGAGTACAAATTTAATTCAGATCGCATGAGAATACCAGATTTATTTTTTTTCCTTCTTGTTATAAAAGCTGGAGGCACTTCCACAGAGCATTAACCTTAAAAACCTTGACACTCCCCTCAGGAAACTGATTTTCTACAAAAACTTTGGGAAGGGTTCAGCTTAGATTCCTGTGCAAGACATTTACAGTCCATTTGGGTCCCAACCTACAATACAGCCCACAGATGAGAGTGCAGCATATGGAAACCCAACACACTGAACGAGTCCATATCAGATGAAACTTTGAGAATAGGAGGAGCAGAATGGAAGGTAACAAAACAAACAGTTCTAGGGTTTAACATTTTTCCTAAGTCTCCTTATTAAGCATTCTGTAATTAAATTGTTCTCACAGTAACTGCTGATATTCTGTAAGTCTTGACAGACATATGAGATGGCAATCACCCAACTTATTTTGCCCCCAAGGGCTTCATATATGGCTTGTTTTTAAAGGAATTAATAAGAAACATTTCCCACTCAACAAGGAGTTTACTGTGAATTCATTCCCTTACAGAGGGACTACTTTTGGGAGGTTTGTGTGGGTTTTAATTTTAATTTTGGGGTTGTTTTTTCAGTTTGGTGCCAGTATTTCCAGCTGAGGGCCCTTTGAACACTGAATGCTGTTATGAGGCTTTTATTTGCTGGTCCACAACCAATGCTGGCTTCAGGGACAAGAAGTGTACGTGACCACGCAAGGAAGCCACTAGCAGTAGTATGTTTTTAAAACTAGAATTTAAAGGAAAGAAAACAGACACAAGTAAGCATACCATGCAACAATCCACCATTTCAACACACCTCTAGGAACTCTAACTTCAACCCTATCTTGCTGGAAACTAACATACTTTTACGAACCTCAAAATCTTCATGAACTCTTTATGGATTAGCCCACTGGGGCAAGGAGACAGTATTGGGGCAGGTAATGACACCAGACACAATTCACTGATGGAGACTAAAGATCCTGCAGCTGGTTGATGCATTTTGGCTGCCTTGAGGGTCGTGATCCGTGCTTGTGATCAGCAGAATGGGCAGTACAGCCCTGTCCATAGGGAGGGCTTCTCCTGGCACTGCAGCTCCCCAGAGCCTTTGATAACATACCAGTGGGCCTCAGGCACAAGGGAGTCCCCACTCAGAACCCAGAAGAAAGCAACAGTGAAACTCCCACTTCTCTGAAGAATCACTCCCATATGGGCACTATTATTACGTCCGATTCGACCATTTGCAGTTTTCTGTCTTATTAGCAAATGCTACCTCAAGACTTGTCATGAAAAACTTTCTCACTTGCACCTTCCCAAGACTTCCTGCAGAAATGTCCAAATGTAAATGTCAGTTTGCAGCACTAAACTAAAAGGAGGTACGGTAACAGTTGCCTTGAAAAAGGAGAGGAATAGACTGTTCTTTATATCCTCTCTACACAGGATGTCAGGCTTAAAAACAACCTTAAACCCAAAGATAAGGGCAGCAGTAGAGTCCACTACCTATAGACGTCATAGAGTTAGCACCAAGGATTAACAAATTGCTCAATACATGGAAATGGGATTTTGCTATGGACGAGAAATGGTATTTAGGGATGGTCCAAGGTCCTCTCCATGCTTGTATATTATCCAGCCTCCCTTAAAGATGTGGCTGATGTGATCATACCACACAAAACTCTCACCAATACTCTTCGTAACTCAGTAGCTTTGGTGTCCATTTGGTCTGAAGGAAGGGCAGAGGTGTCAAGTAAAGCATTTCCCAGACCATGATTTTCACAGGTCTTATCAGTACCACTGACATAGCTCAGCCCCTTCTCCGTGCTGACATAGCCATCAGGTGTCAAGAGCTTTTTCTGAACCACTTAATGTTTCTGCTACCAGTGGCCCATGAAAAGTGCTACTCTGTGCTCATGCTGCCACTTGCCTTCTTCCTATGAAAAGGCAGCGTGGAAGGCCAGGAGCAAGGGATGGCAACCCAGAGGCAGCTCCTAGGACACAAGTCCTAAGTCCTGAAAGATAAGACTATGTCCACTGGTCCCTACCTCAGTAGCCATTTCAAGAAAAAAACTACAGAAAGATCACTAATTTTCAATGACACTTAACATCCACAAAAACCTCAGACATACTTTTACTGATCATCCTTTATTTCCTGTCACACCTTGAAAACTGAAAATCACAAAGTCCAGTCTTACTGGGCAGCCTCTCTTACTAATGATCAAACCTTCCTCCTTTTGTACACTAAAGGGACCCATGATCACTCCAGATTTGCTGGTCTTCCTCCCTACCAGCTTCTTGCTCTAAAAGCAGCAGGGTCAGTAATAAGAGCAGAGAAATACTCAGACCCAGCTGAACAGAGCTACAGGGATGAAGGTGTGCATTGCCCATTGCTTGTATCCTGCTTCTCAGAGGAAGCTCAGCCCTGGTATTTTCAGAACATGCACAAACATCTCTCTAGTCTGGGGAAGCTGGTTAAACACAAGCTTACATCCTCTGAAATTATTTTGCATTCCGAACAGTCTTTCAAACAAACCACATCACAAGCATTTTATACAGTTTAAGACCTAGGACACATTTACAAACTCAAAAGGTACATGGTCAAGGAAAGTTTGTCTCATAATTAGATAACCTTACATAATTTTTTCCGAGCTTTAGTATCAGCAAAAACACTTCTGCCATGAAATGAATGGTGGAGTTTGTTATTTTTAAATTCCACTGGACATAGTTGTGCAGGTTTTGTACAAGAAAGTATTTTCCTGCAATGTTTAAACATTTCTATAACAAAAATTTCAAAGTAAGACAAATGTTCCTTCCAAGTTAAGAAAAACAGCAGAGAAATAGTGAGAAATTAGGCAAAGTAATTTTTACTCATAATAAAAACCACTGGTTTTTTTAAATATTTTTTAAAAATCTGTAAATACTTTCAGAAGGTTCCACAATCCTCTTAATTAAGAATGAAATAGATACAGAGATAATTAATGAGATAGATATATCACAAGAGAAATGTTTTGTATAAGATATAATCTTGCTGCAAAGGAGACTTAAGCAAGCAGAAGAATCTCCTGCATGCCAGCACAACTAGGGCAGTTCCTTCACCACAGGCAGTGAAACTTCCTGCAGGGAAACCACTGCTAAATGATCTAGACTTCTTAGACATAGCTGAAGAAATTAATGCTTCCTCACACAAATGAGTGAGGAATGAGCAAATGGCAATGATGTTGGTATTTAATTTAGAAGCAGCCATCAACTGCAACATGCTGAGCTGGCCCACTGTGTGAGGGGCTCATCTCCTTGTTGTGCCAAGGATAATCCACCTGTTCATGTGAATCCCCAATATGAAACATCATCTGGGGTCACAGGGAACCTGGGCCTAAGTACAATAAAATCTTAAAAATTGGGGGGAGGTGGTGAGAGGAGGAGCAGGCATGCTCTCTCCAGCTCCCAGGCAGATGGCAGTCACAAAGGCTAGAAACAGTAGGAGAAAGAACTGGCACAGAAGGAACAAGAATAGTGCTGGGGCACATTGTCTTCAGCTTCACATGGAGTTTAGAGGGAATTTATAGGACAGACAGCTCCCAAAGCCCTGCAGGGATCAAATGGGGGTGCAGGTGAAGGTCATCCTGCAAAATACTCTGTGGGCAAGGGGTGCCTGCAAATAGAACTCCCGGCAAGCCCTTGGAGGACAACATTAAACCTCTCAGTGGCTGTGGCCTATTAAATATCAGAATACATGAGAATCCATCTCCACCAATGTCCAAGCACTTGCACATTTCTTAATGCCAGAAAACTAAGGAAACCAAGGAGGCGATAGGATTCAGCTCTAGTTTCAAGGAAATCTTTTCAAAGTAATACATCTTAGTAAGACACAGAATTTTAAAAAAGCCCTAAGCAAAGCTGACAAAAAGAACAAGAACACATCCCTTCCGTTTCTCATCCCACTATTTATTTATTTCCTGGCAGATGCAGAGAAGTGCTGAACCAGCAGCTCTCTTGGCTGGTGGAAGTCGCCAGCTGGAAACCAGGGGAACAAAGAGCAGTGCAGGTGGAGCTGCGTGGGAAGAGACGGGGGGAGCAAAGAGGGGCACAAAAATAGCGACACAAAGCAGATATGGAGACACCCGCCTGTCCCTTCTGCTCTTCTCTACTCAATACTACAGCGATTGTTAAAATGCTATTTTACAGTCATCTTTTATCTCATGCCCACACCACTCTTTAGAATCACAGAATTATTTAGGCTGCAAAAGACCCTCATTGAGTCCAACTGTTAGCCCAGCACTGCTCCAGAGGTGGTGGCTTGACCACCTCCCTGGGCAGCCTACATCGGTCAAGGAGCTGTCTTTGAGCAGCAGAACCAATAAACCCCGACTTTCTCTAGACCCTTGCCTTGAGGTGACATTCCTACAGGGATTCTTTAATGTTTAACATGGGCTGATTTCCTTTTGGAACCTTCCTCTCAGCAGGAAAATTAATGGGGTTTTCTTTTACCAAATGACTTAGTCTTCCACATAACTCTTAGGAACTCTTCAAAGTCTCTCAATTTTCTTGGCATTTTGTTGATACAGTTAACAAATTCAGAAGTTGTTACTGGGCTGAATTAATAGCATCATTGCACAAGCCTCACCTCTTTCGAAAATCAGACCAAAGAAACCTCAGCCCATGACATAGGAAATTGACAAATTTTACATTACAGTAAGAAAGGTGAAGTAGAATAAGTAGTAGTAAAGGAGACCATTGCACACAGCTATGTAGGAAATGGTAAAACCTTTCAGGAATATAGGTTTGTGGTTAGTCACATAGTGATAACAAAAAGACCGTTAGCTGAGAGGTCATTCCTAGTGGGAGATAAGATCTCGAATTGAATAAAGAACAGGGTGACATGTTAAGCCAGCCCCTAATGTGGAACCAGATGAGGGATGCCTTTCCTGCAGTACACATTACACATTCAGAAACTCAAAGGTGTCTTCAGCCATTTGACCATTTAATGGTTAATGAGACTGATGTGTGTTCACACAAGGATGTAAACAGCCTCCATATTCTCCTTGCAACCTTGGTAATAAACGAGCTACTGCTGCTACAGAGGGGTAAACTGAACGTTCTATTGCAAATGAGTACTTCTAGCACTGTGCTTGCAGCAGTTCTAGATAGACCACAAGAAAAGGGGAACTCAGCAGAGAGCGAGACTATCATTATTAAAAGCATGACAGAAAATTCTAACAAAACAAACAGCAGCAGCAGAGCAAAAGAAACATTTTATATTACACAGTACTAAAAAGCCATTTGAGGATAAAATTTTTTTTAAGTGTTAAGTTTGGGAAGTAGTTCACCATGGCAATGTATAGTAGTTTATGATTCAAACACCCTTCCTTGGAACTGCACAACTCCATTGTGCTCTTTCCCTATGAAACTCTAGCCCTGGCCATCTTACAGCAATGGTGAACTGTTTTTGAAATGGCTTAACGTTCCTCTACAAAGGAAATTTTCTGTACAACGTTTCTTGCAAGACACCAGGAAGCAAAGAAAACTTCCAGGTATATAAAGTTGGCCCAAATAATTTCACTGCTCCAAGCGAAGTTTTTCTCTTTAGAGTCACATATGACCCAAGCCGCTCAATGAGACAGTGCTGTGGAAAATGTAGAAATGCTGTTCTGGGCTAATGACAATTTGACCATAGGAAGGTCCTGCAACTCTAGATTTAGGGCCCTATATATTACCAGAATTCTCCACATGGAAGAGAACCAGGAACACATAAAGCTAGACAGCACCACTCACCCACTTATTTAAATGTATTTCACATCTACAGCCCTTGACATGTCACTCTTCTTTCTCTTCATTAAAATGTGGAACACTCATGTTTTGAAACTTAACTTGACCAGCTTACTAGAAGTAAGTAATATAAAAGTATTATGGTGCTCAGCTATTAATTAGATGGTTACTAATATTTGCACTTACATGTTGCCAAATAATTTAAACTATAAAATCTAAACAATGTAGTAAGGGGAAAAAAACAAAGAAAAAAGATTCACAAATGTCTCTTTTACTTTTGCTCTTCTGGATGTTTCCGTCACTCAGAGATGTCGACTTTAAGGTCTGTCCTTCAGCACCTAAACAGAAGACCTTCATTCCACTTCCAGAGTAATCTCTTTTGTTGCAGGGCTTAAATTCAGTAGTTATACTGAAACAAAGTGCCTTGCTAGCCTTAACTAAAGCTTTACCTCTTGCACACTTCCCCTGCAATCAAATATATGCATAGTAAGTAATGCAATCTAAAAACAGCTAATGAGTATTTCCTATGGAAAAATACTCCTTTGGAGAATATACTCCTCAAGGACAGTCCTGATTTAGACTAGATCAAATAAAAGATATAATTACTATAATACAACTGTGGGTGGAGGAGGGGGCAGAGAGAGTGAGAAAGAAAATAAGGAACTGATAACTAGATGTAAATAACACTAAGAACTATTTTCCTGCTGACATCAGCACTGCCCAGTGC
Organism: Oreocharis arfaki; assembly: GCA_013398015.1. Classification (NCBI taxonomy): domain Eukaryota; kingdom Metazoa; phylum Chordata; class Aves; order Passeriformes; family Paramythiidae; genus Oreocharis; species Oreocharis arfaki. The sequence continues at coordinate 532,331 of VZRR01011200.1, read as the reverse complement.
TGCTCTTTGTTGTTCAGAAACATTTGCTCTGCCCAGTGAACCTGGGACCTGTCATGCTGTGAGGTAGCAGGTGCTGTAACATCGTCAACCCCAGGCTCCCCATCCTGATTCCTTCCTCTTACAACACTCAAAATACTGTATCTCCATAATAATAAAGTGCTGTTTTTAAAAAGAAGTCCATGGTTAAGTGAGGGTAGCAGCAGGATACAATACAATTGCAAAAAACCCCCAAGCATACTATTTGTTACAGGAGTACACCTCCATCATATATAGAAAAGAGAAAGCTGAGGCTCTCTTAATTTCTAACCTTGGCAGCACCTCATGAAAAACTCAACCTATAAACTGGATTTTGGCTCCAAAATTTGTTTTGGGGAATTTTGGGCGGTTGTTTATTTGTTTTGGGTGTGGCTCTTCTCTTACTATTGCCAGGCTTTCCATGAGATTACCCAAAGACTCTGTAGGAAGCTTCAGATCTCAGCACAGTTTTAAACCTTATGTTATCCGTCTTTAAAGGTTACTGGGTTCCAGCCTGTTTCACTTTCCATCTGCAGCAGACATTGATATTTATAACCTGCTCTTCACCATGATACCTAAAGCATCTAATAAAAACCAGAAACAAGCAGCTTCCTGGACCCTGCCTTTTATTACTCAACAACAGAGAGCAGCTGTTAACAACATAACTGGCATTCATTTATTTTTGCCTTCTGCTCTCCTCCCATCCAGACAAGCCCCAATGAACATTGGCCACCTGGATGACTCCTTCAAGCTTCTCCTCTCTCACATCCACTGCTTCCAATGACATTCACTGTTGTCCTGCTTCTACTTACCTCCCTCAGCCTCAGGTAAGGTCTCCGTTTATACATTCTTATAAGAGAAAACTAGTTTCAGCCTATCTATTCTTTATGCTTCAACCAGCACCATAAGGGATCTCCTGTAAGTACCAGGAGCACAAAAAGCTGCTGGAAGGCATAAACTTTGCAGGTACCAAACCCAGAAAGGAATCCGGCCTGCAACCCAGACATCAGCCCACCAGGACCGGCAGAAATGTACTGCCTACTTTGGAATAGGCTTGTTTCTCCTTCTCATGCTTCTTAAAAAGGGTATTACTGTGTATTAGGTCCGAAGGAAAATTTGTTTCCACTAATACTGAAGTCAGAGTTTACAGAAGAGACAGCCTGAACATACAGGACATGTCCATGGAGCCAAATAGGAGAACACGTCTAGCAGCTACAATTATCTAGGTCTTCCACAACTTCCAGCAATAATAGAGAAAAAGCTTATTCTCCAGAGATATAAACATTTGATTCTTGCTTATCAAAATGAGTTATGGACAACTCTGCATAGCAGATCTGAGAGCTGGTGTCTCTCTCACTCTGAAAGCAGTGGCAGAAAGCATTTAAAGTTGCCAAAAACCACTGGAGCTAATATCCAGGAAGCGGCAAACACTTCGAAAAAAGTGAGAAATCCTCCCCAGCTAGATGGCAGCCACCAGATTCAGCCGTCCTGAACTAGACTAAATGAAAATACTGCAACACCTTGAATCTCCTCACAAAAAAAAAAAAAAACCCAAACAAAAAAAACAACCACAAAAAAACCCAGAAAAACCAATCCACTACGATTCCAATGAATCTTCCAAATTTCTACCAGGAAATGAAATGGGTTTTTTCCAGGTCACCTTAACACAAAGGTACCATAGAGTCCCATGGAAGCTGTTGTTTTGATGTTTCACAGTTTTGTGGTTCCTCACCACATGACATCTCTGAGGCACCAGTCTCCCTTCTGAACAGGCTGCCTGGCCACCATCACTTCCATCTGCAATGGCAGAACCACTGTAAGGAACAGAAAGCAACTAGAGGTGATGCACACAAACAACCTCTTTCCCAAAATTCATGTGTTTAAGATGTCACAGTGCTTCAACATCCAAGCAGTTCAAAACAAAGTGTTCTGATTTAATTCAACTAATAACAAGTTTTTAAGCATTTCCAAAGCAACTTCTCTTGCAAACATCAGTAAGTTTGCTGTAGAAGACTGTAAGAAATTCTGGCATTTCACATAAAAATGCAGTTCTGGGTTTTGTTCTGCTTTCAGACAAAATGAGACTTAAACAATACAGAAGAAAACAGAAATTCTGTGACAAATGATGCATTTTTGCCACAAAAAAATCTCTTACAGACCTATCTCCCATCAAAATATTTTTTTTCCTAACATGAGCTTCTTTCTTCCATAGTTACTGTTATGTGATTTTTTAGACTGGCTACCCCAAAAAACCTTGATGCTTCCTGTACCCTTCCTGTTTTATCATATTTGGCATGTTTCCTGAGCTCACTTCCCTACTGCTTACAACTACAGAGGTCCTTTTAAAGGCAATGCAGCAATCACACAAAACATTATCTTCTACAGTTGTGCAGTTATCCTAATCAATAAAATTAAAACCCTTCTTTAGTTGAGAGTTACAGATTATTTTTATAAGACTGAAGAGTTGTCAAAAGTTTTCTTAACTGAAGGCGTACCCTAATAGCTAATTCCATTGCACATGGTACATACAGAAGACACTTCCTGCCCTTCCTTGATCTTATATCCCATTTACCTCTAGCTGGAATCAACATGTCTTTTGGAAAAGGAGGTTAAATTTTTTCTCTTCCACATCACTAAACAAAATACTAGAATTATCACTATTTCACCCAACGTGCTCGCACCTTATGTGCAGAAATGCATAATTCAGTTGGTGAGAATCTACATGTTTGTGTCCAAACCAAGGGTTTGTCCTCGATTCAGCTAAAGAGCACAAGATTTCAAAGCAGCAACACTGGAGTCAAAGACGACACTGTCTCCAGTGCCCATGCACAGTCTGCCAGCATTTACAGCACATTTTCTATCATGATTTGTATTTGCATTTCTATCTATACACAGCAAGAGAAAAGCAGCCTGTGGCTATTAGAACTTACAGACATTCTTATAAAAACAGCAATTATTCAGAGGAGGGAAAGAAAAAAAAAAGTTTTAAATACATACAGAATCACAGAATTGAGTTTTGGCCTCCCTCCCCTTTTATTCTTTTTTTTGGCATTTGGAACCTCAAAGTACTTCACCTTTTACTGCTCCACTGTTGTTACTGTTCACAACAAAATAATTCTGACTCTATTTGTCAGCCCACAGCAGTCACCCTGTTTTGCAAATGATTAGACACATTGTTTTGTTCCGAATACCATCATCTTGGCTTCCATAGGACATCACTGCGTAAATTATGCCAGAAGTAAATAATGCATGAAATGTGAAATGTTGCCTATGCCAAAGCTGATCTAATGTTTCTTGGTGTGGAAAGAGACTTTAAGAAAAAGAAAAGATTAAAAATAAAAAATGTAAATTAATTTGAAAGGCTGATACCAAAAAACCACTTGAAATTTATAATCATAATAATAAAGCAATGGTACAGACATTTGCTATTGAAAGTAGAATTCAGCTTCATGACTCATACCGGAGTGAGCAAGCAGACACCATGGACCATGTTCAGACAGTTTGAATTCAAGCTCAGCCAAGTGTTTCCCATTAGCCGACTCTAAATGTTCAGTGCCACCAAGCCAGTGGGAATTATGGGGTCCAAATACAGCATTTTATTATGGCTCAGCCCAAAGGAGCATGTCCCCACCACTTCCTGACAGCGAAGGGGACCGACCCAGTCCTGCATTATTCAGACTCTAGGACTACACAGGTGCAGAGCTAAAAAACTAGAATCAACATTTTCAGCTTTTTTGGATGGGGGAAAGACTGCAGGGCAGAAAAAAATCCTACGGACATAAAAAATAAAGCAAAAAGAAAAACACTGAAGATGTGCTTTGGTAGTCAAGCTATAGAAAGTTTCTCAAGACCCCCCCCGCTTTGTGCAGGCTTCACAGTGCTCTATGTGTGGCACTCCAGTAGCTCTGCTCAGCACCGTGTGCTCGTAGCAAAGGCCTGCATGGCTCAAACAGGCACAAGAGATGATTTAACAGGCAGCCACTGTGTAACCTCGGGGTGGTTTTGAGCAGCCTATTCCTGAGCAGAGAGCGCCCAGGGCACACGACAGAGGAGCATCTTCAACACCCCTCTGCAAATGTACCACCCTGTCTGAAACAACTGGCAGCACCAAGTGTCTGAACTTCAGTGTTTGCATGGCAGATTTTTGGGAAAAATAAGCTATTTAAAACATTATTTAAGTCCAAAGAGATAAGAGCCTAATTTCATAATTATCTAGATGAAGATCTGTCTCGTCAGCTGGTCATCATTAAAACAAGATTCCTACTTTTTAAAAATAATTATAGTAACTTTTTTGTTCTTACCACAAAGTAATAATTTAAAACTTATTTGAGCAACCACTTCACCTAATATACACCTTAATTCTTATTTTATAAGAAATTTGGTCCATTATAATCTTTAATAAGAGACACACCTACTTGTGTGGGTATGTATGACATATGCAAAGTTAAATTTAGCTGGAAACTGGAATTCATTTTAAAATACACAGTCTTCATCTGCTAAAAAACCTAAAGCTACACATCTCTTATATATACAAAGATTCAGAACTTTATAAACACGTTTTGTCTTTTAAACACTTTGATAAATGAAGTAAATAAAATTTGCAGTTAATGATTTAGCTGATTATTTATGGTCACTGTGTCCTACCAGATCACAGAACTAATGGATCTCATCCCACCACATCCTTCCACCTCATCATCATATCTAAATGGCAGGAACAAAAAATAAAACTGAAATTTTAAAAAATAATGATAAACAAAAAAAAAGTTATTCCCAACAGAGTTCTCAATTTTATGCAGTGCCACCCAATAATGCTGCTGAATACAATGAATAAAGAAAATACTCCCTCTGTTCAGGAAGAGGGGATTACTATTTGTCCACAGTTGATTTTCTACTCCAGCAACCTTTTCTAGTAATTATCCACTAACTCAGCTGTTAAGCTCTTTGACTGTCTCAGAAGTTGAACTAGTACATATGGCTCATTAATGTTTTATTTTACCATACTGTTGGTATGTTTAGATGTTAATATATCAAAGAATCCTGCTCTACAAATATTATATCAGATGTATTTCTCAAATCGTAGTATTTTAAATTTAAATAGGTCATTTATCCTGATTCCTTGCCAGAGAAATGCTTGTTCCATCTTTCATGAATCTGTCTTGGCTAAGTTTTTCAGCTCAGCTAAATTCATGTTTTCAGACTTTATACCATCCCTCTTTCACGGGGGCTGCTTGAGCCAGATTCAGCCACTGAAGTGAACCGTGTTCGACATCTCCTTTGCAAAACAGACTGTGGCAACGTCATCAATCTGTGTATAAACATCAAAAGACTGACAGCAGATTGCTGTAGATACACACATGACTAAGGAGAGGTTATACTCAACTGTTTGGCGAACCCCACTGCACTTATGTAAGTACCATGACAAAAACACTTACTGAAAACATAAAAACCATTCTTCATTATCCCTGCTTCATACTGCATCAACCTCTCATGAAGAAAGTTAACTCTTTTTCATCCCAATGGATCTTTTTCCTCCCTTTCGTAGCATTACTTTAAATCACTGGCACAGCAAAGCATTATTTTCCTGGGAAATTAAATAATTAATTGACACTTGGCTGTTATGAGGGTTAATTACTGAAGGCTGCAGGCCCTGCCCAGGCTAATTCTGACCATCCCACTGAATGTCTGTGACAAGAGACTCTGTTTTACAGGGTGATTTGAAACACACTTCGAAGGAACGGCTTCTACAAATCATCTACCATGTATCTCAACATTGAGGCACTCAAAACTACTAATCTTGTAAGCAGTGACAATGAAGTGATAGTACATCTTCAAACTGTTCTTTATGATGCAAACTAAGATGTCAATTTTATTTTTTTTACAGAACACATCAGCAAGATCGCTCCAGGTGAAATTTTACCCCTTCCCAGGTTACAATTTAATAATTTTTTTAATAACAATACTACCATGACTCTTACATCTGAGTTTTTTCATTTTCCTACTTATATAAACACAAGTTTGCTAGTGACTCTAGAAAGGCAACAGCAGTTTAGGAAATTGTGGTCAGAAGTACTGACACCGAAATGTCAGTTTTCCTTTCCTCCTGCTGCACTGCTTACATGAAGTTGTACCACGCTTTTGTTTCTTCCTGACTCAAAGACGTCAGTAGGATGCAACTTCTCTCTAACACCACTTTTTGATGGACCTACTGTTCAGTCAGCAAAATCGCACTGCCAGCACAAGCATAATGCCACATTCTGTCAACAGCTGCAACAGAGAGAACTTTATTTTCGTAAAGTAACACTGAGTCCAGATTTTCCTCACTCAAAGAAGCTCGCATTGTAACTGCCACAGTTCCTTTTCTTTTCTGCCCGTTCGAGGCAGACAGTTAGCTCCACCCCAGCTATCATGCAGGTAATAATTTATCCTTACGCAGTTAAGAAAAATAAATTTCAGAAAGCCAATCCTTACTGGCATTTTTCCAAGGAAATATCAACTTAAGTGTTTTTTTTAGTCTATTCACACTTCTGCTTTTTGAACACATAATACAGTTAAAGTGAAGAGTTGTAACTATAGAGACAAGGCACAATAAACACAAGTTAACTCACAAAGTCTGTGGAAGAAAAGCACGACCGTTTGTCTGTGTTCCCTATTCACACAGTGCTGGAAGGAGAGTCCCAGTTAAAAAATGCAGTGCCTGTACAGCTCCAGCATCACACAATTAGTACTTGTCATCCTTGGAGCTCAAAATAACACAGTGTGTTCGTTTGCAGAGGAAAGAATGCGTTTTCTTAAGAAAACTGGATCTCTGTGCTGATAGTGCCAAGTCCACAAATAAGATTAAGGTTTATAAAAGTGAGAATTAAAGATACTGTCAGACAACCAAGTGAGAATTAATCAAGTAAGTTGGAAACTAATGAAAAGAAATAAGCATTTTAGTGTAAATCCTAAGTCAAATTCTGCTCCTCAATTTCTTAAGACAAAATATTCAGAGTCAGCAGTAATGTCAATAAACAGCAGAACTAGCACAAGGTACCTCTCTCCTTTGCTGATCAGAGGGCAGTGATCCTGTAAAGCATTATCTGAAATGCCTGCAGACATCAGCCCATCAGTAGTTGGCACCCACAACAAACACACTTGGGGTCCCAGACTCAAGCAGCAGAGGCTCTATGTACTTGCGGGTGGCCAGCTTCAAACAGGGTCACAAATCAACTGCCCTAAATGAGACAAGGCAAATCAGCCCTTGTCAGCACCTGGCACAGCTGTCAGCGCGGAGTATTGACATCCCAATGCACTCGGGGAGCATAATCCAACAGATCTTCCAAGGAATAGGCCCAAAACCCCAGACAGTTTGCCCACATGGGCACACAAACCTGCTTTTGTCATCCACTGATGGCCAACAGTGGTGCCTCCTGCCTTCCTCCCTTCCTTCCACACCTCTGCCTGCTGTTTCCCCTAGTTAGAAGGGTTACTGATACTGATTTATGTAACAAAGCATGCTGTAGGATCACCTTCAGCAATATTTTTGTAGCCCCAGTGAGTCCAAAACACTTACTTTTTTCAAAATTTAATTTCTCTTCACACAAATTCAGTTCTTTTCCTCTTTGTTGGGAGCCTAAAGCATAGAGAACATCATTTTCAACCTCATCAACATGGATGTATATATATAATTCAGCTGATGCTGCTGAATTTCTTCTAATTCTGTCTACAGTCTACATAAGTGCACGGTGCATGACTAGTCTGCTCCTTCTCCTTGAACATAAATACTGTAAAAAATAAAAATAACCCCAGCACTGATCTTTCAGGCAAATAATTACAGACACTCTGCAGAGTTACTTTAAAAGCCCCTGGTAAGAGATCTGCCATAGGCTTTGTGCAAGTCTAAATACAATCTTGATGGTTCTGTCTTTAACTACACAATATGTCTAGCCAAAGACTTTCAGTACAAGGGGGAGGTATGATTATACAGTCCACAAAACCCGTGCTGTTCTGTCCCTGTCATGCCCTTCTCTGTCCTGTGAAGTGCCTGACATTTTTAATTTTAGTGCTAACTTCAACCTTTTTTCCAGAGCTGAAATAATTCTTGCCGAGTTCATTGTTCGATCCTGCCTGTAAGTAAAGCGAAATCAGTACAACCTCTGCTGTACCCCACTGCCCAGCAGAATTGCTGCCTTTAATGAGCCTGGGTGTAATGAATCTGTGTTCAATCACTTCATTCTTAGCAAGACCCAGGACTCTCGGGTGCACGCCATCTGCTCCGACTGACCCGGCTGCTCTTGGATTTTTTCCATTTATTCCAGCATTTCCTCTTCTGGCACATGCTCTCGCATTCCCTACCTGCTCTCTGTTACCTAGCCTCTTTCATCCCTGTAACTTCTTGGATTAAGCCAACTAACCTTCAAACCAAACCAAACCCTTGCCTGTTTGCTGTCTGAGAGCTCACACCACTGCTTTTCCCACAGGAACAGACATACTCAGCAGCACGACTCCATCTAGGATGCACCCACTGATTTTTGTCTAGACAGCAAGCCCTGCTACTGCAGACAAAGAAGTGGAAGGAGATTTCCTGTGATGCTTGTGAGCATCATCCTGATGAGTAATAAACCTCCATCAAAGAATGTATAAGGAAAAGCTCCTCCTTTCTCAAAGATTTATCCCACTTATTACACAAGTAGAACTGAAGACAATAGCTCAGGTTTGAGACTGCCACGGCACTAAACGTCAGTTCTGGAAGCATCCTGATTTATAAAACCACTCCTCAATGAATGCCTTGAGAATAACAAGCTGCAAATTGCACATGGCTTACAAAACCATCCATAACTGTCTCTTGCTATAGCCCATGCAAGGGCCAGAGAATGGTGTTAAGTACCTTCTGGACTGTGCAGGCTCTGCTTAGAAGAAATTCAGAATTGGTTTCCAAACCAAATCTCCGCATTTCTGACATGAATAAACTCAGCATGACCATTTCTCAGTTGGTCAGTAGGGATGCTGCCTGTATACAAAGCCCTAATAGTGACAGATGGGGATTTTTAAATGCATTAAAAAAATCTAAAAGACATTCATAGTCAAAAATTATTTCAAAGAAAACATATTACCTTAACACAAACGAGCTCTCTTGGCCTAAAACAGGTGTTCCCTGTACTAAAAGAAAACATTCACCATGAATCTCTGTGTCTTCCTCCCCTAACTGTTAGAATGGTAGGACTTTCTAAAGTGAAAATATTAAATTGAATTTTTGAAATATAATAAGACAAAACATCAGAAAAATATCTCAAACAACATTGTGGGATTTTCCCTATCAAAACATCCCCATTTGCAATTTTTTTTTTTAACTCATTCCATTAATTCATTTTTTCCTGAAGTCCCAGTAAATTTAAGAATACCTGACAGCAGTGGGTTCTGAGGACAGGCACACCAGCAGTAGAGCAGACTGCCACTGTGATTACTGCCCTATAAACAAGAGGGGGAGGGAAGGAAGGAAAAAGAGAAACAGACCCAGATCCCAGAGGCCTTATTATCTGAATATTCCTGAAGCCAATCACAGGCTTGTTTGCCAGTAATTTTCTCCTCACAGCACAAATATACCTGGAAATAATCTAAAATAGTAAAAAAACCACAGAACATTAAAACCAGCCTACAAACGAAACCAGAAAACAAAACCCCACCAAAACAAAACCAAAATCAATACCTCACAATTTCCAGGCTTAAATCACACATTAGTACCAAAACAACCTTGAAAACAAAGTATGATAATAACATACTCATAAATCTCACTTAAATAGGGTAAGAAACTACATAGTGAAAATTAGAGGTTTTTTCCATACTTCTTTGAAAAATTAAGTGACTATTCGGATAATCCTTCTTACTTGAAATTAAATGTCCCATTCTTCCTCTTCGCAAAAAGAGGAAAGAGGAAGAACACTCTTAGTGCTGTATCTGCGAGAAATCTCTACTTTCACCACTCGATTCATCTGCAAGACCAAGGTCACAGTGTGGCTCAAGGTAGTAATACAGTGCTTGGTAATATTTTTGTTTTGCTGATCTGCTAAAGAGCACAAGTAGGAAGAAAAATATTCTTGAAACGCCACAATTTTCATTCAAAATCCCCTGTGCAATATGAATTTATATAACCCATAAAGAGATGATCTGCCAGCTATCAGGACAGCAGCAGAGTTCAGTACCCTCAGGCAGTGCCCAGGTACATGAGCTCGATTTCAACTTAACTTTTTTCTGCTTGATAAGTAAAAGCCATTGAAGAACTCCCTGAAAATCCCTGAAAATAAAAGTTAAATAAATAAATGAACAAACAAACAAACAAATTTCTGTTCAGGAAGTATTAGACAACTACAGTGTGTTAGTTAAATTACTAATCCGCAGGTGGAGAAGAACACAAGTCCGGCTCCTCCCTGTTCCTGGAAACTGGCTGGCACAAGCCTTCTCCCACCCCGGACAAGCCTTCCCTCAGACAGCAAGAGGACTCCGCCTCACAGCCCCTGTTGGGGACCACTTCTGGAGCTCTGCTGCTCTGACGGGTGAGACCCTCGCACTTCGCACCTTGATGTATTCGCGCTCAAGAACTGACATGAACACCGCAACATCATTTTACCTACCGATTTTTTTTCCACTGAAACAACATTTAGGAAAAAACCCTCAGTGGTAAACCAGGAATTTACCAAATGGCACGTCCTTTCACGTAACTGCCTTTAAGACTTTCGGGGCCCTTTTGAGAAAGGCGACGGCACTACCGATCTGACAGGGAGAGCCCGCCCAGAGCCCGCGGGGCGCGCAGCGCTCTCGGGAGCGCAGCCCGGCACCGGGCGGCAGAGAGGGGCCCGGGCGGCCGCTCACGCACCTGCACTGCCAGCGCCTGTCTGGAGGAGGCAAGCGGGCACGGAGCAGCTCCAGCACCGCCGCTGCGGGGCGGGACCGGCCGCGCTCCGCTCTGCCCCGCCGCGGACAGGGCTGTGCCCCGTCCCGGCCCCGCGGGCACCGCAGGGGCTCCAGCCCGCCCGCAGCCCCCAACTTCCCGGCGGAGGCAGCGCCAGCGCCTCTCCCGAAGGGCTGCGGGAGCAGGTTCCGTCCCGCACCCCCAAACCGCCCGCACTCCGCAGCTTCGAGGGGAGCTGGAGCCAGACACCCCCGGACCCACCTGGTGCAGCGTGTCCGGGGGCAGCTGGGAGGCCCGGAACAGCTCGCCCACGCTGCTGCCCCCGGCGGCCGCCTCGGGGAGCGGGCAGCACCGCGAGAAGAGCTCGGAGTAGCGCTGCTGCTCGGTCTCGCTCAGGGGCAGGAGCAGACCCCCGGTGCCGGCAGCGGCGGCNCTGCGGCGGGGAAGGTGCAGTCCCCGCCCGGTGAGCGCCGCGCCGGCTCCGCAGTGCCCCGGCCGCTGCCGCCGGCCCCGCCTCTGTCCTCCCCGCGGCCCCTCCGGCTGCCAGCGCCCGCCTGCGCTCCCGGGCCTCCTGCTCCTGCCCCGCTGCGGGACGGCGCTCACGGCGCTCAGCAGCACGCGGGTTTCTCTCCAGATCGTAGAATCACGGAATGGCTTGGATTGGAAGGGACCTTAAAGAACGTTTCGTTCCCACCTCCCTGCCATGGGCAGGGACACCTCCCGCTAGACCAGGTTGCTCAATCCCTCATCCAGCGTGGCCTTGAACACTGCCAGGGACGGGGCATCCCTCACCAATAGCGTTTTCAAAGTACCACCTGCTGCTGAACGTGCCACGTGGGCACCACAGAAAAGAAATGCCATAATTCGATACCTTGCAGTGAGTCCTAATCGATTGGCCATGACGGTTTGAGAGAGAAGGATCTCACCGTGTTCTCTATAGTCTTTGCTTTAAGGTGAAGGGCAAAGAGCCCCTTGTTCATGGAGGCGAGATTCCTCTTTATTACTCCTCTGTCAGCAGTGACACTGTAAATGTTCCCTTTACAGGTTGAGGAGCACCTTAAAAGTCAGGCAAGTCACGACCGAGGCTGGAGGGCTGGGTACATCTCAGCCAGGAGGTTGTTTGTGTGTCTCGTACTGGTTTTTGCAGCCTTTCTTCCCAGCGGTTCTTTGGGGAATTTCAAGGAATAAGCTAATCAGCATGAAGGCCATCCTTGTAAATATCTGTGACCCACAGAGGAGTCAACAAGTTCTCTTCACAGCAGCTTTGGTGCAGAGACATGGCCTGGCCCAGGAGAAATCAGACTACCTGCTGTTTGCTTTCAGTCCTGTACCGTTAGTAATATCGGGCTAGTGTTGCTACCTGCGGTCCTGAATGCAAAACATCTGGGAAGTCAATGTGGTTTAATTTTTATATGCTTCTTTAATATTCTTTTAAAAATATGAAATCCAAATGCAATAATTTTACATAACATTTTTACTAGAAAATAGTTCCATTTATGGTCTGTAAAGCAAAAAAGAAAAAAAAATACTAACTTGTCACTTCTGTTCCTATCAACTGAACACCGTTACCTCTTTTAAAAATCTTTTTTTAAGCTACTTTATCATCTTCACACCACACATCTGTGCCTCCTTCTCACTTGCACAAAACATGCAAACTCTTAATTCCTCTAATCCAAAATGAAGATCTGTTCCTGTCTTCTCAACGTGTGGAATGCTGAATGGGTTGTTAGATGCAGCTATTTGCAGGTGAATAATTGATACTTGTGTTTAAGGATGGAGTTTTATGGAGAAATCTTTTTTCTCTTTGGGACAGAAGATTGTCATGGTATTTTCTCATTTTAAAACATGTTGTTATGAAGGAGGGCAAGACTATTTCAGCAACTGAATCTTGTAGCCAACTTAAAGTGGCAAATATCCATAGTAGCTCAAAAAAATTAAGCTAGTCCTCTTAATTAGAAGCCTTAGAAGGCTCTGCAGAGCAGAGAATGAATGACCCCTTGACTGCAAGGTTCATCACCTGGAGAGTCCTAAGATGTCACTGCCCTTTTTCTGTATCTTCAGCCAGGGACAAGGTACTGCTCTGAGGAAATGGTGCCAGCCATGTGGAGAGGATGTGGGGCCATACCTAACTATTGCCATATTTAACTATATGACTCTCATGATAAAATATCTTCAAAGTAGCTTGTGGAAAAACAGCTGGCTTCCAGCTGAACTTGAACAGGAGAAATGATACCCTGATAAGCAAAAGAAAACACAGTGAATAATTTGTGCTAATTGTGCATTTTCATGTGCCCAAAGATGCTCATTGATAACTGACCAGCTCAATACTTGTGATGCTAACGTCTCATCACAACAAATATGCCCTTTGCCAACATTCCAGCAGACACCATTTGATCTTTGTTGATGTGTCAGCCAATTCTTCAAAGTTTTTCTAAGGTGGACCGTGGCAGGAAGATTTTGGAAACACACACTGTCCAGAACACAATAGTTTGTCTCACCAGCCACACCTCTTACTGCCAGCACACACAGCTGCTTTTTTTTTTTTTTCTCCTTTGGACAATTTTCTCTTCTTCCTTGACCTTTAAAACTTGCATTCCTCTCTACAGACAGCCCACTCTCATCAGAAGTGACACAGTGGCTGTGTTCACAACCAGTCTACCCCAGAGTTGTAATCTCCAACATGTTGTCTCCAAGACATGAAAGAAGTGAACCACCACAAGCTGAGGGAGGAAGCAGGGAAATACATGCCTCTTATGTCTGCAAAGTAAGTGTGAGCCTAGAGGTGTACCAGGTGTGAGCTGACCACCCCTGTTTGCCTTTGGGGGGCTCAGGTGTCTGCCTGCTCCCTGTAGGTGTTCTGCACTCAGCAGTGCCAACCACACCAACTTACTCTGCTGCACCCACTGCTTATGGGGAGCTTTAATCCACCCCATGTGCCAGAGCCACTTTCTTTACAGTCCAGTGTGCCTTGTGCAATGACATTTACAGCATTGTGTGCTTTAAAGTTCTTGTGACGGTACATTAGTTCAGACTAAGAGGCACTTAATGATAACAAAAGGCATACAAATATCGTAGGAAGAGAGATTCAACCTTCCTGTTTACATGGAAGTTGTGATGTCGTTAAAGGTTACAAAGCTTCCCTACAACTAAGACATGCAACTTATCAGTATCAGAGTCCGAACAATTCAAGTATTTATTTTTTGCTGGAAAAAATATTCAGTAATGTAAACTGAATTGAAATATGACTTATCAAAGTATAGCTTAGATCTGTGTGTGGTCCTCCTTCCCTCCCCACCCAATAAGTAATGCAATTACTTACTCTGAAGTCAGCCAGCAGCAGTCCTGCAAACAATTGTGTGATCACGTGTGGGAAGGAGACCGAGGTCGTAGTAAAAAATAAAAACAAAAATAAATACTACTTCCAAAGATGTGCTAATGGAAATAAATAGTTATATGTCTGATGCATATATTTTTGTTCAGGATATAAATTGGTATAAATTGTCATGTATAATATGACATAATGTATAACATCCAGTAAAAAATTTCTCCCAATATTTTAGTATTTAGGAGATCCTAGGAATTTTTATTTGAGCAGTACAACCAAACATTAATCACAAATTCATATGTTATTTCACTAGTTTTAGGGTTGATATCATGTCGGAGTTGTCCTGGCCCAAAAGGCATGAGATCTGGCTGGCAGCTGCTTTCTTTCCATTGACAGTGGAAAAATTCCATATATTGCCAAGTAAAGCTTTGGAAACTGTCCTGGGGTGACAGAAGCTCATGCAAATGGTTGGCTGGAAAACTATGATTAGGCTTTTCCCAAATCACCTCAAGTGAATCTCACCCATTGTTCCTCATAACGATTATTTTTATTTACTTTCTTCGCATCATCAAAGAAGACTTTTATGACAAGCAACTGGTGGGGCATGTTTCCTGACCACGGTATTAGACATGCTTGGAATATACTTGACAAGCTTGCTGTTTAGGGTGTAGATTCACCATGCAAATACTCATTCTTCTTTGCATTGTTGCTTACATTAAGAGATCCCATTTCTAAGAAAAACAGGAGAAATGCTTAATGAACTGTAAAATTTGATTCCCTGTTCTCCAGCTTGTTAATACCTTTAATGCATGAAAAAACCTAGGAATAGTAACTGCTTTCTACTCTGACCAATTCATTGTTTTCAAAACTTAGATGGCATCATAAACTGCACATTGTGGAAGATGCAATTCCTGGCAGGTTGTTTGTTTTCGGTAAGCAACTGAGTACATAATTGAGAATTAGAGTTTGTGTCATAAAATATTTGACAAATATTCATGTATTAATTAGTTGGGAGGAGAGGGGAGCGAAGGGGAGGCAGGGAGAGGAGGGAAGGAGGGAAAGAGGACCACACACAGATCTAAACCATACTTTCATAAGTCAAATTTCAATCCAGTTTACATAACTGACATTATTTTTTCTAGCAAACAATAAATACTTGAATTGTTTTGATTTACTGGTATGTACAGTTTCTTTGTTCCAGGAAAGCTTTGTAACCTAAAATGATATCACAACTTGTTGCATTTAGAAAGCCTTTTTATAAAGTCCTTTTATGAAGATTTATGCGTGTAGTATGAGCTGTGGTGGCAGGAGGCAAAGCCCATGCACACATCTTTGTAATAGCAAGGACAAAAAAAGTACACTGCTTTTAAGGTAACTTTCCAGGAAAGTACAGACACATTTCCATTGATTTCCATCACAGTGGCTCCAGTTTCTTTCTTTTAAAATAATGGCTTCATGTGAAATTTAAAAACAATTTAGGTGCATGTTTATTTTTCTTTTAGTTTTAGTTTTGAAGTATTATCCACTTACTTTTGTATTGCACAGAAGCAAAAGGTCACTCAACAAACCAAGCACTAGAACATGTTGTTCTTCTCTCGTTTGTCCTTTAACTTAAGAAATTCACAAAGCCTTCAGCAACTATTCAAACACCAGGTTTCAACCAGAATACACCAAACCTTACTGTATTGCAGGGTGATGGTTCCTGAAGGTAGCATCATCAGACACTTGAAAGCCTGAACTGAGAAATGCTGCCAGGGGAAAATCTACATGATCGTGGAAGTCCCACACAGAAAAAAAAAATTAAAAATAAGTAAATAAATAAAAGAGGGACTTATGAAAGTCTTCTCCCACAGACACAAGATAAAATGTAGAATTTCCAACATATCCTGAAAGTTAACTCTATTCTCATGGACAAGGAGAGAAACACATGTTAAGAAGAACGGGCTATTATAAGAGCACAGATGATAATTAAAGAAAATTTCTTAGTGTGGCAGCTGAGGTACCATCACTTGTTTCTTTTATCTGTTACTGGTAACCACACTCTTAAGTGAAAAATAATCACAGAAAGGCACAGAGACATTAATCACTACAATGAAGCCATTAATGCAAAGCAAAATGTGTGTTTTCCATTTGAAGAAATAGCCAGTAAAAAAATCACAGTACGTTTACTCATCTGTGTGTTCTGCAGCAAATTTGACTCTCAAAATTTTGCCTTTAGACTTGGAAAAAAATTCTAATAAGTTCATTTACAAGATAACCTATTGATCATAAAGGGCTTTCAGTGCTGCTACTGCGGTCTCAAGTTTCCTATGTAGTTTTGACCTAAATAAGTTCCCTTTTGGGCAAATAGTATAAGCCCATATGCTGTTTTCCTGGTTATATTTTAACACAGCAAGTGGCCCACCTTGTCCTCCAGTTAATTCATGAACTCAATATAAACCACAAACAAATAAGCTGCAATTCACTCTGGCTTCTGCTGTTAGTACAGACAGTGGAGATAAACCAACAATAATTTCTATTTATGACTCATTTTCCCAGACTAAAACCAGCTACAACACCACCACTGCAGCTGCAGAGAGTATCGTGGCAGGCAGTTTCAGCAGGAGCGTGCACAGTGCTGTAAAGGTTGTAACCTGCACATGACAAAGCTTTTCATTCAGCGTCAGCCTGAGAGGGACTGCACTGTCACTGCGTGGCTCTTTATACAAAAGGCACTGTAACAGCAGCCGGTCCTGCAATGTGATAGCAACCTCCAGCTCTCAAATCCCACACGCAAAGACAGAGAAAGACACAGCCGGTTCATATTCTCCAGCAGCCAGAGCTGCATCTCCCTCACCCTCAGCACCATGCCCCGGCCTCGCTACCTCTTCACAACCTCTCACAAAGTGGGGTTTGTCGGAGCTGGGCAGCTGTGCCTGGTGCAGGGCGGCGGGGCAGGGCTCAGGAGCACGGATGGGCTGGTGGAACAGCTCCGAGATGTGCCAGCCACAGCCTGGCTGCACAGCCACTCTGACACGGTCATGTGGGAACCTCCTTCCCCTTCTCGCACCCCTGAAGTTCACAACAGATACTTGGGATATTGTTTTCAAAGATAAGAAACCTGAGAGACCTGAGTGAAGTTAGTTTGGATCAGGCTTTGTTTCACAATAGCACAGGAGAAGTTCTTTTCGTTTTCTAGTAAAGCCCTCATCTAGCAGGGACAGCCTCAGACAGTCAGAGCCCCTGAGGCCACAAACAGGAGATACACGGGAAAAATAACATGGACCATAGCTGGCCTCTCAATGTCACTGCCAGCCCAAACATCACCAGCCGGTTCATGGTCAGCAGGCAGCAAGCAGGGGAAGGTACCACAGATGTAATTCATTGCCTCCCTCTCATGTAGGAGGCAGAGCTGCAGAGGTCCCACATGGATTACACAGCTTGACCTGGGCCACAGTGAAGACAGAACAAAAATGGTTTATGGCATGGTCCCAGGAACAGCTTTCTCCTGGGAGCCTCTTGCAACATCAAACAAGATGATCTCCCCATATCCCTCTTCAAGCTATGTCTCCTGCTTGGAGGCTCCAGGAGGGAATAGAGGTAGCTGACCCACTCCTCACAGAGTACTGCCAGCTTGCTTCCTCACTCTGGCCCAGCTTCACCAGAGCTATTCTTAATTTACAGCAATGTGAGAAAAGAAATTACTTCTCTTCTTTGCAATATATTAAAAATCCTTCAAAGATTTGATATTGAGGTATCTAAAACCAGAATTTAAAATAGGAATAGAATCAGGCCTAAAATAAAGGCTAGTCTGTGCATATATACTTTTTGTGTTACTGAGCCAATATCATATCAATTATTATAAAAAATCTTATATTTTTAGTTGCATGCATTCTTTTGCTTTGTCATTTATATACATTCGCCATTTTTTCAGTGCAAGAATTCCAGGCAGTTGGCAGCTGACACATTATTATTCAGTACAGAGATGAGATATTAAATCTCATCATGGTGAAGAAAGGTGTGTGCAAGAAAGATAAATTCGTCTTGAGACTGAGGGGTGTATCTCAGTGAGACTCAGAAGGGTATGGTACTGCTCCTACCTTTGCTACATTTGCTGTGCAGCCCTGCAGACATTCTTTAGTAGTAGTAGTAGTAAAAGAAAACGTTTTCCAATCATACTGCAGTCTTGTGAGATACAGGCAATCTCTTGTGAGATTGTTGGGCATTGAGATGTTCTGAAAAGGTGAAGGGGAGCAAATAAAAAGAAAAAAAAAAGAAAAAAAGAACGGAAGACGTCTGCATAGGCAGAGTTTAAGCTCTCTCCCTTGGTGCAACCTGTCTCCTGTCTGAGCATAGCACTGAAGAGCTCAGGTTTGCATGCATGGATCTGCCTGGACATATCCTGTGTCTCCGCTTGCCTGCATGGATCCTCCTGGACATATCCTGTGTCTCCCCTTGTCACGCAGCACTGCAGGACAAAGCAATAGATGCAGCCTTTCCTGTTTACTGCTCTGGGTGTGGTACATCAACTGCTCCTGGCCCTAGTATTAGAAAGACAATTGGAATTGGGCCATAGGATGTGTAGCTACTATCTTGTGCTTGGTCAGTTAGATGTTTACAAATATTTCCTACAATACCATTCCAATTCTGCTCTTAACCGATATTTCAATCCTTCCTGTTCAGGTGAAGGAACACCGCAGTGACATTCAGGATTAGTCTTCCCTGAAAAAATCACAGCTAGAGACAAAAGGTTTTACGAAAGATTGCCATTCTACATTAAAACTTCCAGGGATGTCTGGTGGTTTTGCTTTTACATATCAATGTATTAAAAGTGTCCATGTCTTGTAGCCTTGTGGAAACCTCAAAGGCATCTGCTGAAGCCACAGGTGAAGCATTTCAAGCTAGGATGGCTCAAAAGCAAAGCCCTTGCTCCTGGAATCCCTGGGTTTGTAGTGAGTATGTACCCTCTTTCCTAGAAAGCAGACAAGCATTTTTGAACAGTTGTATTTCTGAACACTGTTGTACTTTGCACTTAGTTTAAATAATAAACATTTGGCAAGATTTGTTTCTCTAAAATTGTGGCTATTTTAAGGGAGGAACATTTCCAATGTGTTGGTTATAATTTAATGAACATACTTGCAGCGTAGTTGATTTGAATGAGTAAGAATTGTTCAGATATCCTGGTTTGGGTTTTTTTGGTTTTGTTTTTTGGGGGGTTTGGTTTTTTGGTTGGGTGGTTGGTTGGTTGGGTTTTTTGGCAGGGGGTTGTTGGGGGTTTTTTTGCTATTTTTTTTTGTTTTGGTCTTTCAAGGTAAATAAGATACAGTTTTATGAAATGTATGTCCTGATACAGTTACAGAAGAGTCTACTTATTTCTAGAAAAGAGTAGCTGTCAATGTCATATTTATGCTGTCATTGTCATATTTATTAACTAGCAATATTGGAATAAATCAATATGAATAATTTCATAAAGCATGAATATCTACAGTCAAAACCAGAGTACGGGATGGGGGAATGTGGGGGGGAGGGATATTTTACTGTGCTTTGTAGCATAACCAAGTCTTTCTTGTGCTAACTCTCGGTGCTTAAACACAGTCAGGTAATCCTGTACCCTGAGAGCAAGATCTTTTTGTACTTGCTTACCTTTAAAATCCATGAAAGAATACTGAATTTACACAGGGCTACGCACAGCTGCTAAGTTAAGCATGTGCTGGTTAATGGTCTAAAAATTTACTATAAGATAGATAGCACTATAATAGATTCATAATAAATGAGCATGCCAGATGAGGCCTGATCTCAATATGATTTTCTATTTTAGTGAATTGTCATTGAGGCTTCATGGAACAGTGCATCCTCAACAGGCATCTAAATGAAAAGTCATCATCTAAAAAGTCAAACAACTTTTCCAGTTATGAGAAATGCCATGGAAAGAAAATTAAATGCAAACAAAAGGGAAAGCTAAAAAGAATAGCTAAGCAGTATGACTGTGTATGAATTTTGCAAATTCTTTCAATATTTTAAAAATGTGTAGGAATTAGAAAAATATATAGGCAATTATCAGCTTTCAGACAAGTATATTTCTTCTAAGACATCCACATTCAAAACATTTTGGCAAGGGGAGCAATGATGATGGTCTTGCAGGGTAATATCAGAGATGCTTGAAATTGGCAATAGAAAACCAGTCTTTCTGGGACATTCAGTGAACAGATGTTCAGGGAGTCTGCTGCTTGGAGTAGTTACAAATCAAAACCATGTGAGAAATATTATAGCTGCTGAAGTCTACAAGAAGGACAGATTCTCCTTTCTGGATTTTTTTTAATGTCAGCTTTATTAATCCTTGATCCTACGGATTCAGAAAAATCCTATTATCTTATCCTGAGAAAACTCAGCAGAGATAGGAAAATGGAAAGTAATTTAGTTATCAGCATTCCTAATATAAAAAAAAAGAAAATAAAACCAAACCAACCAACCTCCCAAAACCCCAAGAATTTTGAGAAGCAAAATTTCTGAAGTGTGGCTTTCCCACATTTCTCTCTTTTCTGGACACTTGGGTACCCCCAGACTTTCCCCGCCAGGAGCATTAATTTTGGTCTGTCTCTACCTTCACAACATTGGCAGAAAGCTTTAGTCAAAAAGGTTCTTCTCTTCTGAAGGCTTGAAGATGTCCGCATTAGGTTTTATTTGCAGCAGTCACTCAAGCCAGTGCACAGCAATCTCATAACATTATTGAAACATTTTCTTCTTCCTTTGTAGAACTTTCAGGGGTTTTTATTCTTGCTTTCTGTAGTCCAGTAGTTACTGGTGAAAAAGAACCAGCTTGTTGGTCTCTCTTTCCTTTCCTGAAGTTCTGTCCTGGGCAGAGGTATATTGCTCAAATTCAAAAAGCACTTTCTTGTAGCTTCTCTGGGTCATCTGTGAAATTCAGCATTCTATACTACAGGGAGAGAAAGCACTTTAGCTGTCACAGCAGCTATTAGCCAAACCCTATATTATCAGTTAAATTAAAACTGAGAAAAATATTCATGCTCAGGAGGAAGAAAGTAGCATCCATTTGGCAAGGCAGCTATATTAAACCAGATACTAATCTCAGTAGAACCAGAATTAATTAGGAGTAATTGAAATCTACTTCCACACTGAAGAGAGTAATTTTTTTTATGAATATATATTTTCTTATCTTTATGTTTGAACCTTTGAGATTATGATCACATTTCTAAATGTTACTTTGGTTTGATAACTGAAAATTATATCTGACAATAGATGTCATTGTATTAAGTTTGTTCTAGATGAAACAACTTTCAAAAAAATAATTCTTCAGATTAAGGAATAAAGTGCCCCATGATTAGGAAATGTTACAAGCAAGAAGCCTACATAATGTTATTTCTGCCCTTTTATGGGCACAGAGGCTGAAAAGTGAAAGGTAAAATAAATTCCTTAATTTTCATCCATATTTGCTAAATAGTGATGGCATTTACGAGATTATCTGCAATTTGGTAGATGTGGCCTTACTCTGTACCAATATGCATAGGCACAGATATATGCAGTCTGGTCTGACTTCTATGGGTATGGTGATTTTTTAACCATATTTCTACATATAGCTTACTTCTACTCCCACAATACTAAAATATCACCAAGAAAAAAAAATTATCTTTTCTTTTGCAACACTTTTGCACATCCATGCAAATTTAAGTAACTATGTAGCCAAGGAGGCAAGGATAGGGCCCATGGTTGCAGCAGGGAATTCTACTCTGTAATTGAATCAGCCTATGCGGATCTCAGCCCTCAAATTGGATGAAATGCAGAGTGTTGTGTTTATGTATGGCCGTGCTGACTATATTGGTTTCCTCACGAGTAAAGATACCTATCAACGTACTGCATTAATGACAGGGCTGGTCTGTAACAAAATTCCTCACCGTAAAGCACAGTCATATGTTAAAAGGAAGGGGAATACAGAGAGGAAGAAAGCTCAGCTGCTTCCTTTTTTCCAATACTGCTCAAGATATTAATTGCAGAACATGAAGCACCTAAAAATATCTGAATATTGATTTCTTCACAGTGCTGATGTTATCAGTTATGCTTGTTTCTCTCCAGTGTATCTGTTTGCCCAGTTCTGTCGGTCTTTTACTTCTGCTACTTAACAGCAAAAGCTGAGGATGTTACTGCCTCCCAGTAATAGTCGGTAAACAGATGCTTTTCAAAGCAACAGCTGCACTTTCACAAAAAACTTTAATTTTCTTTTACAGTTTTACAATGAGATGAAGCAGCTGGAATGCTTTGGAGACAAAGGAGCTCATGAATAATTCACTTGACACCTTTATACTGAAGTATGGGTGTCTTCATTAAATAAAATTGCTTCCTGTCAAGGGCAGTGAGAGGGTTTTGGGAGAAAGGCAATATTGTTTCCCTTTGAGACCCCAGAGAATGATGGTTGGTGGCAAGGTGGAATTTAATGTCAGTATAATTTTTAAACTTTTTGTTTATCATAACCTTTTAAATAATTTCAATGTAAAAATCACTTGATTTTAATACTCTGGAAAATAATGCAAAGTAGAAAAAATCAGCAGGTATATAGATTACAAATGCTTGTGGCCAGCAAAAAAGAACAGATTATGCTTATTTATACATATGGCTAAAATTGCATACTGCAGCATACAAGGTGTTTTAGCCATTTTTTAGTATGAGGTAGTGCTGGACACCCTCCTGAGTGTTCCTGAGGTGTGCCTGGGGTTCCCCCCAGAGTTGGCTCAGCAGGGCCAGTGTCCTGGGGTGGTTCTGCCCCTTATCTGTGGGTTGCAAACACCTGCTGGAGCATGGTTTTGTTAGGATCCAGCCAGATCCTTGGCATACTTACACACGCACACCCAAGGCAGAGCATAAACTGCAGGCACTTAACATCCTTGTGCTGTCTCACTGGCAGCATCGTAAGAGATGCCACTTTGGTTAATTGCTGCAGAGCAGGAGTGCCAATTTGGCTCTGGCTAGCACGGGATGTGGATGGGAGCATGTAGTCTTTATCTGATGGTAGAGAAGGCTGCAGGGATCTGAAGCAAGGTAAGAGCCTGCAGCTCTCCTCCCAAAATACCTGCCTGTTCAGACCCAGTAACATCTCAGCTTTCAAACAAGCCCCTAAAGCTCACACAGCATGTAAATGTTACTGTTGGCAGGTGTGAGGAAGCAGGCAAATGTCTTAATCAGGTAGTTAGTGTTGTATTTAATAAATTGCACAGACAGAAAAGCTGGGACAGGGCTTACAGCAAAGAAGATCCTGAATTACCAGCAGGTGAGGCACAGGCCTTCAGTCAGGGTCTCTCAAGAGTGAGATATGTGGAGGAAGCCATACCAAGTTATTTAGAATGTTTTGGGGAGCTGTTCTAGAAATAACAGTTCCAGAAATCCCTCCTTCCAACCAGGGAACCTGTAAACGAGTCTGGAGTTAACCAGTGAGAATTTGCAGGCTAGTTCTTCAGAGGCATTCCATATGTGCACAACTACAACTACAGAATTAGGAATGTTTGTTAATGTTGTATTACCGCTAGCAAAGTTGAATATACTAATGCAGGAAAAGGCACTGTTATTCCACATATCATTTGAGAATAATCTTGTGTCAGTAGAGTCCCCTGAGCAGAGAATGTAAAATCCATGTTAACAAATACCTTCCGATTTCCAGTCACCCCTGATGAACAGGTAGAGAGCTTGACCACTAAAAGTACTGAGGATGTGTCCATACTGCAATCAGTGTGTGACTGGACCCTGCAGAGACACTCCAGGGTGAACTTAGGGGCAGATGATTTGGAGAAAGATGCTGCAGCATCTCGGTGTAGCCAGCCACAAATGTTTAGGTGAATTTTTAAATGGGCTCTGGAGCCTTTATTGGCCTACGTGTATCATCTCCAATAGTCTCTTTAGGCAGGCTCGAGCTACCTTCAGCACATTTACTTAGGTTATACCTCTGTCTTTGTCTTAGGATAGAGATGTGGTGGGCTCTGTGACCTGATCATGATCCCACATCTGGTGAAGGAAAGGTGAATACTCTGACTATAGCATCACTAAAAATCTCCCACTAAGTATTTTTTTATGTTTCCACCCTCGATGGTGTGTACTTACTTGTGAATATTGCAAATAGCTGCAGCCTCCTAGACAAAACTACTGTATTTAAAAGATAAATTTTCTGCCTACCCCAGCTAGATACAAGAAGCAGAGCTGATCCCACTGGGAAGCTTTTGACCAGCTTTAATGAGAGCTCTTCTACTTGCGGGTACTTTTTGATGACAGTGCATCACTGCTATTTTGAGTCAGCCTGTGTTTGGTGCACTGTGAAGAATTTTGCTCACAGTGAGTCAGCTGCAGTGCTGTTAGCAGCATTAGCATGGACAGTGTTGCCAGCAGAAACCTCAGGAGCAAGGATAACTGGCATGATACGGAGAGCAATACAAAGCTGTTGACAAATACAGCTCTTAGTACCACTGACTGTGCTAAGCAAGGATGGAAAGCCTCCTGCAGCTTCCTTGGTACCAGCACAAGTGCAAAGTCATTCCTTGGGCTTTCAGATTGTCTGGCTGAACCAAGGAACACTATGGGAGGCTGCTGAGTGATGCTGTCTGGCTATGATCCCATGCTAAAAATACAGTGGAAGATAACTGCTAGTCTTTTCAGAGTTTTCCTCCTCAGTTTTCTGTGGCTTTTATGCTGTGCATACACAGTGCTGAATGGGAAACAGAGCATCTCATTTTTTCACTGAACCTCAAAGCTTCTTTGCTCTGGTACGTTTTTTGCTCCTAGCTGCATTTCTGTGAAGATGTTTCATGGCCCTGGCATGCTATCAATTACAATTTATTAAATCCTGGAGAGGACATTAAACATTTTTTTACCTCTCATTGAGGACAACTGACAATTTATGGGACAAAAACATAATACCTGTCAAATTTTAGAATCAGTGAACTTCTAGCCTTTCATTTGTCATGCAGACTTTCTAATTCAGTATTTTGAAAGCTGCATTTCAAGGCAAAAATCACATACAATCTCCTTTTCTATACGATGGAAAAGAGAAACTTTTCCCTAAGCTATCTCCTGAGTGACTAATGGCTGTATTTCTGGAACAGATGTAAGCGAGCATCGTATCTATTCTGAACACTCTTATCAGCATTTCCAAGGGGTTTGTAAAGGATGACAAAAAGCTGTGGTACAGAAATTACTGTGATGGCAGATTAGAATTCCAAGGCTTGTGTGCTTTTTCATTTCAGAAACAGTTGCAGTGATTAAGATGCTGCCAGTCCTTACTCTCCTCACTGCCCAGACCCACTTACATTTTCCAAATCTCTTACGAGTAACATTTATGTGATTCTAAGCCAATATCATATGAAATCTAGAAACTGAGCATCAACTACCTCTCACAGTAATTTGGGTTCTGTTACTAAACTACTAGATTGCGCAACAAAGTGGCTGAAGGACCATTTTGCTCTACTGATTCTGCAAGGGAGGGCATTGAAAATGTGGTTGTGTTCACCTTTGGCAGGAGGACAACAAAGAGTTGGTCAACAACACTTTATATTGTTGCAGCTATTTCTTTACTGGATGTGTTTCTAAGACCTAAGCTACAATTTTGCAAAACCAAAGGGAATAAAGTCAGAGTTAAACTCTGCAGCTGATTACCAAGTTAGTTACTGCACAAACATTTTTTAAGTGCTGTGTAATTTTAGTGACTACTAACTTCTTTCAAACCACTTAAATAAATCTAATCAAATAAACCAAAACTTTCTAAGAATCATAAAAGAAAAATTACTCCCTTTGGCTCCACAGTCCTTCATTACTTGGCTAGATGCACTTGTTGAGACAGAGCTCCACTAGACTGATTCAAGCCAGGATAACAAATCCCATATTCCAGATGACAAAACATTTTCCATCAGGCTATCTTTCAGAGGTAAATGTCTTATATTGGCAATTCCTGCCTTGTGACTAAAATTTATTGCAATTTGAACTGAATACTCTCTATTTTCAGAGACAATGAAAAAGTTTGAAATGGTCAATAACCTGCAATAACTAAAAAAGTGTTAAACGCTAGTGTGCCTAATGTTAGGAGAAAATAATGAAGTATAGATTTTAAAAGGTCATTATCAAAATTTCTTCATGTGCACTAAAAATGGAAACTTGGGAAAATGTATGAAAGGTTCCATTTTATTCTGCAGCTGACCTGACACAGCACATCTGCACCCCTGAATATATGCAGCAAGAAGAAACAGCTTGAAATATGTATTTTCAAGGCTTACATTAGTCATCATCAAAATGTTTTTGTACCCTGAGTGACCTGCTGAAAGAACTGAGTTTGAATGCTTGGTTTTGGGGGGAGGGGGGAAGGTTCAATTTTGACAATAAAAAGTATTACTTCTTCATATAAGCTTTGTATCTTCATATATGCTGTGAGACATTCACCCACCTTCTTGTTTGGGATATTGGGAGGAACACTGGTTAGATAGCAGGAGTAGTAGCCTCGGGTCAAAGGCAGGTACCCAGTCATGTAAAAAGATGTTCAGTTGACTTCATTGCAGAGTGATAATTAGTTACACTCAAATGATGTCCCTTGAGGTAATACACTTGAGAGCAAATCTGGCATGCAGCTCGAAGTTTTCTGGGGCCATAGCCTCAGATCCTCAGCCAAGTATGCTCAGATGTATTGCAAATTTCTTCACAACAAAAAGTGGAAAAACTTTTTTTGCCATTACAGTGTATAAAGCTACATAACAGAAATACTAGAATTGGTCTGGATGGAAATCCATAACAGCACCGGAAGAAACAGCGGAGCAAAGCAGCAAAGCTGCAGCACAGTGGAAGGGCCATTCCTCTCCCTGTTATCTCAGCATTGAGACAGTCCATAGTCATAAAGATATGTGAAACGAAGAAGCGAACAGAACTGGCAGCAATCTTGTTGAATGCTTATAGAGGATAAAATAAACAAGATTGTCCAGCAAAAATATTGTCCCATAATAATGGTTGATGCCTAAAGAGTTTAAAAACCTGTCCAAACCCATTTGTTGTCACAATGAAGAGGAACCCAAGAGATGCAGTGAGGACCTGAAAGCTGTTTGCTGCTGCCTTCCATGACATACAGGTGATCCTGGCAAAACTGGTCAGGCATGCACGTCTTAGTGCTTGCAAGTATGTGCACATGAGAGTGTGAGCGGGTAGAATCAACTTAGGGAATTGTAAATTAAAATCATGTTCTGCCCGCCTAAGTTCTTGTACTGTCTTTTGTTGCACTAACAACCTACGAGGACTATGGATCTCCAGTTGTGTAATATTTCACTGTGCACTTGCTGTTGTCTTGAGCTGAATGGATCAGAAATTCTGATTCTGTTCTCACAACAGTTCCTTCACCAATTTCAGGTTTGGGTAATTGTGGGCAAATGGAGTTTTCCAATATATATAGCAAGTCAAACTTAGTTAATGGTTTTGAAAGTGAATTTGGACAAGTGTGGATGGAAATAAATTGCATGATTGCTTATGCAGAGAAAGAGCTGGCTCCGGTAACTGTTAAACTCTTGCAAATCAATATCCTGAATTGGTGTGATCAGTGCAGATGCTATTATCATACAGCTGTGTAGAGCAAAATGGACCAGAAATTCTCTCATAGTTCACCCTTCAGCAAACAAACAGAACATCACAAGAAACAGCATGTTTTAGCTATGAGATATGTGTTTTTTCCACATTCCTTTGCTTGCTCTTTCCACATCTGCTTCATTTTGCGGAGAAAAGGATGATTTTGGTGGAAACCAATATGCACACACACACTAACCCAGATATTTCCTATCTTCAAAAAAATCTAGAAATCTAGCCCATTGCCCACTTGCACAGAACTCCACAGCACTTGCTGGTGTAAAGCTTAGTTAGACACAGCTTCACCCAGGTGATGGCACAGATATATAGTGCTTCTAGCCCTCACTTTCCCATGCAAAAATTAGTTTGCAGAATGCTGTAAGCCCTCTGTGTATTTCAGCATTACTCTATGCAATAAACCAAATGTTAGTTGCTATGAAGTATATTCATTAATTTTCATGGAGCCTCTTCTTTTGCTTTTCTCTTAGCTTGGCAGCAACACCTGTGCCAAAAAAGGTTTGGGTTTTGTCCTCTTTTAACACAATTTCTCTCTGCTAGTAAGAATTTCTGAAGTGATCAAACATGATCCTGTTAGCAGAAAGGGTCAAAGACTCATTGGTAGTCTGTGTCTTATGCTGAAAGATCACCTAGTAGGCATTATCAAGATCCTGCTGCATTCTAAACACAAATGAGAATTCTGAATAATACTCTGATCTCCTGTACGGCACCAACTCCCAGATCAGCTCTGTTGCCCAACATTTGCAAGATTTTAGTGGCAGCAGCGAATTTCTCACTTTCTTCTGAGACAGTAGCTATTTTGGCACTTCTTCAGGCTTCCTGTAAGCTGCTGTTATCCCAGAAAAAAAGAGAGGCAAGCTGATGTCTGAAAAAAACCCAGGCATCATGGCATATTATTACATGCTGCCCTAGCCCACTCAGAATAGGTCTTTACACAGACTTAATTTTGTATTGTTATGTGAACAACACACAAATGCCATTATCAGTTACTTAGAAAAATATTACTTAAATACAATGTATTTTGGGGATTCTATTATATTAAAATAGTTTTATTGTCTTCATGGCACACTTTTTGAGCCTTAAGAATGAATTACAAGTGTGACCTCACTCTTGTAACATGGGGTTTAGTATTCTTTTATCCCTTCCTAGGAGGTGGGTTCTGCAGTTTCAATTTTGGCATTACTTTTTTCCCCTTGCTACTAAATGCCCATGTTACTACTTATTTGTATTGTATTACAAAAGCTTTGTTAAATAAATATGCCTGGGATTTGTGGTGAAAGGGGAGGAAATTTATTGTCCTTAATTCTTGTAGGAGTTCTGTCCTAATGAAGCTGGGATTCTTCTGTGACCACTCCCTCTGACCACCATCTCCTACATACACAAGCCTTAAGAGACACAAATGCCTCACTACAGGAGAGGCTGCAGGTAGCTGTACCAATCCAAGAAAAAGTCTGAGGGAAGAACCAGATTTCACTTCTCTGAGGCCCTCCTTTTCCCTGTGGTTGATTGTGAGAATGTGCTACATTACCCCTTAACAACCTGTGGTAAATTCTTCCCTGTCTCTAAGTGTATGGAGACCAGGGAGTGTTTCCACATTTCAGCCCACCGCCTCAACTTCTTGTGTTCCACACATTACCAGAATATTTCTCTTCTGAACTCTTCTGTGGGATCCGAAAGCGTGCTAGGCCGTAATAAAACACATACAAGATCAACAGTATACTGCCCCCAGATATTTGCACTGCTGAGCCAAGTAAGTGGAGAGAAGAGACTGATGAATGACTCCATGGCCACACATGGGAAAGAGGGAAAAGTGTTTCCAAATGTTCTGTTAAAACCTGTAACATATTTTTTAAAACTCTCACATTTCAAGTCAAAATCCCCTGAGAGAGAATTTCTGACCTTCACTGTCCTTAGCTGTATGTTTCCATATGTGCCACTGCCAAAATGCTGAGTAGGCATTTGAGATTTACCTTCAGTACATCATTTTAGCTTACAAGCTACTTACTGTGAATCCAGAAACTTTGTTCTGAAATAGGTGCAATTTCACTGCAAATACTAAGCAGAGCATATAATGCTACCTAAGCAAATGCCACTGAGGCATTACAGATGATCAGATATCAATATGCTTAAGAAATATAAGCAAAGAGCTTTTGAAAGTCTATCAAAAAGCTATATTCCTTTAAACAAAAAGTATCAAAGAAACAAGGTATTTTATGTCTAACACCAGCAAACAGTACCATGGAATAGGAGTGGATCTGTAGAGTAAAACAATTATTTTTGAGGCCCTTGACTCCATGCTAAATATATTTGATGGGCGTGTTAATGATTTTAGACTCTTTTTTGTCTTGTTCTGTACATCTGACCCTCTCATTGGCAGGTGGAACATATTTCTAATTTAGTTTCTCTCAAGAAGAATTCAGTGACCAGTGCTCTGTGACCAGTCTGCAGTGTAAACCGAAGTGCACTAAGTGGGGACAATCACAAGGTTTGCTTAAAAGTTCACTCCTGGTCCAAACTAAAATGTTGAGGTTAACCCCAGAAGACTTGCAGTCAGGGTTCTGGAACAAATCCTTTGAGAGGCAACCAAATTTAACAAAAAAACAACCCAGTCTTATCTGAAAAGTTATCTATCCCTTTTTCCTACTTGCTTGTTTCACCCAGGCACAGCTCGCCCATAAGTATTCACAAAGCCACATTGTATCTCTTTCAAATTCAAACTTCAGTTCTCTTTCTATATTTTCTTTTCTGCCAGGGAGGTTGCAACTATGAGAACTGCTTATTTTGCTCACCAATAATTGCCACCTTGCACAGTCCTGTCTTCCTGTGTCCAACTGTCTTGTTCCCAGAATCCAAGAGAAAGACAGAACTTCAGGTCAATAACTGGCATTTCCGTTCAGTGTCTGCTGAGTGCTGACAGAATGAGGTGCTGCCCTGTGCCTGTGGCATGGAGATGTTACAGTAACACATAACATATAACAGAGCTATTCTGACATCCAACCTACTGCACCTGCATCACTCCTCCAAACAAGAAACGAGGTTATTCACCCCCTCCTTAACCTCCTGTGTGCAATGGTTTTTAAAGAAAGAGCCAAAAACGACTTTTTACACAGAAATATGTTATCATGTAGTCTATACTTGTCTCCCTAAGCTTCAGCAAAAAACAGGCCCTTCCTAAGAAACAGAGCAGAGGTGTTATGTTAACAGTTATCACTGCTCTACTCTTCCCCCACTGCACCTCACAGCAGAAGGGGAATCACGGAAATCAGAGAATCATGGAAAAACAAAACAATAAAGCCAAACGTTAGCATTCTGGACATGGGACTAGAAACCTGAGTTAGTATTAGCAGTCAGCAGTTCTGATTTCCTAA
Organism: Oreocharis arfaki; assembly: GCA_013398015.1. Classification (NCBI taxonomy): domain Eukaryota; kingdom Metazoa; phylum Chordata; class Aves; order Passeriformes; family Paramythiidae; genus Oreocharis; species Oreocharis arfaki. Next base: position 501,157 of record VZRR01011200.1, on the reverse strand, counting down.
ATTACTTTGGCCAAGTTGCTTTGGCCCTGTTTACATTAGATCTCCAGCTGTATGGAGAAATAGCTCAAATATGAAAACTTAAGATTTTTCTAAAGCCCTTAGTGCTAGGGATTTCCTCAGTTGATGAATGCTTAGTCTCAGATACCTTTTAAAGAGGCTCTCTGCAGTATCTCAAATCACGAGATGCTTTTAAAATTCAGGTTTTATTTAATTTGATCCAGTTGTGCTGCCTCTCAGCAAAGCAGCAATTTTGTTAAACCCTTTTCTTTTAAAAATCCTCTTTGAAGAATATTTTAAATGCATGTCAAATAAGGTCTCAACGGTGTCCCATGACAATGTGAGTTCCTGTGCTCGTATTTAGCTCAGTTGTCTCCCACTGAAATCCTAATTATATATCCTGCTTATACCAGTAACTAAGTAGGAATTTTAAAACTTTCCTCCCACATCAGCAAATGAAAGCATGTGAATGGAGTTTTCATCCTCTTTTTCAGGTTCTACATCTGCAGAAGACAGACAAGTGGTAGAGAGACAATACTCCTAGCTGGTGGTTCACAGAACTGAACACTCCAGACTTGGCAGTGAACCAGCAGCAGAGTGCTACAACTATTGACTTGCATGGCCCATGGTGCAGTCTCACACCTGGTGCAAACTAATCTGAAACCAGAACCTAAATGAACCATCCCTGCTCTTGCCCATGGCCATGTCCTCCCCTTGGTGCCAGGTTTAAAACCAGGAAAACATGCAATGAGTATGCTCAGCCTGATTATCTGGCTGAAAATCAACTCTGCTAAAAAAAAAAAAAAAGTCAGCTACTCTGGGGACCTGATTCAGCTCCCCACTGACCTTGTGAATGTTAGCATGTTAGCACTGGGCAGAGCAGAAGAGTGGTGAGCAAGAGGGGAGACCAGCTAACATTATTATGGTCTTAGACTGGCTTAAATTGTTCATAAAAACATACTCTGAAATGTTTAGCAAAACAGCATTAGCAGCATTGAACTGGTGCACAGGGAATACAAGAATGTGTTAAGTACTGGCATGATAGGGCAGTGCCACTGTCCCTTTTTCTCCCATTTCTGAACACGTGGCTGTACCACTTCAGCTGAGTCACCACTGGGAGTAACTAGCAGAAACAGCAGCAAAGTTTATTTGCTTGGGTACCCACCAATTTTAGAACTGACTGTAGAAATGTAAACGGGCACCAACCTGGTCTAAGCAGATCTGTCTGCCTGTTCCTTCTTCCCTTACATGATGTCCACAACACACTGTGAATCCATAGTTCCGCTGGCCCCAGCCTCTGGCTCCCAAAGTAAAAAGCTGCACAGATGTCTGATGTAACAACTGTCCATTAATGCACACTCTGTGCAGGACTGTGGTTCTTGGTATTTAAAACCCTTGGAAAGAAGACAGAATATAAAAATCAAGATCTCTAGAGATTCCAAAGGCTGCACATGAGGGTGTTCTGCCATAATGACTGAGTAAATCAAACAGCATAAGCAAAAATCTTCACTACCACAGAAACAGGATTACTGAGCTGAAACAGCTTGGCATGGTTCTGTCTCAGTGGATGAATCTCTGAGATATGCAGAACCTTGAAGATAATGCCATTATTAATTGCTTCAAATCTCAAAAGAGTAAGAGTGAAAAACACAGAAAGAAACCATATGGTGACCTCAGAGAAGTCTCTGAAAAAGAAGGCCAGGCAGCTCAGGTGGGGAGAGACATTCCCGAAGATTAGAAGGCAACAGCAGAGATCACTTTCCTTCACTGAATGCTTGCAGAGGCTTTTAAGCCCTAGAGTGGAAGTTGAAGAGGAAATGGATTATAATAAACAACTCCCTTTCACCTTCTTTGGCATGAAAGGCTGAGACTTTCCTGTGCTTCGGCACATCATTGAGAGCAGCAGCTTGCCTCGACTCCTTTCCACATAACTGAAAACAGCAGTGTCTGGATTACAGCCTCCTCTCATTCCTGTGACCCAGACACAGGCATGGAACTACCCAAGTCCTGCTCCCCAAGTTCCTCCAAGACCACAAAGAGGGAGGCCAAGGCAACAAGCAACAAGGAACTCCATTAAGCCAAGTGCTGGAAGCTTCACAAGTCAGAATTCTCCTTCCATTTTATTGAAAATCTCCCTGTTGGCAATAATTTAAGCATTTGTACTTCTAGGAAATTAGATTGTTTGTTGTACATATTTGCATATCTGCCATATCTATCAGAAAGCCAAAGTATCTTCTGCCAACCAGAATATTCTCTGCCATTTCTTTTAATATCCCTACAGGTCTGCAACTCCACATATGAGCAATAACCTGTCCAGACCAGGGGCTGCAGAGCTACAGCAGACTATACAATGAGAACACATATTGGAAATACATAGCATGCAAAACAACACTTATTGCAGCACTGTTTCATAAGATGACCTGTTAAAAACTACTCTCATACTTCCCTGCTCTTCTGTAACTCAACCAGGTTCAGTGCTCTGTGCAAAATTTAAAAAAGAGTATCAAGCAAGTTATGTAAACGTTGATATCTATTCCTCAAATAATTTACCTGCTATTCTACATGGAATTATTAAAAAAAAAAAAAGTAGAAAATGCTAAACAAATATCACAGAGCACAGAAACAGCCCAGCAAGCCCAGTTGTTGAGGGAATATTGCCATGTCCACATAAGCAACAAAAAAAAAGTGTTCAGCAGTGTTGGATTAGTCTTAGCTCAGTGCAGTGCTACTTTGGGAGGTGAAGGAGGGACTTGCTACATGAGAACAAGTTCGGTTTGTACCTTACAGAATAAACATATTCTACTTCAAAGGTAAAGCACTGTATATTCCTGAATACTGAGGGAATCCACAAGATTGCCATAGGTTTTCCTCTCATTTGAGGCTTGAAATTCAATATAATCTACAGCAGTTAGCTGAAAGTGTGACAAACAGTGCTAGTTATCCAAACCCTGCAGCTCATGGGTTCCCAGTACAGCATCCCAGTAGTGGGAACAGTGCCACCTAGAAGGTGCAAGAAGAGTATTTGCCTACAAGGCTGGGTGTAATCTCAGTGAGTCATGCTTTCCTGTAAGAACTGATGTTCCCATAAATGCACTTTATTCAATGCAAAGCAAAAGCTGCCATTTGCACACGGCTGTGCAGCACACAGATGTTGCACATCAGGATAGAACACAGCCACGGCTGTTTAGAAGTGAACTATCAAAGATGTGCTGTCATTAGACAAATCCCAACCTGCATGTCCATGTCCAAGACATGGCTGCAGCTCGAGATTTTTGTGACAGCAGGGTATTGGTTAGGTGTGATTGATACTGGGGAGATAATGATTGCCGGGTAAATTTAAAAAAAAAATGGATGAGCAGTGGGGAAAATAAACATGGTCACATTTCAAGAAATTCTGAGTGACTGTTTGCATCAATGAAAATGAAGTGTGCTTTTCTTATCTACATGTTTGAAGAAAATGATGCTTTATCCCAAACAGGCTACCGAGACTATGCAAAGAGAGCAAATATGTTAGAGAATAATAACTGTTGAGGCTGCTATTTTACTTTTCCAATGGGCAATTTTGAGGTTTTGTGCTTGTTTTACCTTACACAATTTTCTGACTGAGATGGTCATTCACAGTAATATGTACATCTACTTGCTGAGTTATGCTAAGAACATCCATCACCTCTGCATAATGTAAAAGAGAAGAAGCAACAGCAAGCCAGCTAATTCTTCGCAGAATAATAAATCAGCATACATGTCTTCAAGCTAAAATTAACATGTGCATATAATTCTTCATAAATATATCCGCTATTTGAAGCACATGCAACACATACAATTGAGGATGCAGGAGATGGTGGTTTTTTACTGAAATGAAGATGCAGTATTTCATGCTCAGCCTTGAAAGAAGTATAGCTTAATAAAAATAAAGCTTATTATTCAAGTCACTCTTTCACTTCAGAACTAATTTATGGTACATTTTAGACATACTGCAAATGATGAACAACAGCCTTGGCTAATTGCTTTCCTTACAAAGTGTGGGAATCAAAAGATACATTTTAGATGTGTGGTCACAGATATGACCATGCCAATGAATTGCAAATAACCAATGTAAGAGTCAATGATGTGCTGTCTTTGATAGATGTAGTGTTATAAATTGTCTCTTCTGTGATGATCTCAATGGGAGAAGAGCACTTAATAACGGGATTTTTGGTGCACAGATTTAAATGAAAAGAAAATGTGGTTGTGTGCAAGAGTAATTGTTAACAAGGAGAAGAGAACTGTGCTGGTCACTTACTAACTATTTTGACATCTGGACATGACAGGTTTTGTTCACCAAAGCTAGTACTAGTTCTAGAACCTATTACAATCCAACTTGATTTCCAGATCCTAAACAGAGTCAGCAAAAATTTGTGGAGAGCTGGGGAGCAATTCTCCACTTATAGTTCATACAAGCCCTACATGACATCACTGAAGAACAATTTGGTTTATAATCTTTCAAAACTAATTCACATTTTCCTTATCATATGAGGAAAATGGTAAGCTGTGACCACAAATACTGCTGTTTACAGCACAATCACAAAGAGCATCCCACTCAAATGCTCGTACATGCTTCATCTTTCAAGGGGCCACGTAACCACCCTGCAGTGAGAGCTAACAGAGGTCACTTAAAGCCAGGAAGCCTGACAGAGATTTCCTTTATCCATTATCTGAGGTTTAAGTTATCAACGCTCTGTAAGAACACATAGGCTCTGAAGGGTTCAGTCTTCACTCTGAAAACATTTTAGGAAGGCCTCAGCACTTTCTAGGAGTAGACACATACTTGGCAGCCACCACCAAAGCATCGAGTAAGCAGTGCCAAAGGGAAGCTGGTGCCACATCTGGTAGGACAAGGCCCTGTGTCTGTGTTAACTCATGCACTCCTATGGAGCTGGCTACTGTACAGCTTCCATGCAATTTAACAGGATTCTCATTTTGATTAAGTAAGGCATGCATAGGTATAATTCCAATTTGTGCAGATTAAGGAGAGGATTAATATATACTTATTTAACTTCTACCAAAAGATTTCTGGTTTTTAGCACTCTGGTCAGAAAAGCAATGGTTTATTAGAGAAAGCTTCCAGTTGGAGGAGCTGGCTGCCTTCCTCAGTCTTATTCCCTGATTCCCATGCTACAACCTTTGGCTGCTGTTACCAGCCTCGGAGTCTCCTGCCTTCACTAGACATAAACATTTTCCGTAACTGGATTCCTTGTTTGAAAAACTGGTGTCCAGACCCTAGAAGGTTCAGTCCACGAAGAGTGTTCTCACAGAGGGGAAATTAAAATTAAATGCCAGCTATTATTTAGCTGTTTCTCTCTCCTGCCACCATCTCTAGCTGAGCACAGTGAGCTCCACTTCAGAGTTGATTGCCTTCCCCTCCGGGACTCCAGGCATATGAGCCTCAGTGATACAGGATTCATCTCTGTGAGTTTAACACTGAAGCAAGAATTCATCTTAAGACTGTAAGTCACAACATGGCAAGAAAACACATGCTATTTGGAGACAAAAAGTTCCCTTAAATCTTTAGGGCCATTAGGAGAATCTAATCTGAGTCTTAACTGCCTCTGTTTCCATTATTGTGCTGGAAAGTAGCTGCCAGAAAGAGCTACCCTGGTTAAGGCAAGCACTGTTCATTTAAGCTGAATTGAAAGCAGTTAAATTAAATCATAGAATCATAGAATAGTTTGAGTTGGAAAGGACCTTAAAAACCATGTAGTTACAATGCCGCTGCCATGGGCAGGGACACCTATCACTAGACCAGGTTGCTCAGAGCTCCATCCAGCTGGCCTTAAACAATCTTTTGTCTACTGACAGGTGAGAGATCAGCAAAGCTGGGCAGGCATGGTGGTAGGGCTGTATGTTTGATTTGTACATGGCTGCTCAAAAAAAGCCATGCCACTGGCCAGTGTGAAACACTACCACTGACCCCATTAGAGAGCAACAGAATTTAAAACTGTGGTAATACTGACTGACCCTGTGTGTCCGACAGTTCAGTAATGCAGTTCAGTGCTTTCTATGCCAAAACTGCAACTAAAAATCGTTCAAACATATCTTTCTTCTAGAAAATTAAGAAATAGTCAGCACCGTTTCTGAAAAAAACGGTAACTATTCAGCTGTGGCCACTGTAACAATTTTTACTTACAGATTTACCTACCTAGCCTAGTGGAAGGCGTCCCTGCCCACCCAACAGGGGAGTTGGAACGAGTTGATCTTCAAGGCCCCTTCCAACCCAAACCACTCTACGATTCAATGATTCTATCATTTCTAGTTGCGAAGTGGGATTAATATCCAAGTTTTTAATGTGATGTAGGGCTCATTAGATAAGACATACTAATAGAGGTGTCCTCGGTGGCGCTGCTTTACCTACAGCCCCACCTCGCGGCCACAGCGCGGCCCAGCCGCCTTCGCCTTCCCCCNCCAGTGCCCCAGCGCCCCAGCCCTTTCGGGGCCGGGGATCCTCAGGGCCGGGGTCGTCCTGCGCCACCGGAGGCCCCCGCCCGCCTTTCCAGGGGCTCCTGTGCGCGCTCCCTCCCTCCTTTCCCGCCTCCTCCGCTTCTTCCCGCCCGCTCCGCTCCCTCCCGCCGCCTCAGCTCCCGGCCGGAGCCGCGTCTCGCCCGCCATGGCGAGTAAGGACGGTAGGAGCCGCCTCTCCCTTCTCCCCGCCGGGCGGTGGGGTGTGAGGGTGCGTGTGCCCGGGGATGGCGGAGCGGAGCTGCGGCGCCCCGGGATCCCTCCCCAGGAGCTTCCGCGGGCTGTGGGAGCGGGGGTGGAGCGGCTGCAGTTTTCGCCCCGCCGGCCGCCCCCGAGGGCCCCGCGGGACCCCCGGTCCTGCCTGGTAGAGCCCCGGCCGGGGCTGCGACCCCTTTCACTCCCCTCCACCCTCGGTTCATCCCTTCCCTTCCTGCAGTGCTGGAGGACACGGTGGAGGAGCGTGTCATCGGCGAGGAGTACAAGATCTGGAAGAAAAACACCCCCTTCTTGTACGACCTGGTGATGACACATGCCCTGGAGTGGCCCAGCCTCACGGTGCAGTGGCTGCCTGATGTGACCAGGTGAGAGACGGGAAGAGAGCCCGGGAAGGTGCCGGGGAGGCGCACGGCTCCTTTTTTGTTAACCGTGTGTGCTGAGTAAGTTGAGGATAAAAACCATGGAAGACGAGAATAATTTGGGTTAGACTTCTGTTTGTGAGCTTGTAGCTCTTTATTTTGCTTACAGCTTTAAAAACCCTGTGGATGTGCAGAAGCATCGAGGAAAAAGGTCACAAGTTGATACTTCAAAGAAATCTAGATTAGCGTAGCAGAGGATGTTGTGAGGTGTGAACACAGAAATCTTTCTCCGTTTATTCCTAAACAAGAGATCAAGTGCTCCTCTATAGTTAATTCTGATCGAGAAGTCTATCTACTAAATTAGCTCGTTCTTAAAGACTGTTTTTCGTCCTGTGCATTATACATACTCTTCTGTCCAAGCTAAAGTATCAGTAGTATAGTATAAGCTTGATATCTTTAAAGTCTGGGCTTAAGAGAATATTCTAAAACTGGTTCTTTACATCCTGGTTTTGTCCCTGTTTTTTTGTTGACATCACATATTTAAATTTCCCATTCTTCCACGTCCCCCTGAAAAAATCGTGGGCTCAGTTTAATTTCTTAAATAATCGTGAGGATGGGGATAGAATCTGTTCGTGTGCCAGCTACTACAGAACTTAAATTGTTGCAGTAACAACTCGGGGCTCCGGTACTACCTCAGGGCTGAGGTAGTGGACAAGGACTGGTGTAACGTGGATGTAGGTGGATTTTAAAATATCTTATGTGTAAGCTTCATGCAATTGTCAGAGGATGGTCTCTTTCTTCTGTAAAGTTCCTTTTTACATATGGGATGTTTTACATGTTGGTTAGGTCATCACTTAATTTGGTGTACCAGAATGTTTGGGGATGATGTTGAGAGATGTGAGCTAACTAGTCATGGCATGGAGAAAATGAAGTGGGGATTTGAGGGTGTGGAGCCCTTATGAGGAACACTTCTGCTTGCCTCATATTTTGCAGATTGACTTAATATTCAGTTTAAAACCTGGTATTTCCAATTATCCAGTGTCAAAATATGTAAGCCATTTAAGGCAAGGACTGCCTCTTTGTATGGCACATGACATGATGGGACACCTGTTCCTGATGCAAGTAAGTGCATGTGCATTGTGTGTTTCTTGTTTGGTTTTGTATTTTTTTCCCCCTTACGCTTGGAAGTGGTGTAGTAATACCTGTGGTAGTTTATGATTACCCAAATGATTCCGGATTGCTTGGATTCAGGCGACATTATTAGTCTGTTGAATTCAAAAATGGAGAGGTTGCTTGGTTTTGACTGCTCAAATTTGTCCTTTCAGAGATAAATGGCACCATCCCTCTAGCTGTTCACTTTTAACTAAATGTTACATTCAACCACCAGAAGAGAAATTTGATTCTAGTTAAGATAACTGGTAAAAGCTTCTAGGAGAAGTAACTACAATAGTTTGCCACTTGTCCCCTCAGGATTTATGTTTTATGGAAAGGAGTATTGATTGTTTCCTAAATCAATACTGCGAGACTCCAGGGAAATCAGACAGAAGTAGGTATTGGTGTCACCTCAAACTGCTGTGCAAACTGTAACTCTCCCTTTCAAGCCACTGTTTACTGACTGGTGGTGTTGCTCGAGCCTTGCTGGTTGTGTCTTTGGCTTGCTCATGGCAGAGTCCAGTTTGCTTTTTTGCACAAGTCTTTGCAACAAAGGGGAGGATCTCTTACAGAGTGTCTCTTTTCTAGCTCCCTGAAAAGGTTTGGATTTTGAGGGTCATTGATGCAAGCTATGGAACTTCTGGAACTGAGCACATAATTTTATTCCAACATTTATTATTCTAAACAGGCCAGAAGGAAAGGATTATGCTCTGCACTGGTTGGTTTTGGGAACACACACATCTGATGAACAGAACCACCTGGTTGTTGCCAAAGTCCAGATTCCCAGCGATGATCAGTTTGATGCTTTGCACTCTTTTGACAGTGAGAAAGGAGGTGGGCATGCAGCATTCTTAGGGTCTGTTTGAACAGTACTATTACTGCTTTCAGTTGTTCTGGTAATGATATTCTAATTTGCTGTTAAATGCTAAAGTGGACATATACTTACCAGTCCACACTAATTCTAGATTACTAAAAAGAGGAAACTTTTTGTTTCAGAAGAGCTTAGGTAACATGTATAATCCCTACTAGAAATTCTACCAGCTCTCTCAGTTGTGGTGAAAACTGGTACATATCTACCTCAAATAAAGACTAAAGGTCTGAAAGAGGATTCCAAATATCAGAAGTGTTAATGCTATTGTGTTGCATGGTGTGAGTCTTTCCTACTCTTTGCTTGTGTTTAAAAAGGTGCTATCACTGTTTCTTGGAGTGGGGAAGATGCTGTTTCAGTAGTCTAAAATAATTGATGTGATAAACTGAAATTTTTCTGACAACTCTAGAATTTGGTGGCTTTGGATCTGTGAGTGGCGAAATTGAGATGGAGATTAAAATTAACCATGAGGGTGAAGTGAACCGTGCCCGATACATGCCGCAGAATCCCTGCATCATTGCGACAAAAACACCCTCTGCTGATGTGCTGGTGTTCGACTACACCAAACATCCTTCAAAACCAAGTGGGCCAGACTCCTTGGAGCTAAGCAAAATGCCTCTTGTCATTGAGGGATAAACTTGTGTTTGACTGTGATTGGGACAGAGTTGCTGGGCTCTGGAATCCAAAGGAGAAGGCCCATATCTTCGGGGACTTTAACTGCCTGGTTATGCTCACTTTCATAAGAGAATCTTGGTAGAAGCAGCACTGTCTGGAGAGGTTCTTGTATAAAATATAATTATTGCAACAGAAACAAAGTTCTTGGGTGATAATGATGCTCCTATGGATTGATGTGCAAGGAGACGCTAAATTGAAGGAATTTTCTGTGTTTCAGACCCAAGTGGAGAGTGTAATCCTGACCTTAGATTAAGAGGACACCAGAAGGAAGGCTATGGCTTATCATGGAACTCAAATTTGAGTGGACATCTTCTCAGTGCATCAGATGATCATGTAAAAACCACATCTTTTCCCCTACTTAAAAAACCCAACTCCTCCTAATTTATGCTGTAGTCAAAAATTGGGGAAAATCTGTCCTAGTGCAGCTGTGTATTGTTATGTGGGGAAGCTCTCACATATTGTAATTACATTTCTAAAGGCTGTCAGTTGGCTTTAGGCTGTAATCAACAATGACTTCTTTTTAAGGTTCTTGATGTAAGAACGCAATATTTTTATAATTGTCTGCTGGAAGAAACCCTTTAAACTGGCTTCGGCAAAGACCATAAATTAATAAGAGTTTCAAAGATCAATTGAACTAATAGCTTATAAATTTCTTTGTGGACTTTAAAAGTGTAAATTGCTTTTGTGACCATCTAAATAATCCTTGGGCCTTGAACTTGCAGAAAACTGATTGATAACTTAGCTCTCATGTGTGACATACTAAGTGTTCTTTTTCAAAATCAAAGAACTGCTTCAGGAGTGTCATCTCTGTAAAGTGTGATTGACTATTTATTTGAAAGATAATACAATCAGAGTCTGCATTTCAGTAGAATGTGGCTTATTTACAGACGGTGTGTTTATGGGATATAAGTGCTGGACCCAAAGAAGGCAAGGTTGTTGAGGCAAAAGCCATCTTTACCGGGCACTCTGCAGTAGTGGAAGACGTGGCATGGCACCCGCTCCATGAGTCTCTGTTTGCATCCGTGGCGGATGATCAGAAGCTTATGATGTAAGTTAGGAGGTTTCTGGGTAGTGCCTGCTGTGTGCTGCCAGTGGACCTAGTCCACAGCACTTGGATAATAAACAAAGTCATTTTTGAATGATTTAATGTAGCTCTTAATGGCAATCAGCTACAGTGATGGAGCAGAATCACTTTAATCTACATGCCATTTAATGTGTTCACATCACTTGAAAAGAAGATGTAACTAATGTGTGTGTCAGCTTCCTGGTGCAAGCTGCTCATGTACAACAGACACAAAATACTGAAGGTTTTAGAATGAAAACTGTAGCTTCAGCGTTGGGTTTAGTAGTAAAAGCTGCAGTGAAAAAGAACCTCCTGTAAAAACTTTAAGTTTGTTTGCTCTCCCTGTTTCCTCCCTGCCCCCGACCCTTCCCCAAACCCTTCACTGCCACAGCTGGGACACAAGATCTAATGCCACGTCCAAGCCGAGTCACTCAGTAGATGCTCACACAGCCGAGGTCAACTGCCTGTCCTTCAATCCTTACAGCGAGTTCATTCTGGCAACTGGCTCTGCTGACAAGGTTTTTACTTGTGTATATTTTAGATTCCTAAGCAGTGCAGATGAAGGCCAATAGTTAAACCAATTTCTTGTTACTTGTGTCTCCCAGACGGTGGCTCTATGGGATCTTCGAAACTTAAAGCTGAAACTCCATTCTTTTGAGTCTCATAAGGATGAGATTTTTCAGGTGGGTAAACTACTTACAGCCTGTAGAAAAAAACCAAGAAGAGTACTGACTTGGACAAGAACATGTAGATTTGTGTTCTTGTAACACAAGTAAGTCTGTTGAAATGAAATTCACTATGTTGAGTTTGACAATTACAGACAGTACCATGTAGTTTATTTCTGTCTTTCCCCACTTGACTTTGAAGCAAGTAGTCAATAACTTACTGCTAAAAAGATACTGGGTGTTCACAAGTACCTTTAGAACAGGTAGAAGGTTTCTCTAAAATGATGTGCTGTAGAGAGGATTTGGGTTCAAACCTAATTTTGTGAACTCTGCCTATTTAATTAGGTGCAAGTAACAGTGATTTTTAGACAAATTTTATAAGATATGGTAGATCTGCAACACTGAAATAATGTTGTTTGTTCAGTTTGAGAAATGTTAAGACTTTAAAGCAGTCTATTTGAGCTACTGGATACTCTCTGTGCTGAAAGAAACTGATTTACAGAGTGTAGTTAAAATTAGTGGCCAGGGTGCTGGTTATTCAGGATATGCTTTAGAAATCAGTAACTGCTCCACTGAGGTTGTATTCTTTTAATAGGTTCACTGGTCTCCTCATAATGAAACCATTCTTGCTTCAAGTGGTACTGATCGCCGGCTTCACGTGTGGGATCTAAGGTGAGGAGCAATTCCTTTCTGTTCGTGTGTATGAACAGATGGTTAAAAAAAAGGCTGCAGGCTTGCATTATTTGGCAGGTTTGGTTTTTGCTGTTCTCTAGCCTTCCTTGCTTACTTCAGGCCTGGTCTTTTGGGTATAAATAGAAACAGCACAGTACATCCAAAGTTAGTTCTCCATCAAGATTTCTTGCTAATAGCATTGTTTTCTGTTGTCCACTTGTTGCCTAGATTCAAAAGACAAAACTTGCAACAGTGTTAAAGTGGTTGGATAAAAAGCAGTTCTTTAATGAAAGCTTTCAGGTGCACAAATACAGCTACATGTGCATGTGTGATAAAGGATTTCTACAGTTTTTTAAGGGTTAATTTATTAGTGTATCTAGCCGGTATATCCAGTAGGAGGTCAGTTGGCCCGGTAACTCACCCTTGGGTATGCCCCTTTGGAGTTGGTCCAGGAGTTTCTTTGCCCTATTTCTTGTTATGTCTCTCAAGTTCTGGTGGAAAACAAGATGTCCTTGTGAGAAATTCTGTTCAAGAATAAGACTAAACAGAATTTCAGGAATGTGTTAGAAAGGGTTAGCTTATTATTCTAAAATGTGAGAGAGGGCAGGAAAAGGACTAGAAATCATACAACTATATGTTAAAAATCTACAAGGCTACACTTATGAAAAAGGCTAAAAATCTTCAGGCATCTCATCAGTAAGTGATTTTTGCTTCCATGTGCATCACAAGTTAAGATTCTGTTTCAGTAATGACAGTGCCAGACAGTTGATGTTTTATACCTGATGCTTATAGTTATTTCACAGTGAGGAAAACAAATTGCAAATACGGGAAACAAAGGCCAGGAACTGTTTAGTTAAGTTGATATAGAATGCAATTGTAATTTTAATAAAAAGTATAAATTACTTTCTTACAGTAAAATTGGGGAAGAGCAGTCTGCAGAGGATGCAGAAGATGGGCCGCCTGAACTGTTGGTATGCTTTTGTTCACGTTTCAGTGTGTTGATACACAGTGTGGCAGTGACATGTGTTGTCACTGAACTAAAACTGCAGCTGTTCATAAATCTTTTCACCTCCCTGGTTTCCAGTCCATTGCTCTAATTTGCTGTAGGCTTCCTCTGTTCAGTTCTGAAGGTTTCCCCATTTCCTGTGTGACTCTGTAAGTGCCCTTAGATGTAACCAGAAGGAAATACGGCTGGATTTCACAGCCCAGCCCTGTGTGAAGAGAGACCATTTTGAGGATGTCAGTTGTTGCTGTTAATAGTAGGAACTGTTATCTCAAATGCTGTCTCAGCAACTGCATCTCTGTCCATAAGCAGGATGGGCAGCAGTTGAACACACACCTTCCTTATGTCTGTTGTGAATCTCTAGTAGCAAGTTTTTCTTTGTGTAGTTTTTGGCATGATGAATTTAACTTAAGAATCACAGGTTTTAACAAATTTCCCTAGAGTTGAAATGGCTTACTGAAGCTTGTGGGGGTTTTTTTCAACAGTTTATTCATGGAGGACACACTGCCAAAATTTCAGACTTCAGCTGGAATCCTAATGAGCCTTGGGTAATCTGTTCTGTATCAGAGGACAACATAATGCAGATATGGCAAATGGTGAGTGTCACAACAGCTTTTGAGTTGCTCTGAAGCTTGTTGTATAAATGAAACTGAAAAGGCTTGTTCTTCTTAGGGCAGCTTGTGCCTTCAAGGTCTGAAAGTTGTCTGTGCCATATACTTATTGCTCTAATCAAACAGTGTAAGACTTTAAAAAGAAAACCAAGACTCAAACAACTTGAATAAAAGCAACTGCTAGTTAATTCTTCCAAGTCCTAGGTACTAGTTAATATTAAGATTTATTCATAATAAAGCAGTTGAAAACTTAGATCCAATATTAGCCAAGACTTACTCTCCCCCCCCTGTATCTTGGCTGTAAAGCAGGATTCCTTTTAACTCCCCAGTTAGTTCGTAGTACTTTACATTACAGGAAATGGATCAGCTGTCTTAGAAATGTGGAATAAAGTAATTTGGGAATAAATTGAGTTATATACTGTAGCGGACTTAAAAGTGTGTCAGACAGAGGTCAGGCTTCTTTTTTTTAGTACCTGTTCTTGTTTTGTGTGTTTAGCCTAAGGCTGAAATAATTCCAGATAAATAGGAATAGGGCTAGTGGTTAAATGGCTACTGCTTTTGCTGTTGAAATGGAGCAATGCAAGAAGGCAACTGCCAAAATGTAGCCACTGTGTGCACATTCCTAAATTTGGCTGCCCTTTAAAAAGGGGCCAGGAGAAAGTCCCTTCAAACAGGGGATGATGGCTGTGCCACCTTGGTATTAGCAAGGTCTTTTTCTATATAAAGTGTAGAAGATTGTTTAAAAACAATTGTGTGGATCACTCGTAATGTCTTGTGTCTTCAGGCAGAAAACATTTACAATGATGAAGAACCAGATATAACAGCAGCCGAACTGGAAGCTCAAGGAATGTAACTTTTCTTCTTTAAGGAACCACTGGGAATGACATAAGTAATATAATTCAACTACTGTATACAAAAAATAAAGCCCCTAAAAAAAAAAACCAACTAAAAAGCAAAACCAAAAACCCCCACAATCACTAGGCAGAAGCATTACATCAAAACAAGAATATTCTTAATCAGGCACAAAAAGCTTGTATAATCAAGTTGTCATGGGATACCCTTGGTTGTGTGGGCACTTTGAGGTGTTGTATACTGTATAGCAATTAGCTTTAGAGAAAATAAGAATGACTTAATACCTCTGTCTATATTTTTAAATAAACTTACTGAGTTCCTGTAAGTATAATAGTCAAATCCTCACTTCATACACAGAAACTATATAAAAAACCCCCCTTTTTATTAATATGTAAAAAGAGCTTTTCACTTTTACACACCGCTTTTGGATTGGCTTTGCGAAAATAAAATCTATTAAAAAACAGTGTGGTGTGTTTAATGTCCACTGGCATAAGTTGAGTGCTTTCTTGCCTGACTATAATTAATTGCTGCCTGGTGATAAAGGTATGTATTTTTTAGTTTATAACTTAGCCCACAATTAAAGGTCTGGGAAGATTAGAGTTGTCTTCATGAAAAAAAAATTGGAGTAGATAACTTGACTCCTTCACAGAGGGAAGGGGTGTAGGAGGAGGTTTAGGGAATCCATGGGGAAAGCCAGTAGAGCTCCTGTAAAGTTCAGGTATAAATCTTGAGCAGACTCAAGTAACTGCTTTGTGTTTGGGTGATTAGTGGTTGGATTTTGTTTGCTTGTTTTGATGTGTTTTATGTGTGTGTGTTGTGGGGATATTTTTGCGTGGTGGTAAAAGCACTGTCCTTTATCATTTCCTTAAGTTCCAAGGTGCCAGTGCCTGTGTTTGGTTAGAGCCTTCCTATAGCATTTTTTACTTAAGTGAGGCAATTGGGCAGTTGTCTAAAATACATTAGTGTCTGCACAAATCCAAGACAAACACACAGTTTGCTTCTAAACATCGCATTGACTGAAAAGCTCAAGAATTTTGACTGTATAGAAGCAAAATTACTTCATATTTATCATGGATCTGCAGACGGGTAATAGATTACGTTGGGAGCTGTCAGACAAATCTAAGTGTCTTCCTGGAGTTTATACTCTTAGCTACTTAAGGCCTTAATTAAATGAATTGCTGGCTGTCCTGATCTTTCTGCTCAAGCTCAAAAAAAAAAAGACTGTGGTGACTGATACTGAGAATGTGATACCTTGCCCTCCTCTCCACTGGGACTGAAACAAGGCAGTAGGCTACTGGGCTCAAGCTGTGTATCTGAAGCTGCCTGTGCTGGCTCTGGCTGGGATGGAGTGCATGTCTGTCTGAGCAGTGGTGTGGTGCTGGGGGCTGTGGTTTGGATTTATGGCTGGAATGGTGCTGATAAGGCACCTGTGCTTTGGCTCTTGCTGGGCAGTGCTTGCACACCACATAGGCTGGGGGGAAGGAGCATGAGCTGGGGAGGAGACATAGCTGGGATTCTAACTGGCCAAAGGAATATTCCTTACTTTGGGCCATGCTCAGCAATAAAATGGATGGAGGAAAGTGAAGAGGGCCTTCTGTGGTGGCCATTGCTTGGATGGTGGCAGGGCATTGACCTGTGTCAGGGAGGGGGCAAGTGGTTTCATTCCCCCCTCACCCACCTCTGAGACTCCTCCAGCTGGACCCAGGAGATTTTCTTCCTGTTCTCTCCCCCGCCCTGCAGGGGAAATGGCAAGTGACAGCACATGATAAGCATTAAGCACTGAATTCAGAGGTGGCTTCTGGTCAGGCCCTACATTCTCTTTGATAATCGTTCTGACGAAGCTCTTGAAAAGTAGGAAGTTGAGACGTTGATGCCTTTTTCTCTCGTCCTAGAATTATGATCCAGAAATGGTTAAGGGGATAAAAGGGGTTTTACTTCATTTAATAAGGATCCTTATGGTGTACAACCTGACAAGGTAGAAAATGCCAGAGAATGCACACAGCGCACAATTTTTATAGACTTTGCAAATTAGCATATCTGACAAAGGTTCTCCAGTGAGAAGATCAATAAATAATGTCCCTCTATTCTGGCAACTTCTAGAGTTCCCCCCCCAGATGAGGCTTGCATCCTGTTTACAAAAATATATCCTAGAGAGCTGGTTCCAGCTTTGGTTCCTATGGAGAACCAAGATAGCATAAAGGCTTCAGGCCTTCAACTGGGAGACTTTTAGAATGTTTTGTCTTTCTGCCTAGAAAAATACTGCAACTAAGTTACAATATCAAGCTACAAATACGTATACTAAGAACACAGTGAACATATAAAAGGTATATAGAAGAAAAGGCGAAAAACCACCACGGCATAAAGTCAATGGCCCAACTTTCTGGAAAACCAGAAATACTTCCCTGAGAGAATGGTGGTGGTTCTTCCTAGTGCAGATAGAGCAGTGCTCTCCGACATGACCCCTCCCTGCTGCTGGTCCTCTTGAGTGCTCACTTCAAGGAGATGTCCTGGCTGCTTGGCACCAGCATGTAGAACACAGCTCATCCCTAGAATTGGTGATTCCAGCTTTGTGTGTGAAATATGGTTGTGGCTGTTCACTAAAGTCTTTTTACTGCCTCACTAACTCAATGGGAAGGGGAAGGTGGAGTTGTAGTAACTGCACTGCTCTTCTCATTGCTTTTCTTACGCTACTTAGTTTTAATTCCCCACCTGCTGTTACCAGGGTACCCCCACTTTGTAGTCACTAGGTCACCATTCATGGACTTGTCTCTCTCCACACCTTTTTCAAGAACGGTTCCTATTAAAGTGATGCAGGTACGTGCAAAAGAGCTTGAATATTTCTCTGGAAGGCTGAGATGCTGTTGGAGTTCAGCAGGCAGGTGGCAACTGGACAGGACGTGCTAAACAGCATGAAAGGTCACACCTGCCAAAGGACTTCTTGGCTGCTGCTGGATTAACTGTGCTTCGGTCCAGCTGATGTTCTGGGTGTACAAACACTAAAATGCCATGCACAAGAAATGGAAATGAATGCATTCTCTAAACATGCCTAGGGATGCAGTCAGTGCCTGCTCTCATACAGCTGAAAGGATGGGATAACTTATTAGGGACCAAAATGAGAGCATAATTTCATTATCTTTAACTACACCTGCAGTTCAAAGTGCAGCAGTAAACAACAACCGCTGCACTGCTTTCTTTCCCCCAAGTCTGGATTGTCTTTCTCCATACCTGTGTGCACACAGCTTCCTTCAGAAGCAGCAACCTCATACCCATTTTTTTTAGGCAGGTCTACGACAGCTGGGTCCTGCAGCCAACATTTAATTAGGAGAGTCTATATCTTATTGGCTAAAAGTGTTTTGTTACTAAGAATGTGGTACTGGGACCAATATGGTTTTTAATCCGCAAGTAGTTTTTTAAAATATTTTTAATGCCCGAGTAGCATGTTTATGAATTGGAAGATCATCATATTGAAGCCTATTTAGCTCAATGCTGTAAGATTTTGATTTTAAAAACTGTTGCCTCCCACAGGAAGTAGAGAACTGCTTATGCACTGCTGTTTGGTAGCAGTAAACACAATGGGAGTTGAGGTATGAAAAAAAGAAAAGTAGTAGAACAGTCAACCTGAACAATTGCATTAGACAAGAGTTACTTTAGGTGTGCTCACCCAGTACTTACGGAGTACACTTAGTTCAAAGTGTTATTCCTAGAGGCTCCTATGTGCTGGGAAAACGAAGCACCATGAGGCTTTCCAGCCACGGCCTTTCTTTTCAAGTGTGTACAGTTTTGAGACCCACCTTTTTTGTATTGGTTGCTCCCAGAAGACCAGGTATAACAGAAACTACAGAAGGTAATTTAAAGTGAAAAATGGCCAGTTTAGGGTGACTTTCTCACTTTTTCTCAACACCTATGTATTTGATGCAATTTTTCAGTATTTTTTCTTCCCAAGACTTTCAGCCTACACCAAGGAAATTTAAATTCTTTCCTCTTTGAACTGAAATACAACATGAATGACAGTGAAACTATAACCTGTTTTTTAAACCAGCTGTTTTATTTCAACAGACCTGTTTTTCCAGAAGGTGAATGATAAAAATCTTCAGCCAGGCTCTCATCAGACCACACCAGTACTTCTGGAGAGCAGCAGCACTGAGGCAGAGAGGTTTTTTATTGCTAATAAAGCCAAGGGCCATTACTAATGTGCATCACAAATTTTTGCTCCCCGTCTTCCCTAAGCATGGGATGCTTTGCATCCCCAACTCCTCTGAAGATAAACTTGACAGAAAGATTTGTGGGGGAGCTGCAAGGGGTTAAGAGTAACTGATACTGAAGTATTTTGGAAGACTGATACCTATACAACAACAAATCTGAGAGTGCATGTAACATTCCTGCATTTTGCTTCAGTGTGGCAAAAAGCAAGCTTGGGGTTTTCCTTTCTACTGTGTACAAAGAACTGTACTTGCTTTTATTGTAAAATGCAAGACCCTTGAGAACACTAACTGTTGGATACCAGGTAATTTTTGCTATGTAGCCACACAGTTGATGCCATTATCCTTGCTATACTTTATTGTCTTCCATGTGTATGCCATGCCTCTTCACTTCAGCACTGAAACAGCTGAACAAAGCTGTGTAAACTCTCTACAGGGAACAAGTATTTAAGTCAACACCAAGTTTGACTTGTTGCTTTACAGCCACTGAGATGTTTGGTGGGGTAGATTCTTCATAATTCTTCCAACATCAGCTTCGGTTCTGTGAATTTCAAACCCAAAGCTTCCCCCAGTTCAAGCAGAGTCAAACATGGATAACAGGTTTTGAGAGTTTGACTATTCTTCCCCTTTAGAGTTCAATGGACGTCTCTTCTAAAACACCAACAGTGCATAAAATCCATATTCTGGAGAAAAGGGTTAGAAGAGTCAGTAACCACCCAGCAGGAAACAGCAGAGGCACAAAGCCAGCAAAAGCTTTGATGAGCAGGATTTATAAAACAGGCAGCATGACCAAGATCTAATGGTTTTATATGAATACAGGTGTTAAGGGTAGAAACCAACCAAACAACTCCAACAAATTACATGGATTAAATACTGATATCATATCTTGGACTTGGCAGAACTTAAGTAGTTATTTTGACTCTTAACACCAGGACATAAATTGGGTGGAAGTGATAGTGAACCATAGCAATATGGAGTATCTGTCACATGGTTGTATTCAGATTAAGTTTAAAAATGGGTGACTTAAATTCTTTCCTCAGCTTGAAATATCATGAGATGTAACAGGGTATTTAAATTTGTAAAGGCTCTAAGAGGTTACTTTCTTGAAGTAGAGCTGTAGGAGCAGTGTCCTTGGCATAGTTTGGAATTACACAAAGGCCTGCTTCAAGTGTCCCTGTCCATGAGACAAGCACAGCCCAGATCCCTGTTTGAACAAGAAATCCAAAACAACGTGCAAGCTAAAAGATAACAAACAGTTTTAAAGGAAATGAAAATAAAGTCTTCATGGGCAGCATAGTATTCTTAAATTACTTAAAAGTTCAGGCTAGACGAGTGCCAGAGTCTGAAAAGCTAGCCAGAAGATCTGTAAAAGCTAGCACAGTTCGACGAGGCTGAGTTCAGCTGTTAGAAGGAAATACAACCTTCCTTCAAGAGGAAATATCTAAACAAGAAGAAAAAGGTAGAATTACAAAAATTTAAATGTAAAACATAAAATTAAAAACAAACAAACCAACCAACCAAAATCAAGCCGGAAAGGACCAAAAAGTATCTGTGAAGAGTAACTTTCTAAAGGTCTAAACCCACGTATCTCTGACTACATCAAACACACGTGCCTGGAGGGCTCAGAATGCAGCTGGTGAAAGAGGTTCTCCCCTCAGACCTTCACAAGAGAAGTACAGCTCAAATGTGTGCGTACATGTTTGCATGTGCATTAAGAGGAGAGACTTAGCACTTGATTAAAAAAAGGAAAAAGCCAAAATCCTCAGCTATTAACTGTGACCAAATTTCCCTCCAGCAAAAGCTTGCAGATCTGACCAGTTCTCAGAAGGAACTTAGGAAGACTGAGAAGATCCAAGGAAATAATAACAGATTAGACTTCTGTATCAGCATGCACTGGAAGAAAGGAGAGAAAGAGGTGTTTACACACGAGCAGGGGCAGCACCTTCGAGGAGACAAGTTTCAGATACAAAGGAATACTTTGAAGTACAAGGAGAGCAACTAAGACCAGACAGTGTAGTTGGATTTCAAAGTACTTGGCACAGCTCTAGAAAAGCCTCAGGGCTAGGACCTCTGCTGTTGGTCACCTTTTATACAATGGGTATCTTCAAACAAGTTAACAAACTTTTTTAAATTAAAAAATTAGTACTATCTTCAAAGAGTAATAGAGCACATCAGAGTATGTTGTTACAGAGCAGTTCCAAATGCTACCTAGAAAAAACAGACACAAAGGAAAACTGAACTCAAAACCAGTTCCAAAACAAAACTCAGTTTAGGGAAGTTGCCAAATGTTGGACAATATGCCAAAAAAGCCAAGCAGAACACTTTTCAGTATTAGGAAACTAAGAGGGAGTATACATTAGGAACAAATGATCCCACATAGTACAACACAGTGTGGAGCACTTGATAAACTTATTAGGAAACATTTTTTAGCTTAAGTCCCTGTGTTTTTTACAGGGCACCCAACTGAACTATGATGGATAAATTATTGGAGAGAGAAGACATGAGCAGAATTCAAAGCAGGCAGGTGCAGGTTCAGCCAGAGCTCCTGCCCTCCATGGTCCAAGTGACGCTCACCTTAAGACACCCCAAGTGAGGTGAGCAGAGTGCAGCACCCACTCACCCCTTGCCCCAGGCTGCTCCCAAGTGATACCACCAGGAACCTGCAAGTCACTGCCACGACCCCAGAATAGCCCCTTCTCAGGGCAGCTCACACCAACAATACGCTTGAAATCAAACTTCACATCTTTTAATTTTCACTCTTGACTTTTCAAATAAATAGTTTCAGTAGATTCAGTTAGAAGACATGAGTATGATGTTAAAGAAAAACTCAGAGTCCAATATATTAAGCATACTTATTTACTTAATCTATACAGAATTGAGTAGATAAAATTTCAGATTCACATTAGTGAAAAATCTCTACAAAATGTTTTTGAAAAGCAAAACAAAGACTGCCTGTTCATTTATCACTTTTCCTCATGAAAGCAGACATGGGTTGTAAAAATAAAGCAGTGTGTTTAGCACAAACTAGATTTCTGCATCACTTTTTTCACAGTTATTTCCATCTACAGTCCAAAGAGGTAGATTTTCTGCAACACCTGAGAATTGAACTGTAACATAACCAGGTGTAATGAAACGAAGGACAAAACAATAGAGATACAGCCCTAACTTACGTGTGTATGTATACACGTATTTGGGTCTTAAATCACATACAATTTAGCTTTTTGCAGCTTAATCATGGTGAAACTGTTGATCAGGCCTCAGTTTTGACAATCAGACACACTCATCTCAGGCTGCATCAGTTTAAATCCCAAGTTAAATGGTTTGTAGTAGTGGGAGGAAGGCAGTAATATAAGTTCATTTAAAAACCCTACTGGAGCCCCTTTGGCTGCAGCCTGGCAGTGCAATAGCCTGCAGTATGGCAGATCAGTGACAGTGCTGAGCTTATCCCTCACATCAATTCATATTTTTTTTAAAACAACACTTTTTAAGCAATCCATGAAACTCTGTTGACTGGTTCCAGGAAGCAAAGTACAGCTTGCCTTGGCCAGACAAGTTGCTATGATAAGGGTATGTTGAGGGTAGAAAAGAGAGAAGATATCCCCATTTTAAAAGCCTTTCACTTGGGGCATTCTGCTTGATTTACAACTTAGCCAGTGACAAAGATACTTGTATTGCTGTTCTATACATCTGTCGTGTCTCTAAAAGCCCTTTAAAATATTCATGCAGCAGGGTCCAAAACCTCCCTCTTGCCTCCATGTAGAAGAAGCACTATCGAAAAATTGTTCAGGATACAAATATGTCCAAATAACAAATTGTAAAAATAGAAAACTGCATGTCCTACCTTGCCAAGGGTATGATGCACCAGATACAAAGCTTTTCACTTTTCCTCGGGAAAATTACATCATACTTAGTGTTAGCTGAAAACCAGTTCTCACAACACCTGCTTTTTCAAGCTTGATTCTATAAAGCAATTTGAACAGCAAGTCTGAAATATTTCTTTCCAGTTATTTTTATGCTATACGGTTCGCATGATCAACATTTCAAAGCCCTGAATCTAACCTGACTGACTGCTCATTGCCACCTTTTCATTCCTGCATTGTGCTTGGACCACAAACACCAAACCCACATAAAATTAAGCAGAAAGATGGCCAGCTTCCCATTTGCTCTGTTTCAGGAATGTCAGTTTTGTACAGTTCCTCTTAGTGGTATGAGCTAAAACACATGTATTAGGCCTTACATAACCTTTCTCTCCGAGACAGATACGTTATGTCAATGTACATCACTACAGGAAAAGGACTGGGAGCTCAGTGCAGCCTGAACATTCAAGTAATTTAGCCACTGAACTGCAAAGGGCAATGGGGGTGGGAAGCTCATTGAGATGTGCTTGATTCAGAAATCCCCTCCCAAGTAAGTGCAAAAAACTTTAAGTACCAGAAAAGGCTACACATGTTCATATTTCTTAAAATGACAGCAACCAAAACTAAAAAGTAAATGCACGGGAACTAAAATTAGGGGGAGCTTGTAGTTAGGTCACATCGCCTTGCCAGAAAATAAATGTTGGTCCTAGATCCTTTCAAGAAAAGAAGTCATAATGTGGATATCAAATTTTCTAAGAAAATACAGTATGGTTTAAGGTTAACGAGGGGCTTTGCTTGTGGTATGTTAACGTAAGAATGTGAAGTACCATCTTTACCAGATAACCTGACTAGGAAGGCACTCTGCCAAGTGGTGCAGCTTTGAGGCTGAACGTGCAGGAAATTCTACCTTGTACTTCAGGAGGCGTATCTGAATCTTCATGTTCAGTTATAACCAGTATAATCTTAACTAACACTTAAATACGTTGCATACCTGGCTATCAGAAGAAGGCTATATGCCAGACTCCTGTCTTCCACACCTCCAGCAGGAAGTGTCTTATTTGTCAGCTCTCAGATAATCCAGAGGTTTGCTCAGACATAAATGGATTTCTCTAGGATAACCATGTGGTGGACACACTGCAGCTAAGAGGGAAGAATGTGACCAACACCTGTGCAATAGGCTCCACAGCTGCAAAATCCCACCTGGTAGCATCACTGTACATTTTCCCACACATTTATATTTAACATGTTCACAGGTAGGGCAAATAGTCCAAACTAACCTTTACAACACAACCCTGAGACATCTGCAAAAAGCTGTACACCCTGTTTCACCAGCTGCAAATAATGTATTTCAAAGCAGTTTTTTCATACCACAAAGTACATAAAACCCTTTAAACGTATCTTTTACTATATTCTGGACCTTTACTTTTTCATTCATATATATGAAAACATATATAGGGGGAAAGATGACTTTTTTACTGGCCATTACACATCCTTATGTAGATAAATTTACTGGAAAAATTGATAATCTTTAGTAGTGAGTGGCAAATCAATGAACAAAACCAGAGTGCTGTTCTTTAAAACAAGAGTGACCTGCTGTCACCATTTTCCCCAAACAATATTAGATCTGTACACAGTCTTCCATGACAGTGATTTGTGTTGTGGGGAGGAAACGCACATGCATCCTTTTATGGAAAAATATTTTCTTTTAAAAAATGAGGCAGATGTGCAACACAGTTGTGGAAAATTTATAGTTTAAGCTATTTAAAGCTGCTATGCAGCTTCCTGTACCACATTAAGTCCAGTAGTTCTAAGAAAATACAGATATGGTAGAAAAAGTAAGAAAATTTTCACCACAAAACCAAATAGTTACCACCAACAGAGAAAGTTATACACAAAATATATCTCTCAATACAGTGTTTACACTTCATTTTAGTCTACA
Organism: Oreocharis arfaki; assembly: GCA_013398015.1. Lineage (NCBI taxonomy): Eukaryota > Metazoa > Chordata > Aves > Passeriformes > Paramythiidae > Oreocharis > Oreocharis arfaki. The sequence goes on along the minus strand of VZRR01011200.1, from coordinate 476,537 downwards.
GATTCAGTGCCAGGAACAGGACTTGTTGAGACAGTCTTTTCGGAGCTATCTGCTGCACGTGATTCAACATCCGGTTGGATTCCTGGTTCCGTGTCAATGGGAGTTCCCAGCTCCTCATGGGAATTGAGTGTGCAGGACTGCAACACCTGCACAGCCAGATCCACATCTGCTTCTCTAAGAGAAACCTGCTCCTTGAGCACTTCCACCTTCTCATTCAGCTCGTTCCTTTCCGTCTGAAGGGCCCTGCATAGCTTCTCCAAACGCTCCAGTTTTATTTGAAAGCCTTTGTATTCTTTATCTCTTACCGTTTTCTGAAGGACAAAGGAAATAAAAACTCTGTGATACAGCCATTTCCCCCCCCAAATTAATGAAAATAATCACCACTATTTAATCCTGAATATTAAGTCTTAATTAATCCAGTAGGCCAAATTCCAGCTGAACTAGAGCCAATTTCCTCAGAATACTTCACTTAGCCATGAGCTGGAGTGGCAATGAACGCCTTTAAAAACAAGCAATGAGAACTACTTAACCACTTAATGCTAACTGTAAGTAAGGGCTGGGCATCAACCAGGACCCTAATACAAAATCCTGGAACACTGTCAACTACAACCCAAATAGTGGCAACTATAGGGAGGAGAAGGGCACAGAAGTAAGAAATCTGCAATCCATCAGCAGAATCCAGGCCAGAACGTACCATACTCGTGGCTCTCCTAACCAGCTCCTTACAAGAAGGGAGGGACAGATAAACAGCACTACAGCAGAACCTACTCAGTCAAGCACAGTTTGCCATGGCCGGACCTCACATACGTGAACCATGCCTTGGACAGTGCAGGCACAGCTGCACTGTGCAGCTCCTGCCAGACTACAAGTAGGTAACAGCATTTCATGACCTCAAAAGCACAGCAATGCAAGAACGCAATTGATTCCTCACACAGGGATTACTTCCTTCATGTCAATCTTTTGTATTTCAAACAGATTTCTATTGCAGCACTGGTTGAACTTTGCTCAGCATATTGAAATACAATTCAATTCCTTCAGCTTGTATGATTTCATACACATTATCCCACCAATTACACAGTAAGCAAAGACAAGGCTCAATTTTTTTTGTGCCATCAGCATGGATTTACATAACAGCTTTCCATTTCCCATGCCTGAAATGCCTGACAATACCTTACATAACAGGAAACATAATGCAGACAATCCAAGAAGAGGCTACAGTGTATTATTGAAGTGACTGCTCATTGCCACTCTAGCCAAACCATACTGCTGCTTAAAAGATGATTACCTCTTCAGCCATTTGCAGAAGAGCCTTGTTGTTGTTTTCCCATTTTGTACGCCACACAATGGTTTCCTTTTCCAGTTTCTTTATCTTCTTTGTCATCTACAAAAGATAAATAAAAGATTTAATTTTGTGGCTTGTGCTGCAACATAGGTGGTTTTACATGAGTAATTCAACTTCTTAGCATTGCTTTCCAAGGCCAGTTTGAACAACTTATTTTGGAGAAGTGCTTCTGAACAAAATCACCCCACAAATACAGATTCTGCATTCAAAGAAAACAAGATTGAGTCTTAAAAGAAACAGACTATCAACTTTCAAGTACAAGTAATAAAAAGCTCCATGAAAAGAAGTTTTAAAACATAAGCACAGCCGAAGAGATTGAGAAGCAATATTTTGTAAAATACTGAAATTGCAATTTGGGTATTACTTAAGTATGTCAAAAAACAGAAAAAAAAGACGTAATTCTCCTCTGTAATTCTTATACCCTATCTTCTGATCCAAATTAAATTGTCAAAATACTCCTTGTATTTTCAGAAGGCAAATGCTTATAAAATCTAAAATGCAACCCACTAACAGCATGGATTTCTATATTACTTTTTATGAAACTAGGTAATACTATAAATACCTTCTCCATTTCTTGCCTGAACGTTGTAAAGAGCTCATTACTCTTTGCCATGGTGGTCTGGAATTCTTCAAACTTATCCATGTAAAGAGAAAGCTATTGGAAAAGAGGCAGGAACATTAATTTGAACAGCATATACAAATACAAAAATATGTAGGTACAAGGCAAAATGAAACTAGAAATAATAAAACATGAACTTCCTTTTTTTTAAACTATAGTACAATTTCCATTTGAGGAACATGCAGACCTTGTTTGAAAATATGCTCTTTAAATTATATGTGAAGTAGAGGACTGTGTTTACAGAACAGCAGTATATTCTGAAGTAAAGAGTACTACGTTTAATAAAAGACATCACAGTTCATCACTACCTCATTTTTACTTCCCCACTGGAAAAAAATAATCTGTGGACATATACATATACAGGAAATTCAGCACCTGGTTAGTGAAATTACAACTTAGGAACTACCTACCTTTCCACCTCAACCAGCCAAAGCTAACAACCAAGGCTGGGACAAAATAAACAGGATTGATTTCGGAACTCAAAATACACATTCACAACCAATGTAATCTGCCTAGTGAGTAAAATCATGGAAAGAATACTAGAAATGAATATTGAAAAGAAGTTAACGTAACAGTGAAAAGCATTACACTTTAAAAAATGAAGGGCATTAACATTCAATGACAGAAAATCTTCTTGCCCTACACCACAAGGTAAACCACTAAGAAAGAACTGCAAAATACGTTTAATAACATAGTTTTAGAAAAATGATTCCTAATCAGTATGGGATTTGATGTTCTAAGAATACATGACCATTTAACAGTAACTTCTTACTCCCAGTGAAGAGTAGTTTTCTCAATTCTTACACAGGGGGTTGCAGGACAATACAATTCAGAGCATAGAAATATTGTGCTTTGCTCTATTAGTAAAGGGAATTTCATAACAGGAATTAGCCTAGCTTGTCAGCAGTACATCATGACTCTGCCATTATTGTCAATGAACCTTCTAGTTCATCATATTCTACAAAAAAAATCTGTTGGCCCCAAGAAACCACTAACTATACCCACTGTAACTATTAAAAACAACAAAAAAGGCAGTGAGATTTTAAATAAAGGGTAATCAACTTGGGGAAAAAACATAAAATACTAAGCATGGCAAAAAAACTATGTGGAAGCATCTGGATATTCCCGTGTTCAAGTCCAATGGAGATATGTATGATTACTAACTACACACACACATGCTTTGAACCTAACTCCTGGAAAGCCTAGAAAAGAACTGGGTACAGTAAGTGTGAAAAAAGGGCACAGAACAGCTTTCAAAGACACTGGCATGGTTTAAGCCCAGCTGGCAACTAAGCACCACACAGCTGCTCACTCATCCCCACTCCCCACCCCAGAGGGATGGAGAGGAGAATCAAAACTGTAGGCTGAGGTAAGAACAGATTAATAATTGAAACAAAGTAAAACACAATAATAATAGATGATGATAATCATAACAGAAGAGGAAAAAACAGTAATGCACAACACAGTTGCTCACCACCTACTGCCCAATAATGCCAGACCCCAATCCCAAGCCCACATCAGCCCCCTTTCCAGGTAACTCTCCCAGTTTATAGACTAAGCATTGACGTTCTCTGGTCTGGAACATCCCTTTGGCCTTTTGGCCAGGGTCACCTGTCCAAGCTATGCTCCCAGTTTTTTGGGTTTTCTTGTGTATCTCCTCACCAGCAGAGCATGAGACATAAAACAGCCCTTGATTTAAGGTAATAACAATCTAGCAACAGCCAAAACATCTGTGTGCTATCAATGTTATTCTTATGATGAATTCAAAACAGCTACAGAAGAGAAATTTGCTCTATTCCAGCTGAAACCAGGAGAGAAACTTCATACAAAACCTCAAATGAAGCAGTAAAAGACACACAGTGAACGGAATGGCTACTGCTTCCCACTGCTCTGGTGTTGGCTGGAACTACCAATTCCCTGTGCCTCGTGCTGAGCTCACGTGTGGTCAATGACTGCAGGTGATCCAGAATCAAAGCACAAAAGCTGGAGACCATCTCTCCTCTCTCAGAGGGGATTTTGCTGTAACATTTACATTACAACAAAAAAATAATTTGAAGACAGCAGGGTCTGTGGACAGAGATAGTCAGGTTACTAAGTCTGAATAACTACAGGGATAAACGTGACATTGCTTGCTCCAATCCTCCACAAGAGGTGGTTATGGAAACAGACTCTAAAGCCTGCCTGAGTAAAAATCCCCACACAACTCTTTACAGTCACAAGAGAACAATATTTTCAGAGAAGCCATGCTTTTCTAAGCATTACTTCTTAAGCTTTCCTACATCCTAGTCTTTGTAGTACTAACACTACTAATTTAAAAGGGTGCCAACTCCAGAAATTCAACATTTAGCACCTTCCAGGAACAGTACTCTCCAGACATATTACACAGCAAGTACAAAACATCAATTCTTTACAATTTATATTTCATGCTTCATGACTGAAGAGTTACCTACTGGAAATTAAATTTAAGACTTAATTTAAAAAATACAAAGTACTCTTCAAAAGAATCTGATGAATATTAAGTTTTTTCAGATGCCGCATTATGTTCACTACAGTCACAAATCTCTTGGTATTTTCTTTTTGGAACTGTTACTGAAGATCTCTCCATTTAAAAGATACCTGCTGCTTCAGCTGAGCTTCCTGTTGCTTCATCTGTTCACATTTGTGTCTGGACTCTGTAGCTTCTTTTAGCAGCTAAAAAAGAATGCAAAAAGCCACATAATGAACAAAAGTACTCCCAAAAATGGCTTAACTTGATATCTGATGAAAAATGAACAAACATTAACATGACCTAAAGGCTATTCAACCACGTTTTCTCACACAGGCTTTTTTTTATAACTACACTACATTTTTCCATACATACAATTTAAAGCATGTGATGGCATGCAGAGAGTTTCATTGAGACATTTTTCTAACTGGTAACACAAGTCAATGTTTCTATTTCTCTAGCCAGTTTGAGCTGCTAAATTATGAACAGTTAATTAACAAACCGTATGTAATTTATAACTGGTTTGTAACTGCTCTAATTTATTTTCCACTTTCACTTCTGCAGTCACAATATTATCTTTGCAGACTAGTTCAAACCAATTTTACTTCAACTTGATATCGCTTTGTAGGTTCATCTTTGAAGGGATTTTCATCTGCTTATAACTCAGAAATTACATTCAAAAGAAACAGAAGAATCCAACACTGCATGGTCATTTTAAGATTATATAGAAAAAACAAGGTTTTTTGTCTAGAAGTTACAGATTCATTGGAAGAAAACTTCTCAGAAGACTGCAAGTACATTGCTGATTATCAACATACAAATAAAACATCACACACAATTTGGGGAGCAAACAGAGCAGAGAAACACGTGCTTTATTCTGTATTTGTTATTTCTTATAGCATAAAAACAAAGGTTACAACTCTTGACCCCAGAAAGTACTTTTCGTGTTTCACAGCATGCTCCCCAGTCTAAGAGAAATTTAAATGATATTCAGCATATTTGCTGAGAAAATGCAAACAAATAACATTACTTGCCTGTTAGCATGGACATCAATATTCTAGGCATCATATACAAAACTTAAATCTCAAGTCTCCTTGTTGAAATCTATCCTAACTTTCAAAAGATGATTCTCTCTATTTGCTGTATTTGCTTTAAATGAGGCAAAGTCTAGTTTGGTGGGTTTTATTTCTCTTAACATATATAGAGTTCACTTACAAACTCCCGTTCCCGCTGATGTTTTTCCTCTGCTTCTTTAATAAGTTGGGTAGTTTGCTGAAGTTTGGCATCCACAAGTTGCTGTTGCAGTTCCTTATGTTTGAACACTTGATCAATATGCTAAAGGAAAAAAAAAAATCATAGTAGTCAAATATAGATAGTCTGCTGGTCAATGAAGGCAAGTGCAGTGTTTGGAGAGATGCACATTGTTTAAAAGCTTCATGCAAAAGAGAAAGTGATAAAAGACTGACTTACTTGCTTTTTTTCACCCTTTATCTCCATATGCTGTAATTACCCTTTTTTGTCTTTCATGGAAGCAAGGTGCCTGTTTTCACTAAGTTGCTACAATACTGCCAGTCACTTCACATCACACATTTCAAAATTCCTGTAGCAATCAGTCTACATCCTTCCTTCTAAAGTTGGTTTATCTACCTCTAATCCTTACTGTGTTACTTCTAAAAGCTCTAGTCTTCATAATTAAAAAAGGTCAAAATGAGCGAAATTTGCAACAGTTTATTTAGCGAATGAAATCCCACAAGTCATTGCATTTTGCAGTATTACTTCCATCCATAAAGTCACACAAGGCAGCTTCCTATCTTTTTTCTTACCCATACAGTCTCACAGTATATGCAAATACTCCATGATTTGCAAAAGGTAGGGAATTAGCCTACAGAGAGCTTTCCAACTAACTGCTCCAGATTAAAAACAAACCAAAAAAACAACCTCCCAGAAACAGTTGAGAAATTATACTCCAAACCTCCTGTGCCAACTAAGAACCAGCCAACTAATCTTAGCTGTAGAACTCCATGCAGCTAAGTTCTTTCTTGGACAAGGAGAATTGGCTGTTTTCCATCATTGTAGCTTAGGGCAGCTAGCTCACATCCTGGTGCCAATTAAAGACAGCTCAGTTAGCCTTAGAGTACAGACACTTCCATGACATCAGGCCAAATATGTCCTTAAACCATGATAGCTTACTTCGATTCTGTGCCAACAAGAGCAGCTATGTACCCAAAGGAGCTTCCCAAAAACACCCCAAACTTAATGAAGTAGAAGAAATAAGACAGAATAACTCTTACATCCCCTCCCATTATAATGTGAAATTGTTATTCTGAAGAACTATTAATACATATTTATGTTGGAAGTAACCTTCGGAGGCAACCTTCGGAGGCCGTTTAATCCACTCAAACTAGGGTCAACTTCAAAGCATGATCAGGTTACTCACACCTTGGCCAGCTGAGCTCTGAATACCTCTAAAAGCAGAGCTTCCACCCTCTGGATAACTTATTTCTGTTTGATTACTTTAATTGTGAAAGACCTTCTCCAATGCATCTTGAACTTAGATATTCAAAACCACTCAGGAAAGGCAGACAGTGAGCCAAACAGCTACTAAATTTTTCTCAGTAGTGAAGTAAAAAGAATAATTCAAAAAATTACATATAAAATGGCCATAAAACATGAGGGGTTCTGCTCCCCTTTCAATAATTATCTGATCCTTAAAGTCAAGGAAATAAAATCTCATTAGGAGAGTACTGTAAGCACCTCTTCTCGCAATGCATACTGTTCAATGAGTTTCTTCAGTTTTTCCCCCAGTTCAATATTTTCCTGACGGAGCTTGGCATTATGTATATCATGCTGTTCCAGTTGAGCCTGAATTTCATTCAGTGTGATCTGGAAGTGTGCAGTTGCTTCTTTCCGTCTTTCTTCTTCTTCACGCGCTTGTTGCATGTTTTCTTCCTTTTATGAATAAATATTCATAAAATATTTAAATATAAAATATTAAAAGTGTTCAGGTCAAACCATGCACTTTTTGAGTCAGAAACAATGGCAGTAATCCACTTGTGTACAGTTTCCATTTCTAGAGTGCTAGAACTAATATAAGTTTATAAGAGGCCGATAATACATACATGATCATAATAGGTCATGCTGACTACCCATGTGAAGTGTGTGGAACAAAGAATCTAAGAACTGCAAAACTTTTAGAAACTTTTGTCTTTACCACTACCAACATTACTCAAAGGCTGGTATTAAGGTGCTACATAAAAACCTTGGCAAGTGTCAGCATTATCCAAATGTAAAAACCAGCATTGACACTATAATGCAATGTCATACAGCAGTCACAGATTCTTATCTTATCTCTCTTCCATTTCACTCCCATTGATTATATTCTGACAGAATTAAGCTTTTTGGTTCACCTGCCTTTTCATGCTATTATTTCACTTGTGCTATTTTTTCCAGCAGTCATCAGCACTGCTCCCAGAAACAAGTATGGCAAGATCAAATACTGCAAGTAATATGAACTGGTTTGAGGGGGAAAGGGAGAAGATCAGCAAGTTAACTATCTCAGTATTTCTTACCTTAAAATCAGCTACACTTACACATGCCACTCATCCCCTACACATACAGGTAATGGGCAAAGTGACAAGGGAAAAAGCAGAAGTCCTGATTTTAAGCAGTGGTCTGTAAGATTTCAGTCACCAGTGGCACTGCAATTTATGTAAATAAACTAACCTTCAAGGTTTTGTTATGACGCTGAAGCTCGCGACAGAGAGATTCCAGTTTGCTACGTGCCAAAATGGCCTTGCTATGCTCACTCTGCAAGTGGACTTTCTCCTTCACAACTTGTGCTTGCTTCTTCTGCAGTATCTTCATTTGCTTTTGAACATTCCGGCTCTCCTCCAACTATAGTTAGAGAGCAAATTTGTTAAATAAACATAGGTGAAACCATATTTATGTATCTAGATGAGCACACTGAAGAAACTTTTGAACATTTTGGATGAAAACAAGGAAGTAAAATTTCATTAAGACCCCAAGTTGATCTTAAAGAGAAACCATCATCATCCTACAGACAATTCTAAATGTAAAATAACAGAAGACGAAAATACACAAATTCCAACTTAACATTTGTCTTTGAGGAACAGGCAGAATGGACCTGTTGTTGACCACAAGCTAGCAGCCTGCTTTCACCTACAGGGGTAAGAGTAGCCCTCGGAAAGGAAGATGTGGCAGATATAATTAAAAGCCAGCTGAGACTGGCTTTTCAACAAGTCACAACTTCTCCCATTCTTATCTTGAAAGTACATGCAACTATTTATCCAACAGGTCTTGTTTTGCTATCAAAAAGAAAAACCACAGAGCTCCTTGTCAGGAGGAGCTCCTACCAAGGGAAGCAGCAATTGATACAAGTTTGTAAAATGCTAAGGTATTTCAGAAAAGAACAGACAAAACTAGCAGCCCTGACAAATCAAGTCAGTTACTATAAAAACTACATAGTCCAAACTTTGATGACTTAAAGAGATCTGCAGTCTCAACCATTTGAAGCAAATTTTTTGTTCTATTTCCTTTAGGCTGTTTACATGGTAGATGACAGTTAATCTCTGTATACAATATTTAAAAATCTATTCTGTGAATATCCAGTGAACAGAAGTTTCTTGCATTAATATCTCACAGAGCATGTTCCATCACACATGATTTTTGGGCTCCCTGAGAAACCGTATTATTTAGAGTCTGTTTCTTGCAAAGAAGGCAACAATGTTAAGTGTTACACTGCTTCTTATTAGACAGTGCCTCAGCCTCGGGACACCACAGGAAAAGAGGGCTGGCAGTGAGGAACATCACCGTGACAGAAGAATAATACAATGCTGGTTTTCTGAAAGAGCTCAAAATAATGCTGAAGCACAGAAGAAAGAATAAAGTTAAGGACTCCACAACAAAAGTAAATTAAATGTGTCTTTAATCTAGTTTAGAGAAAAGGAATATTAAGGGAGTATTTTCACATCCAAACACAAAAAGCCCTTTTCTTGCGTGGCCAGAAAACATCACTTCAAGTGGCTGTGCTGTCTGCACACCTATGAAACTTCAGGCCTGTAAAAGTGTGCCAGTGCGAGACACATCACCAAGGATGCAAACCTTCCTGCATCACAGGCTGATCTCCTGATAGATTCCAAATTATGGGAAAAAAATTGTGGAAGATCTTTTGCCAGGAGAGAGGCATTCCTACCTTCATTGTACAGTCCTTTTCATGAGACACCACTGAAAAACCTGACAGTGAGCTTTAAAGATGATGAATCTTTAAAAAAAGAAAAAAAGCATTGTAGGTGCACTGTCATAAACAGTTCAAACCTCTGCTGGCATTAAAGCTGACACCTATGCCAGTGGTTCTCCACCACTATCATGAAGAAAAGAATGCATCTTAAAAGGAACACAATCAGATCCAACCTAAACATTCTAAGTAGAACAGGAGCATCTCTCAAACTCATTTAGCTGAAACAGAGCTATTCTTACACCCAGATGAGCTCCCACCCAGCTCCTCAGCCATTATGAGCATCATGGAGAAAGCAAGTGGTTTTCTAGGATGGTGACTATGAATGCTCCTCTGCCTATGGTCTATTGATCCTCTCCTGGGAGGGTAAAAACCTTAATGAGAACACATTTCTTCTGACTGCCAAGCTTCTTGGAGGAAATTACAATTTATTTGGTCTAGCTGTTCCCTAATTGTTTTGAGATCTTTCCTTCACTAATAAAATTCAAAGTGAAGATAGGGCAGACTCTTTTCTTTCTGCAGAATCAAGGGATTCATGCTGGCCTAGCTCCTCACGCAAGCCCTCATCACCACTGTAAGGTGACATGGGAGCTGTTTGCTTAAATAGAAAAGGCATCATAGGCACGAGCAATTGCTCATAAGAAACAACTAACTCACTGCATTTTTTCTCTCACAATATCAAAGCTCATTTTTAGGTGGGTTCCCCATCCTTGAGTTACAATACAGAACTATCATTGTTTCTCATTTAAATGAAAGTGACTTCTTAGAGAAGCTGCTGATTTTAAAGGAAATGCACTCATGTGAACCTAGAGCACGTGAGAGAGCAAGGAAAACAAAGGAAAAATGTAACACCTCCACGGAGGACTCAGGATCTCCTTAGCAGAACTAATCTAAGTCTGTTCTTAGGTAATCAATATCACTGCTGTGAGTAAAAAGACTACCCGCTAGATCATCCTCAAAGTTTTGGAGACAGTATAAATCTCAAAGGAAAAAAAATTATTTCGGAAGAGTTATGCCATGTTGTGCAGCCATTATATCATTTTCAGAAATACTTGCATATGATACACTTGACAGCTACAGAGAGAAAACTGATTCTTTTGTAATCTCTTTAGCTCACATTCATTTAATAACTACAAATACGATGGGAAAACATATACACACAGGATTTCCAGTCTTTCCATTCCTGTCTGTCCCTGTCTAAAGACAAATGAGTCAAGCGTTATCTCCAAGAACATTCTGGAAAATAAACTTATGAACCCTCTCCTCTAACCCCATAATTTTGTGATCAATTATTCTAGAGAATAAATTATCATTTAGCATACTTGAGGTGGGAATGCACTTTACAAACTGCTTCTTTTTGGTTTGTTACTGAAGAAACGCAACCCTTTCTTTCCATTCCTTTACATGATCAGAAAGCACAAACAAAACTAAACCTAGATCTTTCCAATATCCCACATTCTCCAAAAATCACTAAAGAGTTAAATAAAACTGAACATTCTGCCCCCCAAATCTCTGTATGATAGTATGTTCTTTCTCTTTATCCTACAATGATGAAACACTAGCACAAAAGCATTATTAACAACCAGGAAAATAATTACTCCCAAAAGAACACAACTTTTCTGTTAATCCTAGTATTATGCTTCAACACCAAGTTATCAAAACCTATTTTTTCTTTGGATTTGGGCAGTCATGTAGAAGTGAAATGACTACATGAAAGTTTGGCTGAAGCAATACTCAGTCAGCCTGAGTGTCTTTTTTACCAACACTGTAAAATACTCAAAATCATTAACTGTCCTGCATTAGTTATTCTTGCATTCCATAGTTAATATTAACACATGAATAACTTCTGCTATCTTTACAAATTACTTACCAGATCAGCATACTTCTTGCACAAAGCTGCCAGCTTTTCTTCTGGAGTAGAAAGTGTGTTCAAGGCTTGCATTAATAATAACACTTCTTTTCCTATGAAATGGATGAAAAACAATGATACTGAAGAAAAACCATATACCAGAAAAGCAGCCTGTCTTTAGAAGTAAAATAGAGATCCATGAGAAATTGGTGTGATTTAAGTTGTTCCCTAGTTTGACAGCTGCATAATCATAACTGATGACAAATGGGAAGTCATCACAGCAAGAATACATTTGTCTTGCCCCACGTGCCATTTATTAACTAGGACAGCACAAATTAATATAAAAACACAAAAATTTTTGTTTTATAATTGCACAGATAAAAATCTGAAAAAAATGATACCTAGAAGGCTAAGTTTCACTAATAAAGGATATTGCCAGATACGTTCTTAATAAGCATTTAGAATTTAATTATCAGCCATGCTTTGGCAGCGTTGAACGCTGCAACCCCAGATTTAAACCAGAAAGTTAAAAAAGTTGATTAGCAATTACCACGTTATTATTATTAACATTCCTGTAAAAATAGCATTGCCAGCTGAAGGAGTCTTACATATGCATTAAGAACTGTCTTTCCCAAGTAGAAGTGCACACACAGTTTCTCAAAATAGCCTGTTACGGGTGACAAGTTTTTGGCTACAGAGTAAATTTGAGACAAAGAGCAAATCCACAGCTATTTTACAAAAATATTAAAGTCATTTAAAAATCAAAATGCCAAAGAGAACACACCTAAAGTCTTCTCTTTGTGTTTTTCACTCTCTGGATCTTGTTGGCCATCAGGTGGATCAGTGCGGGCTTCTTCTCTGCCAGGAGTCTCCTCTCGGGACTCTTGGGAACAGCACGTGGTCCCTGGGTGCTTTCTGTTCTTTGTGATATACTCGGCTTCTTCCAACGTGCCTGTGTTCTCCAGACTGTAACAGTTGGACTGCGGATACTGCAACCCTGTATCGGACAACTCAGTGCACTTGCTCTTCACCAGCTGATCCTGGTTATTCATCCCCATCTCTGGAGACCCAGCTGCTTCTTCCATGGCACCACCAACCACCTTCAGAAGGCAAAGCAGGAAGTGGACGTAAACAGTTATGCAAATGTGTTTAAAATGACAAGTTCCACCCTTCTTTTCCATGGACAAATAAGGGTAAAATGCAAAAAAGAAACCCTAATAAGTTTAACATAAATACGTTGTTTCAATGGCATAGGGCAAGAGCTTGAACTACTTCAATCGCAATGCCAAATACAACTGTCAGCTCTTAACTGGAAAAGACTTGTTGTTACAACAAAAATGACAAACAGGACCAGAAGCACACCCACTTTTGAAATGCTAAAATTCACCTCAATGAAATTATCAAAAAAAGTGAATATTAATTAGATTCAGGCTCGGACTCCTACCATGTATGATTTTTAACAATACATTCTTTCTGCTCAATTAAACAGAACTTTCTCTAAAGATTTCCTAAAATGCTAAAGTTTAGTTTAATCACTTAACCAAAAAGTTAAACATCACCAGTTGCTTTATAACACTGCAGTCATACAATCATATTTTAGAGCAGAATACCTGATGTTCTCTATTTAATACTCTATAGTTTATTAAGCATCTCCAGACTTCTCTCCCGATCACCTGAACAACATTCTCAATTTCTAGAAAGATTTCAGGCTGATGAGAATTGCAAGGGTGTTTGGTTGAGCGTGGATTTGTTTTGTTTATTTGGTTACACTGCAGAAGCTGGGACTCAGGACAATACTTGAAGGCGGCTGGGTGGTTTTTTGCTGTCCATTTGCAATCCCACTATACAACGTGTACAGATAGCTAAAAGCACAATAAGCAGAACTGAACTCATTGCCAAAGTAAAGGGATCATTCTTGTTGATTTATTTCCAGTGAACTGAAGGTAAATTTCCTTAAAAACACAAGGAATTGTAAAAACAGAGCTTGCTTATACACAGTTATGCTGTTTAAGCACAAATTAATTTCAGATTACCTTACATTTTTGTATTTAAAAATGTGCTAATTCTTAAAGCCAGGAGTGTGCACTGGATTTTATATTCTGCACAGGACTGTTTTCCTCTTCAAAAGGAATTAGCCAACATCAAAGGATTGCAGCCAGTGGGACGTATTTCAACTCCAAATTTGTTCAGCATGCTTGAAAAAGTTTTTTAAAAATCATTAAACAAATATATAATTTTTTGCAATATTCATGCATAACAGCTTTGTTGCTCTCTATTCTTAAAGCAAGTCCCTTCCTTTAGACCTTATCTCAAGACAGATTCATGCTTGAGTAGATGGAATTCACAGCATCTTTCTCAAAGGACAATAAGCTTTTTAACTGCAAATAATCTGTATAGACATCAAGGAGCAACTTTTGACTGACCAAGGAAGATTCGCATTGCACAGCTCTTTACAAGTGTGGAAATGATGTACATGTTTTACGGACAAATATAAATACACTGCAGTTTTATTCTCCAACCATATCAGAGTACATACTAATAAATGCCTACAAAGGTCATGCAGTAATTGAACTGCTGGAACTAATAACCAATTATACCATTTTACACCTCTAAAAAGTCATCTGTAAAATGCCTATTTCTTTCCCCCTGACTTGTCTTAAACTGTGGGTCTTCCAGGAAAGGTTTACCCTTCTAGGGTCAGCCAAATAAACACAAAAGAACAAGAAATGCAAAAACAACACAGCTCACTTCACCACTCTGTATGTACCAATGGCTGAAACCATGGCACAGATGCTGTCTAAAACCCATGATTCATACAGAAGCTGAAGACACTGTGTCACATTAAGTTGACAAGACAAGAATGATCAGCTTATTCTGCCACAACACGATACCAAGAGTACCTGCAGTACCAACAGCACAGCTGAAACTTGCAGCTTTCTCTTTGCATAGAACATGAACTTTTTATTCAGGTACTTGTACCCAAGAAGTCTTGCAAACAAGAGGAAAGTCTGCTTTAAAATCAAAGTTTCGGGTTTGGCACAGCATTTCCAGACTTTCTGATACCCATAAAGAGACTTTGGAGCTTCTTTTTGAAAGCAGAGCACAAAATTGCCAGCAGCTCCAACAGGAATTGAGGAGGTCTGAGTGGCTGCAGTCACACACTGAACAGCAGCAGTGCCCAAGCAGCTCTTACCACCATTTCATTCTCCCCTTTCATACTTGCCTTCCTCGGGCTAGCCGTAACATTTGTCCAACTTGTTCTAACACAGTTTACAGCCAGATCAGTTCCTCAACCCAGTTCACTGCACAGCAATAGGCAATCCTACCAACAGAAGTGCAAGCAGGATGACTGGAAAGAAGCCAAAGCACGAGAGCCTCTAAAAAATAAAAGTCAATCTAACCACAGTCAGAGCACAAGTAACTAAACACACAATACCTTATCCTCACCACAGGTATGCAGTTAACACTGGCTACCGAAGGACTAGAACGTCAACAAGACCAGGTTTGTGAGCAGCACTGCTTCAAACCTAGTCAACTGAAAAATGTCCACTGGTTTTTACCTGAGAAAATTCTGTTGTTTCCAGTGAAAAAAAGAACAACTACTAGCAGGGGCATACATATGACCAGTAAGTCATGAAATGCCCATATCATTTTAGCAAACCATCATAGTAACCTAAATGTCAATTCAGAGCTGGCAATTCACATGCATATTCTAAAGCATCTGGAAGCTTCACGAAGTGAACACCACCACCTCATTAATTCAGCAGAGCTTTTTGTTGAAATCAAATTAGGTGTCAGTTCAATTTTTTACTGACAATAATAATTTCTAAACTCTGAGTATTCTCTATTCTTTGTCAAAAAAGCCAAAAGGACTTTTAGAATTTCAGACTCATTCTCCAACGTCTAACAGAAAAGGCAGAAATAACCCACGAGAATAGTGAATTGAAGAAAAAGGTTTGTGTACAAGTGTCCTGTATGTCTCCAACACATTTGAAAATTATAGATGGTAAAAATATACAGAATTTATCAACCTTCTTTTGGTTTTCCAGTGAACACAGAACAAATCCAAGTTTACTGACAAGCAAGTATGCTCCCTGCAAAATCAAAGCTCAGTGTAGCAGTAGACAGGTTTTGTAAAAATATCCAGTTTTCTTATCTTAAATACAATTATAAATTGTTGACCACAGGCTAAAATACTGTGTTCAAAAAAGCGGTTCTACCAGCAGCTAGAACAATCTGACAGCATACATAAAAAAACCCCAAAAACTGCAATAAAAAAACCCCCTTCTTAGTTAAAACTTTATCTGTCAAGTTGTAGCCTGTAAGTTCTAGCAAATCTGACAGCAGTGGCATGACATATTAAAATTCTAACTCATTTAACCTAAACTAGAAAGTGTTTTAACTTTAAAAACCAGAAGTATGCTATTGTCTGACAAGGGCCACAAACACAAATATCTAGATGATTTCTTGATTATGACTAACAAAGAATTTTCTACATTAGCTGTAACTCCAGATATTAAAAACATTAGCCAGAAGTCTAAACAGCCTTATTATACTCAATGCTATTCTTAAAACACTTTAACTACAGGTAGTTTCAGATTTGGTCTGTATCAAGCTTCCAGCTGGAGAATAGCAATAATAAACAACACATTGAGAATGTTAAGTACTAACCCATATTAATCACTGAAATTGCTCCCTCATTACTGAGGCAATGGTGAGAACACCCCTACCTCTTACCTCTTATCTTTCCAAATGTGTGCTCATCAGACTAGTGAACTTCTCAGTTTAACATTCCAGCCAGAACAGAGCACTTCCCACAGCACATTGTATAAGAGTGCTGATTCAGTACTGACTGACTAAAACCAAAACAAAACTACCCCAGCAAAGACCTTCTACTGAAATCGTCACTACCTTTTCTAGCTGCTACCACGCTCTCTCAGCTTCCAACCATCTTCAACCACAGGTGGCTCATGACCTGACAACCCAGAGTCAGACTACGATGAGCCTAGAAGGATTTACAGAGAGGCAAAAAGAGTATGTTGCAGAGGTAACATGCAACTTCATAAGATCACAAATTCATAAAAATTCTAAGATATTTGCTACCTACCTAGCTGTCAAACCAGCTATTACATGATGCTGACATTTCTGAATAAGCATGTCATCTTCAAGCTATTTAGGAGTTACAGGACAAACCACTTGAGGACGACAGTAGGAAAATTACCGGCAACAGTGCTCCTGCTCACACCAAAGGTTTCATTCAGTCTTCTGCTCTGTTCCTTCAACTTATACCTCAATCAAAAAAGATGCACATCAAGAAAACTCTACCTTATTTCATACCTAAAAGATCAGCATACAAGACAGACTTCCTATTTGTGAAACTGGCTATGATCCCAAGAGCCTAATCCAGCTCTCCTTCAAACAGTACAGCTTCAGGAACACGCGCTGCACATAAGGATAAAACAGATGCTTGTCCTACAGAACTTGTCCTACCACCACGCCAAAACGTATCACAAACCCATTTATTTTTTTGTTCTACTACCGACACAAGTCTATAGCACACAGTGCTACCTAAAATATACTGTGCTTATTATCAATATCATGTTTACCTGTATTCCATACTCCTGCGCATACCCATAAGCAGTCTTGCCCTAAACCACCTGAAAGCACTTCTCTGTACCTTTTAATATAAGAAACCATAATTAGTAGCTGCACCCGAATCCATTTTCCCTGTATGTTAGCTAATTATCCTAAAGGACATAAGCACTAGCATTAATCTACAAAAACAACTCCTACATACCCCATAGTAGCAGTTGAACTGTGCTGTGAAAAAACTCTTCCACCCTTAGCATTTGGAATTGCTAATACTTTCAATAAATATCCTGGAAGCTTTGGAACAAACATATGTACATAAACCAGATTTTCACAACTGTAAAGACAACCTAACTATATAAGTGAATATATAACCAATTCCTCAACATCTGTTGAGGACTATTCAGATGACTACATTTTCAAACTTACTGCACATGCAACTGGTCATTAAAACCTTATACCCCTTATCCTGACCCACTGCAGTAAAAAAAATATTGTGGTAAAAACTTAAGTCAAAGTTATCACAAATGTTTATGGTTCATGCAAATATTAGGCCTCCTGCATCCCAGCAATTTACTTTTTCCTGCTAACACAGAAAAGCTTATTCTGAAAACATATATGTAATATACTTTTCCTCAGTGCCAAAACTCAAGATTGATTTTTCAACAAACAGTTATGATAAATAAAGTCATCATTTTTGGTAATAATTTTATTTACAATTTCTGCATGAAAACCACCATTTTAGGACGTCACAAAATGTGGGTTTGAATTTTATAGCAGGTGCGCCTTCATCCACTGATCTAGGCACAATTATTCAGATGCTTGTGACCACAAGACTAGCTTATTAAGGTTATTTCTCCATGCAATACTCCTTTATACTATGCTCACTGACCTGAATGATCATGCAGTCTAATTATACCTTTCTCAAAACCTAATGGCCTCTGAGGTGGCTTCCCCACTGAACAAGGATCTTAGCTGTGAGATCTGAAAGCCATTTCAAACAAACATTTCAACATGTTCTGTCATTATATTAAAAACTACGTTCTATGCACTCATTTATCTACTTTCAAAACACCGGACCGAGGCACCTGCAGTATTGCTGATCACTAGTTTCAAAGCACTGCAAGGTTAGAAGTCCCAACAAAGCAGGACGACTATCAAGAAATATCTACTTCCCAAATTTGTATTTTATCTTCATAAAAGTCCAGACAGACTCTTTGTTAGTAGAACTGCACCAGTAATATTCCTGGCCTCATAATTCAAGACCTGGTCTTCGATATTGGTTCAGAAATATGCTCACATGACCTCTGCTTATGGTCCTTACTTTTTCCTACTATGCATAACCACACTGGGCTTTTTTGCTCTTTCAGTGGCCTCATGACACAGATGACACACCTGCTTTTAAGAAAAGCTTTTTACTTTAACTCAAACACAACCACAAAGCGAAAAAAACCCGCCATCTCTTCCCTCATTTTGCTTAAGACATCATAACAGTGTAGGTGCATCTCTCACATCACCATCCCACGCCACAGCATGATCTCAAGGCCTACTTGTTAGGCCTTGGCCTTGACAATTAGCACCCTGCAATAAGCTCATCTGAAGCTTATCAAAAACACTGTCTGCTCCCAGGAACTAGTGATGTCTAACAAGCTCATGGCTTTTAACAAACATCCTTGAAAACTTTATTTTCCTTACATGAATAACAACCCAAGTGGAACAATGTTTTTGTTACTGAACTTTCAGAGAAAGTTACCATCCCAAACTGCTGCCAGGATGAAAAGTTATTATGACTAAAGCCCTCTCTTGAGACCCTATAAACAGTGGTCTTGAGTGAGATCCCTTGAGCTCTCTCCTGGACTGCAGCAGGCCATGGCCAGCATTTCCCTCTCGGGAGGCACCTCTCAGACCCAGCAAACTCCCAAGTCTGCTGTTCTTGGAGGAGCACTGCCGAATGCTGGTGACGGAGCCTGGGCTGATACCACTCCTCAAGGCTCAACTCTCTGCCCCTTGAGAAGACAGAAAGGCATCCAACGTGAGTACTTCCCTGAATCGGAGGGGAATTTTTCACAGATATGCACCTGGTACTACTCTTCAAGTCTGCGTCTGTGAGAGTGTGAATATGCTATAGCAGATGTACTGTGAATGCTGCTCTCTGAGATTCTTAAGTGCCTTACATTTGTAAGTAAGTGAGGCCTCTAAGTGACTTACTGTTGTACTGATAGTAAATCCTACAGAAACTTTTGAGGCATCGATTAAGTGCTGTGAAGTTTAAGTGCTTCTAAAACCTTTGTGACCAAACTATCAGTCAAGCCTGGGGCTAAGTTTGGCATGGAGGATTCACTATGAGCCTTGTGACTCAACAGGAGGGTCCCCCTTATTTCTTTTTGTACTTACCCTTTCCCCATCCCCAGCCTCCACGCTGATCATTTTGGTTGATTTTAGGTTTAGACTGACTGATTTTATTGCGTCTGTTTCTCTGCATGTTTTAACCACACAGTAAGCAGAAGAGTAAACCTCGACGAGGAACTCTGTTGTGCTTTCGCTTTTATATTAAATCTGCTTTTGCTGGTGATTCTTTGAGCAACCTAAAAAACTCATGACAAACACCTCCTGCAATTCTAGCAAAAAATTCACTGCAGAAACCGAAAGCTTACATGAAAGCTTTCAGTGCATTTACACACAAGACAAAGTGCTGCACATCTAATGAGACCTATATTAATGTAAGCGTCTGAGACAGGTGCTAATTAGGAAAACATTTAATACAGCATGAATCACTTCCACCAATGGGGTTTCACTTCCTCTGTACTAAAAACTTAATAGTTTTGTAGTCACCCACAGTATGATTCTGGAAAAAGCAGGGTAGACAAGTTCTGAATTCCCAACACAAACAGGTCACAAGGAGCCTAAAAATAATATCAAGGCAGGGGGAGGGAAATCCGCAAGAGAGTGCAGAAGATTTTTAATTCACAAAAAAAAGTTCAAAGTAAAATTTGCTTAACATTGCCTGCCACATTTCACCTCTTTATAATAATTAAATTTCTTTCGACTGTATTTGAAATAATATGGAATGCAGGGTTTTTTCAACATCATCATCATCTGCTTTCATAAGAGACATTGAAGTTACTTACTTCTTAGTAAAGAACTATAAAAACCACATTGCAGAAGATGGTGCTTTTCAGTGAAGAAAACTAGCTCCATAGCTTCCTAGACCTCTCTAACAGCCAAAATAATGCACCACCACCAAGTTACTATTTCTGAGATGTTATCCTTTGTACTAAGGAAAAAAGTTACCATGAAAAACCCACTTGAATTTATGTAAGCGCACAGGATGAGATACTTTAGAAACACGTGAGACCAGCAAGGCAGTTTTGTCACATAAAATACCGAGCTGGTGATATTACATACAGCCGCTGAATTACAGCATATTTTAAGTCTTTGCCGTTGGGTGACCAAGCACAAGTATTTTAAGCTTTTCCTACACGGGTCTGCAACCAGAAATTACTGTAAAATCACCGGGGACAGCCCTGCTTTCAGTGTGGTTTCGGTAGAAAATGGAAACAAAAAAAAAAAAAAGCCTTTTTTTTCTACTATTTCAGAGAATAAGAAAACGGTCCCGCCACCCGCGCGGGCAGAGCCCCCGTCCGCTCCCGCCTCACACCTCGGCCGTGCCGAGAGCGTACGGGGGAGCCGCCGGCGAGACCCCGGGGAGTCGGCAAACCTCCCCCCGCTCTGCAGCTCCCGCCCCCCGCACACCGGGCCCGCCACGTGCTGCCGCCCCCGGCGGCCCGCGCTCGGCAGAGACCGCCCCGCGACCCTCGGACA